>VZQC01014556.1:740722-780186 GCA_009823505.1 Rhizomys pruinosus
AGATGCTTGTTTTTCCCCCTTCCCCCCCCCATCTCCCTCACGCACGTGTGGACCATGTTATGATAATACATCCTAATTACCTTATATTATGCGGGTTGCATTATTGATCTCCTCCATCACCAGCCCTTACACGCATACTCTGCCTTCTCTCTCTTTACCCACGACATATATCCCCCAAAACATCTTTGTGGAACCTAGTTTGTAACAACTGTTTAATTGAGTCCTAATTTAACCCTTACTTTAATATGGAACAGACCCTTCTTTCTCCTCTCATAGAACACAACAGAAATACTCCCCGATGGTACATGAGGCTTCTCTAATGTAATTAGAAGGCCGGTATGTTATTAGAGGTATCTCTACAAAACCAGTTACGATGGCTTTCATTACATTAACGAATAGACATGGAATGTTGAAAAGGATATTCTTATGAATTATTTTATCTCCTCCTTCAGAGGGGGCCCACCTTCAATGCATCCGCACTTATTCTACGTGTCTTTTTTACATTTTTTACCCGGCCTGTGTCATCTTTTATTTCATGCATTCCACTATCTTCTGTAAATTCAATCACGGGAGAGCGCCATTTCTTTGACATCAGCAATTTAGTGATTCTATTTCTTTTTTGCCATTCAGTGTGAGATCGTTGGGCCTACGCGGCGAATCCAAGGCACACCACAAATAAAGGTAAAAGGCTTCTTCGCCTGTTAACCCAATTGGATATCTCCGCAAGAAGAGATGGCGGTTCTCTAAGGGCCTTGCCCTGTCGAAAGAATTGTATGGGCAGACCCACACTATTGTGGGAACAATTGTAGGTTTCGATCTGGGGAAGACAGAGACCTTACCGAACCTCTCTTTCTTGCAAGGTTATACCTATCAAATTTGGACCCTGCTTCCCTCTGTCCCTCCCCTCCCCCCTTCTTTTATTTTCTTCTTCCTCCCTTTTTCCCCTCCTCTCTCCCCCCTTCCCACTTCGCTTTCCACCACACCCCCCAATTACCCCCCCACAACGATGTATGTTCTCTCTTGATTCTTGCTGCGTTCTTCTTTGTCTATGTAATCTTTGTCATTGTTATTATTGAATTTATTTGTAATTTATTATTGAGGGACCACTCACTTGAAGTGTTCCATTGGTTTTCTCTGTTTTTCCTCTGGAAAATGCCCAGAGAGTAAGACAATGAGGAAAGAGTATTACCCAATCAGCGCAGAGTATTGAACGTAAGTACTGGGTTACATACCAAAGGCCTACTACTACTAATTCAAAATTATATTTTTTTAAAAAGCAAAAAACATAAAAAATTGATTCTCCTCCCTTGAGTCGAGGGAACTCCTTCCTTTCAGGCATCAAGCTAACATCTCACTCCTGACAATACTTGTGCAAACAGTGGCAGCCACCCATGGTCCGGTTTATATTCAAATCTAATTGGCTATAGGCTCTCTCATTTCTGCTTTGAAGGAAATATTCCATGGGCTGATGCCAACAAAAGTTAAACATCCTCTAGTGGTTAGGGGAATTTATAAGCCACAGTAAGAAACTTGTCATCTTTTACAAGAAACAAAATGTAACTCATGGATTAGCATACCATCCAAACATCTGTGTCTATACCAAAGTAACCTACCATAATAATTAGTACTGTTTAAATACCTATATATCTAATTGCTTGTGCTTCATTAGTAGGATTGAAAGGTTATTCCTGGACAAACTGTCAACCCATGAAAGGAAACAGCCAGAACGGATCAGAGTCCAAAACGACATCTCCAGAGAAAGTAGACTGTTTTGCTTCTCGTCCACCTGTGCCCCTTTTCTAAACCTAGGGAACAATGTGCGGAAGAGGGGGCGTGGTAGAATGTAAGGGCTGTGATTGGGGTGAATGGTGAAACTACAGCAACATAGTCTGGACACTTAATTGATCAACATGATTGTACATATAAGCCCAACCAGCTGGATGGTGGGAGCCTTGGGCTGTGTGGGTTTGGGCATAGCTGCTTGCAAATTGGTTTTACATGAAGGATGCTTGTACTCATAACTTATTACTTGTTAAAAAATAAAAATAAAAAATTGGGAAAAAATATGTTTAAACAGTAAAATAAATATTTTTACTGATGTTCTATGTATTTCATACATCACTTCTCAGTCCAATGCAGACACATTCCCATTTCCATGCCTCCCACCCCCACCCCAGTTCATGCATTCTGCCATACATGTCTTGCACCTTTTTCTCAGTCTTTTTAATTTTTTTTCTGCAGAGGTTTATTGTTTGGGCAGAAGTTAACTGTTTCAGGCGGTTCTTTGACCCAGTCCTTTTGTCCTTGTTGTCCCTTCCCATTTGTATTGCTCCAAAATATGCCTTTATATGTCACATATATACCAAAATTATGACCTCTGAAAATAAACTGTATGTTAATTCAAAAAAAAAAAAAAACCAAAAAAGGAAGCAACCCAAAATAAACAAACTACTACCTTTGGCCTCAGGGAGTTATTACAGTATCGTTTTCTTTTGCAATCTAGTTGTCCTAGTTTGCTTTCTGTTGCTGAGATAAAACACCATGACCAAAAGCAACTTGGGGAAGATAGGGTTTATTGCATCCTATACAGGTTAGTCCATCTTCAAGGGAAGCCGGGACAGGTGCTCAAGCAGGAACTGGGAGGAGGAACTGCACCAGAGACCCTGGGGAAATGCTGCTCACTGACTTGCTTCCCCTGGCCTGCTTTCTTACAGGGCCCAGCCCCCTGTGCACCACCTAGGTAGGGCCTGGGCTGACTCCTTTACGGCACCACCATATTCTTGCAACTCCTGTGGCCAAGTCTCCTTTCTTCTCAGCACGAGTTAACGATGCTCATGGACAAGCTTTGCTCTCTTTCTCTTGTACAAAAGCTAGTCTCCTTTCCTGACTTTGTGTCCTGACTGCTCTCCTGGCTGCTCCTGTTCTCATCTAAACATGATCCCCAAACCTCATATGTTCAAGGCTTGAGCCAAATTTCACATGCTGATGAGGTTTGGAGGTGGGATCTCTGGACAGTAGTTAGGATTAGATAAGGTCCCTGGGCTGGAGCCCCCCATGGTGGCATCAGTGGCTTTGTGAGAAGCAAGATGTGAGCTGGCAGACTTGCTCTGCCTCACACGTGATACCCTTGGTACACGGAGGTACAGAGAGAAGGCCATCTCAGATGCAGAGATGCCGACACCAGCTTCTGAGACTTCCCAGCCTCCCGAAATGGAGCTGAACAAATGTGTCTTCTTTCTATTTACCTAGACTCAGATTTTTTTATAGCAAAAGAAAACAGAGTACACAATGTTTTTTGTTAAGTCAAACTCATTCTATTTTCTAACCACACAACAGTCAATGAAATCCTCGTAGTAAAAATTACCTATATGCAAGAAAAGTAAAGTTACATGTATCCTATCTGGAGAACAAGAAATACAAACTTGTGAATCCAGGTATATTAAACCAAGGGGATGAAGGCAGAAGGAAAGAATCAGGCCACTAAGCAAACCTTGTGAAGAACTGAAACAATGCAAGTTAAACCAACATTTAACTTCTTCCCCAGCAGTCAAAAAGAAAAAAGCTAATAAAACAAGTTGAGCTGGATTCAGAAACACACACGCAGCCTTTCTGGAGAGCAAACTCGCTCTATGACTTCATGGTTTTATGCCTATAATGTAACTTTAAGAGAAAAATTGATATGGTACATACAAACCTATGTGTTTTAAATATTTTATTTTTATTTTTATTTTTATGTATATAAGTGTATTGTCTGCATGTGTATAAGTGCACCCATGTCATGCAATGCCCACAGAGGTCAGATGAGGACCCAGATCCCCTGAACTGGAATTACATTCAGATGGTTATTAGATAACATGTCAGCACTGAAGATTGAACCCAGGTCCTCTGCAAGAGCAGTCAATGCTTTTAACCACTGAACCATCTCTCCAGCCCCACAAAAACCTATGTTTAAGAATATTCACCCACCGACTGGGGCTCTGAGAGACCCCATCTTAAAAAAAAAAAAGGCCAGGCATGGTGGCACATGCCTTTAATCCTGGCACTTGGGAGGCAGAGCCAGGCAAACCTCTGTGAGTTCAAGGCCAGCCTGGTCTACAGAGTGAGTTCCAGGACAACCAGAGCTACAAGGAGATCCTGTCTCAAAAAGACCAAAAAAATAAAAAAAAAAAAAAAAAAAAAAAAATCAAAACAAAAAAAACAAAAAAGGGAAAGGGGACTACTCTATTCCGCCGATAAAGGGGCCAGCTCACAAGTGCCACTTGGGGAGGGCTAAAGGCAGAGGGCTGCTATGAATATGAAGCCAGCCTGGGCATCAGAGTGACACCCCAAACAAACCAAAGAATATTCAATATAGTTGTGACTGAAATAATAAAACTTAGAATCTCAATGTTTATAAAGATGACAGACTCAAAACTTTACAGCAATTGGAAAAAATATAAAACTCTATGTCTATCAGTACATAGTCTCAAGATACACTAAGGCAATGCAAAACAAAGGACAAAGTATAATGCCAGTTATAGAAAAACATTTATATAGCTTTATACCTCATATTTCTCTTCTCTACATGAACAGAGAGTGGTATCTCCAAATACTGACTCTAGGATATGGGATATGAGCATACATCCCTTTTAACTGAGGTGAAACTCACATAACATGTAATTAGGCTATCTTTTCTTTTTTAAACCTTTCTGATTGGTTTTAATTTTCTGCAATTATCATTTATGGTTTGAAACAAAAATATTAATTATAATAAAATAGCCTAAGAAGAGTATCAATAAACCAAATAATATAGGTAAGAAATACAATTACTCATTTCCAGTACTAAAATAATTCTACACTATGTAAAATACTCCCTTCGACAAAAGCACTTCAAATATTCTTATATTTATATACAGATCACCACTTAATGGATAATCTGAGCAAGGAATATTATTAGTCATTAATTATTAGTTAATGTGATTGCTTTAAAATAAAGTCAAAATGAAGAAATTCTGAGCTGGGGGCTGGAGAAATGGCTCAGTGGTTAAGAGCACTGGCTGTTCTTGTACAGGGCCCAAGTTCGATTCCTAGCACCCACATGGCAGCTAACAACTGTCCTTAATTCCAGTTCCAGGGAATCCAATGTCCTCCTCTGACTTCCGCAGGTATTGTATGCATGGGCACTTATACACATGCAGGCAAAAACTCATACACATAAAATAAAAACAAATTTTAAACATTTAAGTACAAAATAATTTTTACAAATAATCCTGAGTTGGACAAAGTAGTACACACCTGTAATCCAGCATTCAGGAGGTGAAAAAAGGAACATCAGGAATTCAAGGCCCACCTAAGCTATAATGTGAGTTTAAAACCAACCTGGGCTGCATGAGACCCTGAATCAAGAGACAGAGAAAGAGAGAGGGGGGAAAACTAACAAAAAAATTTAAGCTGAGTTTTATTTCAAAACTTTGATTCACTATTCATAAAAGTGTTCCAATATGTATCTAATATGAATAACAAGATATAACTTTATAGAATATACTTACCAAAACAGCCCAGTTGTTTGTATGGCCACTTCTGAAGAATTGTTCTGCTTGATCCTATCAGTCAAATAAAGCACAATGATTTTTTTTTAAAAAAAAGCATATAGTTTCCCAGAATAAAAAGTGACAAATGAGAGGTAAGACTCATGGATTTCTTCGGCTGTAATAACAATCACCTTCAGTTTATTACGATAACAGTATTTGACCTTATGGACAAAATAATCAAACCTAAAGTAGGAACTACTTTAACATACCATTGGGGCAGCTGACAAAATGACTCAGTAGGTAAGGCTCTTGTTCCAAACCTGATGACCTGAGTTTGAACCCTGGACCCACATGCTAGAAAAAAAATGGAATCCTTCAAATTGTCCTCTGACCTCTGACACATACCATGGCACACACCTGTCCACACTCTCACAGATACACACAGTTAAAAAAAATAAATTAAAAAATAAAAAGGCCCTGGCTTAAGATACTGTATGGAAAAAGCCCTAAACTGGGAATCTAGAGATCTGGATTGCAGCTTTCCTGAGATACTGATTAAACAGAGTAACTTTAACTCAGATGCTTGATGCCTGGGTAGAGGGCATAGATTAGTGGTAGAGCATTTCCCCAGCATGCTGCAGACCCTGGGAACAACCTCTAGCACCAAAATAAATAAACTCCTACAATCTTTTTCACATACTCCTTCCATACATACTAGCTACACAAAAGTGGGAAGTTGCTTAGGTTTCCATGCCTCCCTTTTCCACTCTACAAAATGATACATGGCTCACCAAATGGAGGACAGTGATTGCAACACAGTGATTACTTGACAAATGGTGACTACTTCAGTGTTTTGGCTAGTGGGAAAATTTCAGAGACAAAAAGTTCTACTGAAGAACTAAAGAATAGATTTTTTTTTCTCCTCCAAACCTTTATCAATGGCTGCCTAAGCACTAAGGAAGCAACGAGAGGCGCGTTATTCTGGATAAAGCACTAGTTTCAGGATTTGAAGGCCTGAATTAAAATCTAGCTGGCTATGACACTGGGACAAATCATCTAGCACATTAAACTTGAATTTCTCCTGTACGAAAGAAGACTTGACCTAAGTAATCTCTAGTATACTTTCCAGACACAATATTCTTATTCCATTAAGACTTTACTGAAAAAAATTTAATATACTCAATGTAAAGTTATTCACTATACATATAGTTACTGGAGCACCTATTACATGCAAGGGACCATGCAACAAAGAGTACAATGACAATCACTAGAAAGCATGCTATTTTCTCTCAAGAACATCAAAGTTTAATACAGGTGAATGTGCAAGTTAACTGCATTATTGTGTAATATTATTAATTCATGGCATTCGTTGAACATCTGCCTGTAAGAACAGTATGTCATAGTACTTGCCTTCGAAGGTGACTGTTCAATTGAACAGACACACATTAGCAAAGAGCCAACTATAAAGACACTAAACAGTCTTTTGAATAGGAGGATGTGACTTCATCAGGGAAGTTTTCCCTAAAGAAGTGACATTTGGGTTAAGATCCAAAAGATGAAGAAAGCCCGAAGGACAATTCTAGAAAAAGAAAGTGTGGACCAGGAGAGAGGCCCCAATGGTAAGTGGACATTTAGAAAGGAAAGCAAGAAAAGGGAGAGAGGTGGGGCTTTGTAGGTCACAACAAACTTATTTTTTATTTATAGAGCAATGCTAAGGTACATTTGAGTGACATGATCAGCCTGGCATTTGAAAAGCTACTCTGGTGCAGCTTGGAGAACATACTAGAAAACACAGTACTTCTAGACTATGCAATTAAGAAACTACTGCACCCTAGGTGAAAGATGACAGGGTAACAGTACAAAGAACACCTGGTTTATAACAGATGAGTGCTATACTATAAATGTACAAATTACAATGGTAAGGGCCAAGAAAAGAGACAGAGGAAAGTTCTACAGAGGCTGTGCTTTTACTGCATCTTAAATGAATAGGCAGAAGAAACTGCAAATGAAGAATGCAAGATAATACACTAGGAGAAAGAAAGAAAACACTAGGACTCAAACTCTGAATCCTTTTTTTAACTGACATATGTATTTTAAAAGTGTGGGGGGTCTAGGGGCTAGAGAGATAGCCTAGCAGTTAAGAGCACCGACTGCTCTTCCAGAGGACCCGGGTTCAATCCCCAGCACCCACATGGCGGCTGAGAAAGGTCTGAAACTCCAATTCCAGGAGAACTCCAGTTCCAGGGGAATCCGACACCCTTTTCTGACCTCCGAGGCATTGCACGACACGGGTGCACATACCTGCATGGTGCAGACAGTACATTCATACACATAGAGAAGAAAAAAATTTTTTTTAAAAAGTGTGGGGTCTAATGGTTTAAGCACAGGTGCTGGGGGAGATAAGGACTCCAATATGGAATACTAGGAAGGCAGGCAAGGATAAGATCATAAATATTTAGACTTTATTCTATAAACAGTGCAGAAACATTAACAGGATTCAGTCACAACAACCTGGTCAAGACTAGCATTAATGTGGAATATGGAAGCCTAATGTCAGCAGGTGACAAGAAATGATCTGAACCTGAAGGAACGGAACGAGTGCTTTAGCAGTAAACACACTTTGGAAAAATTCAGACTCTGATGGTAACTGGAATGTGGAATAAACAGGGGCTGGAAAGATGGCTCAGTGGTTAAGAGCACTGGCTGCTCTTGCAGAGGACCCAGGTTCAATTCTCAGTGCTCACATGGCAGCTAACAACTGTCTGTAACTCCAGTTTCAAGGGATCTTGCCCCCTCTTCTGACCTCCTGGGCATTACACAACATGTATGTAGGGTGCACCTACATACATGCAGGCATTATACAAATACACTTAAAATAAAAACAATAAATAAAACAATTTTAAAATAAAAGAATGTGGAATAAATACAGGAGTTAATTAAAACTCCCAAGTTAGCCAGGCGTGGTGGTGCACGCCTTGAATCTCAGCCCTCAGGAGGCAGAGGCAGGCGGATCTCTGTGATCCAGGCCAGCTGGGGCTACAAGGAGACTAACAAATAAACAAAACCAAACCTCCCAGGTTTCCAGCATACCAGACACACTTCTAGGTTAGGAAATGGAGGATTTTTTTTAAGGTACTTAATTTTTCAGGGTCTTCTTAAAGTCAGAGGTATACGCAGATGAACTTTAGACAAAGCTTTTCAAATGTTTGCTGACAGCCTGGGTCCCTGAGCTATGTGAACAGGGAGACCTGAGAATGGAGGTAGAAATTTAATTACTTGGTTGGGGCAACACTGGAAAGAACAAGGCTCCAAGACGGAGGTCAGAGCCGCGGGGCAAAACACAGCCAAAGGAGTGAGTGGAGAGCTCGGGCTGCAGGTGAGGGAAGTCACTAGCAAGGCTACACACAGTAGGATCGATGGCATGTCCGACAGGTGGGGGAAGTGACTAGCAGGGCTGCGCACAGTAGGAGCGACGGCACGGGTCCAGCTCCGTCCCTGGGGGTTGGCGCTGTGACTGGACAAAGGCAAAGCTTTTGTCAGATCCCTGATCCATCAGGGACTCTGCCCACGGCCCAGCCGCGCCAGGCAGGTGCTGTAGGCGGCTTCCCTCAGCATCTGCGGCGCTCACGGCCCGTCCTCCTCACGGGACTCAGTGCTCAACAGAGTCCGATGCCTACCTCTATCTGACTAGTGGCCAAGCTGCCGAGAGCCAAAGCCGAAGCAGCCAACAGCGAGCTGAAGACAGTGGCAGCCCCCATGTTTGCCGGCTCCGCACTTCCGGTTACTAGAACGGTAGGGCGGGGCGAGTGCCGTAAACCAGGGCGGAGGTGCTGTGCGTAGTGTTTTTTGCGACACCATCCCACCCCCTCCCCTTGCAGCCTTTAGAAATCAATAGTTTTATGCTTGAGTTTCCAGATTGGCTGGAAGGACTTGACTGGAGAATATTGACTTAGCTGGGTTTCTGGGTTTGCTTTGTAAAATAGGCATAATATCTACAGGTTGGTTTTTAAATGGTGGAGCCATAAAAGTGTGGATCCACAACATTTAAAAAGCTAGTTCTCTTTTTGCATGTTGCTGCCTATTCTTAGAATATATGAAGCAGGTATGGTGGGGAAACTAGCTTCTTAATCTCACAGAAGGTACAGTGGAAGTGTGAGTTGGTGCTGCAACTCGGAAACATGAGGCCTATTATTCAAATGATGTGGCTCAGTGATTAAGAGCACTACTCTTGCAGAGGATCCAGGTTCAAGTCCCAGCACCCACATGGCAGCTGACAATTGTCCATAACTTCAGTTCCTCGGGATCAGATGCCCTCTTCTGACCTGGGCGAGCATTGCACAACACTGGCGTGCTTACATACATGCAGGCAATACACTCATACCTGTAAAGTAAAAATAATTAAAAAAAAAAAAAAAAAAAAACTCTTCCATGAAAAACTTTAAATCTTTGAATAGATTGAAGAAGACACAAAGAGATGAAAAGACCTTCCGTGCTCATGGATTGGTAGAATTAATATAGTGAAACTGACCATCCACCAAAAGCAATTACAGATCCAATGCAATCTCAAAATCCCCTTGACATTCTTTACATAAATAGAAAAATCCGGGGGCTGGAGAGATGTCCTAGCGGTTAAGAGCGCCGACTGCCCTTACAGAGGACCCGGGTTCGATCCCCAGCACCCACATGGCGGCTGAGAACCATCTGTAACTCCAGTTCCAGGGGAATCTGACACCCTCTTCTGACCTCCTCGGCATTGCATGACAGGGGTGCACAAACCTACATGCAGACAGTACATTCATACACATACGAAAATAAATTTAAAAATTAAAAATAGAAAAGAAAAATCCATCCTAAAATTCATGTGGAAACACAAACTCACCAGATAGCCAAAGCAATCCTGACCACAAAGACCAATGCCAGGGACATTAATACACCAGCTCTCAATCTATATTACAAAGCTATAGTCAGAAAATCAGCATAGTACTGGCACAAAAAGAGATGTGTAGATCAATGGAACAAAATAGAAGATCCAAACACAAGCACAAGCAATCATATGTTTGACAAAGGTGCCAAGAACACACACTGGAGGAAAGGTAGCATCTTCAACAAATGGTGCTGACAAAATTGGATCTCCAAGTGTAGAAGAATGAAATTACAACCATACCTGTCAACCTGCACAAAAGTCAAGTCCAATTGAATCAAAGACCTCAATGTGAAGCCTAAAACTCTGAAACTGTTAGAAGAAAACATAGGCAGAACTCTACAAGCTATAGGTGTAGGAAAGCACTTTCTAGCTCTGAAATCATTTGCTCAGGAATTAAGGTCAACAACAAATGGGACCTCATTAAACTTAAAAGCTTTTGTAGAGCAAAGAAAGCAACCAACTGAGTGAAGCCCACAGAGTGGGAGAAAATCTTCAACTGCTGTATACCTGACAGAGGATTACTATCCAGAATATACAAAGAACTCCAAAAACAAAGAAGCAAGAAAGCAAATGGATCAATTAAAAATGGGCTATTGGTCTGAACAGATAGCTCAGAAAAGAAGAAATAAAAATGGCTAAGGAACATCATAAAAACTGTCCATCCTCCATTAGGGAAATGCAAATCAAAACTGCTTTATGATTTCATCTAACCCAAGTCAGAATGGCTAAAATCAAGAGGACAAGTGACACCAAATGCTGACATGGATGCAGGGAAAGGGGAATACTCATCCACTGTTGGTGGCATTTCAAACTGGTGCAACCACTGTGGAAATTGGTATGAAGAACTCTTAAACCATTAAGAATAAATCTACAATATTATTCAGTTATGCTACTCCTTGGCATATACCCAAAGGACTTAATATCATACTACTGAAATATTTGCTCAGCCATATTGTTGCTGCTCCTCTCACAATGGCTAGAAAATGGTAAGAAACTAAATAAATGTCCCTTAACTGATTAATGGATTATGAAAATGTGATACACTTACACAATGAAGTTGTACTAAGCATTAAAAAAAATAAAAATAAAAATAAAAAACAAAATTTCAGGCCATGGTGGTGCACACCTGTAATCCCAGCACTAGGAAGGCAGAGGCAGGTGGATCTCTGTGAGTTCAAGGCCAGCCTGGTCTACATAGTGAGTTCCAGGACAGCTGAGGCTGCAGGGAGATCCTGTCTCAAAAAGAAAAAAAAATAAATTATGAAATTTGGAGGTAAATGGATGGAACTTGAAAGTGTTTGTGGTGGTTTGAATGAGTGTCCCCCATAGGCTTTAAATATTCAGACATTTGTCTCCAGTTGGTGGCACTGTTCTTGGAGGTCTTAGAAGGTGTGGCCATGCTAGAGGAAGTACGTTATTCGGGACAGGCTTAGTGAGTTTAACAAGCTTTGCGGTCTCCAATTGCTCTCTCTGCTTCCTGTGCTCTTTGCGAGATGTGACCCTCAGCTTGCTGCTCCAGCCACCATGGCTCCCACCACAATGGACTCTAATTCCCTGGAACCATCAATCGTAAACTCAAATAAACTCTTCTTTTTATAAGTTCCTTTGGTCATGGTGTTTTATCACAGCAACAGAAAAGTGACTAATACAGTGTTCTACTAGATAAAGTAACACAGACTCAGAAAAACAAGCAATGTATGTTCCCATTGTGGATCTTAGCTTGAAATCCTTAGATGTGAATATCTATCCTGATGTAACCACAGGATCCAGAAAAATGGAAAGGAACCATAGGGGTGATGAAGAAGAAGGAGCTCAAGACACAGGGATCATAGGAGACAGGTGTTATCAAGGGGGGAATAGGAAAAACAAGGTGTTTTAACTAGAGAGGGAGTAGACAGGGTTATACAGAGGGGGAATAGGAAAAACAAGGTGTTTTAACTAGGGAGGGAGTAGACAGGGTTATACAGAGGGGGAATAGGAAAAACAAGGTGTTTTAACTAGGGAGGGAGTAGACAGGGTTATACAGAGGGGGTGGCAGGTGAGTTAAAATAACTCTTAGATGACGTGAAAAACCAGTGGGGAATATATTGGTTCAAGGCCTATTGAAAATACATGATGGATGGGGCTGGAGAGATGGCTCAGCGGTCAAGAGCGCTTGCAGAGCACCTGGGTTCAATTCCCATCACCCACATGGTGGCTAAGAACCATCTTTAACTCCAGTTTCAGGGGAATCTGATACCCTCTTCTGACCTCTGTGACATTGCATGACACGGGTGCACCAACCTACATGCAGACAGTACACTCATACACATAAAAAATAGTAAATTTAAAAAAAGAAAAATACATGATCGATCAAATGATTATAGATAGATGATAGATAGATAGATAGATAGATAGATAGATAGATAGATAGATAGATGATAGATGATAGATGATAAATAGAGACAAACACATGTATATGTGTGTGCATATGTATAGCTGAAGGCTATATAACAAAAACAGTGTATCAGGGAAAAGAAACCTTCCTTCAACTTTTGGTTAGAGTAGTCTAAGAGACTCCCAAAAGAACACAGGCTATTCCCAAAACCCTTATTGCCTCCCAGAATCTGAAGGTAAGACCATATTTCTTAAGACAGTCAGTACTTTGAACACAGGACTTCGAGTACTTGAACTGGAGCTGATCTGGAAGCTCCTGCCCTGAAGACTGGCTCTCATAGTGTGAGAGGATACTATACAAGCTACCAATGGTGAAAAAAATCAATGATCCTACCCAGTTGTAAAGCTTAATAAACAACAAAGACTGGCCCAGAAAACTATTGCCATTGGTGCAATAGTGGCACTTTTACTTGGAAGTAATCAACAGCTGTCTAATTGAGATTAAAGACTGCTCAATGGGAGGGAATTTATATGTAGTACTGTAAACATAGCCAAATATGCATGGCTGGACAGGTCATAGATCCTAGAGGAAAACCCACTTTTGCCACATCCCTAGACCAAAGTAATTTCTTACTCTATTCTAAATATGCATCCTTATGGATACAGACAAGTATGCTTCTTACTACTCATTAAAGAAGCTTCTTTTTGTAACAAACAGATGGACACTAACACTGAGTTCACAGTTGGTCAAAAGCAGAGAATAATTGTCTATGAGACACTTATCCCTAAATGTCACATTTTCAGTACAAGCTCTACACATAAGACTCAACTCTCACCAGAGAGGTTTTGTTTTTTTTTTTTAAATGCAGCAGATGGCAATTAACACCAAAACTCACAACTGGCCAATGTGCAGAGAACAAGAGGCTGCAGAGCACTCATCCCCAAATAGGACACCTATTCAAACTTCTTCCTCACAAGGGCCAGGGATCATAACAGAAGAGGAGGCAGAAAGATTGTTAGAGTCAGAGGTGGTAGATGATGACTAGGAAACAGGTTTTCCAGACATCTGGTCAGTTACTAATATGAACTCACAGCGATGGTGACAGCATGCACATATCTTATGTAAGTTCAACCAGACAAAATCCCAGCATAGACACAGAAAAGTGGGTAAGAAATCTTAATCCAACTTAAGGAACTTTTGGCAGCTGGTGGTTGCAGGGAGGGGAAGAGAGAGTCTCATACAGAGATGGGACTCCTGGTAGGTTGACTAGGCTCTAGTGGATGGACCCACACTGAGGGACACGTGGGGACACAGATCAGACTCTGTAGGCCATATTGTGTATATAGCGGAGTGCACTGTATTGGGCAGGGTCTGCAGGAGGATTCAGATGGTAGTGGGAGTCTAAATACCATCAAATTATATTATATGAAAATTGCAAAAGTTCAATAAATAGTTTTAACTTTGACTTGCTTTTCACTTTTCTCATTTTACAATAAAACCTGAATTTACTTTTTAAGTCTTTCTTTACAGTATTTTTCTTCTGCCACATCTTATGCCATGGCTCAATATTGGTCAGTAATATTGGTAGGAAGCAGCAGTTTGCATTTTGATTTTGTCTTAAAATTACTGGTAGTGCACACCTTTAATCATAGCACTCGGGAGGCAGAGAAAAGCAGATCTCTGTGAGTTCAAGGCCAGTCTGGTCTACAGAGCGAGTTCCAGGCCAGTTGGAGCTACAGGGAGACCTTGTCTCAAAAACACCAAAAAAAAAAAAAAAAAAAAAAAATTACTGGTTTGGGGCTGGAATATAAGCTCCCGTTAAGAGTGTGGCTTGCTCTGGGGCTGGAGAGATGCCGAGCGGTTAAGAGCGCCGACCGCTCTTACAGAGGACCCGGTTGGATTCCCAACGCCCACCTGGCGGCCGAGAGCCGTCTGAGACTCCAATTCCAGGAGAACTCCAGTTCCAGGGGAATCCGAGACCCTCTTCTGACCTCCGCAGCATTGCACGACACGGGTGCACAGACCTGCATGCAGACAGTACATTGATAAACATACCGAAATTAAAAAAAAAAAAAAATTAAAAAAAAAAAAAAAAGAGTATGGCTGCTCTTGCAGAGGACCTGGGTTTGATTCCCATCCCTACGTGGTGCCTGATGGCTGTCTGTAACTACAGTTCTGACAGCATCTTCTGATCTTTGCAGGCATTGCACAACATAGGTAAACCCACCTACATGCAAGCAATATAAACTAATACACATTAAATAAAAATAATAAAATATTTCTTAAAGTATGAGAATTCATTGTTTACAATTTGTTTATAATTCATTTATTCATTTACGTATTAAATTTTTCAGTATGTTAATTCATTAAGATTTAATTTGGCAACTAGAAGAGAAAGCAAGCATTTAACTGAAAATTATATACACATTTCTTTAATAAAAGTTTCTATGCAGACCTTCATGATAACTTGCCCCACAGTTTTTCCTTGTTGTTCTTACCGTTGTTCTTCAATAAAATGACAACAAAGATGGCCTTCCTGGCTCAGAAGTGGCTAGCAATTATATCACTTAATCCTCTCCTTTCTTCCTGCCTGCCTTATTCCATAGGTTCTACCCCTTCTCTTCTTCTCTCTTCCTTCTGCGTCAAGAACATGACTGTGGCATTGTAAACATGATTCGGTAGGTTAAAAGCACTTGCTTGCAATCATGAGGGCCCAGGTAAAGATCTGGGAATGGCTTCAGGGGCTTGTAACACCAGCACTGGGGGAGGGGTAAGGAAACAAAAGGATCCCTGGGGCTCGCTGGCCGTCAGCCTAGACCCAAAACAGGGAGCTCCAGGACCAGTGAGAGAGCTTGTCTCAAAGAAATAAGGAGAGGAAGCAATAGAGGAAGACGCCTGCTCACATGGGCAAACACACCTGCACGCATGCACACGCATGCACACACACACACACACTTATATACGCATGTAAATAAAGAACATGACTCTATTCACCATTCTATAAACAGATAGTTACTACGCATCAGCTACATACCCCGCCATTGTGATAGACACAGGCAACATGAGAGAGAAGGAAAACAGAAATCTCCGGACCTTAGAGAGTTAACAGCTTAGGGCAGCCAGTGACAGAGGCAAGTATAAATGTCTGACGGGAAGGTTTCTAGTGGCAGATACAACCACTTCAGAAAAGCCAAAGTGTGTTTCCCTGAAGAAAAGAATTAAGGTAAAAATTAATGAGCCACTGAGACAAAGATGGAGAGAAAAGAGCTGTCAGGACAAAGAACAGCCTGCACACACACTGCATGGCAGGAGGGAGTGTGAAAGGAACTTTTAGTAGAGTGGCCTTTGTCTTGAAGTTGAGAGAACAAAGCTTAGGGCTGCTAATTAAAGCTCCATTCTGGGGCTGGAGAGATGGCCTAGCGGTTGAGAGCACTGACCGCTCTTGCAGAGGACCGGGGTTCAATCCCCAGCACCCACATGGCGGCCAAGTACCATCTGAAACTCCAATACCAGGAGAACTCCAGTTCCAGGGGAATCCAACACCCTCTTCTGACCTCCGCGGCATTGCACGACACGGGTGCACAAACTTGCATGCAGACAGTACATTCATACACATGCAGAAATAAATAAAATTAATTAAAAAAAATTAAAAAAAAAAAAAGCTCCATTCTAAGCAGCTCCCACCTCAACTCAGGGACTTGTATCCTAAGAGGCTGGAAAGCTTCAGAATTCAAGCTCATATCAGCTCCAATGAGGAGAATGTGTCTGGACTGAGTCCTTGGAAAGTGATCGCCATACCTTAGACTAGAGTGTGAAGATCATGGAAAGGGAGAGAGTCAAGAAGGATTTTAAATAAGGTGCAGTGATGGATTACATTTTGGAAGCAAGAGAGAGGGCAATTGTTATGTGTTTGTGTGTGTGTGCAGGTGTATGTATATGTGTCAGTGCATGTGTGTATGGGTACATGTGCACATGTATGGACATGTATATAGAGGCCAGGAGCTCCCCACCTCTGCCTTTTTATTTTTTTTTTGAGACATAGTCTCTCATTGTCCTGGGGCTCATGGATTTATCCAGGCTTGCTGGACAGTGAACCCCAAGGCTCTGCCTGTCTCTACCTCCCCAGCAATGGGATTAGAAGCATGCTGCTATACTGGCTTTCTTACATGTGTTCTGACAACTGAAATCAGGACAACAGAGGACTGAATATCTTTTGGCTATCTGTACAGTTGAATGCACAGTACTACCATTCTTTTAAACACGGGGACCACAGAAAATGGAGCAAGTAAAGTCTGGGTTAAATACCCAGAGCAATTTAGAAGACAATTACTTTTGTGACTACTAAATAAATGTTACAAAATAACATGAGTGAAAGAGTAAGTTTAATCAGTACTAAAGCATGGCCCCTGTAAGGGATTTTTCAATGTGCTTTGCTGCGCTGTTTAATTTAATTGGCACAGGCAAGTCTATTTGCTGTAACAATCAGAGCCCAAAGTAATTGATTGAAGCATTTTTTATCTAACAGAAAGAAATTTTTCTTTGGCCAGGATTAAATGCAATAAAAGGAAATTGTATATATTCAATAAAATAAAAATAGAAAAAATAATTAAAAGAGAAAGGCTTTCATTCCAGTGTATCTGTCATTTCTTAATTCTGCTTCTGATATTGAATCACCAAAATTACATTTTAGTTTATCCTGAAATACTTTTCTTCCCTCTCTTCAGCTGTTAAACAATAGTTTGTTGTTCTGCCATAATTCATTTCCATTATGACCTTCTCATTAGCTTTGGACTGACCTGTAATACAAAAGTGAAGCAGTGCTCTTAAAGTCTCATGTTTTGAAATCTTGGGCAGTTATTAAAATGCCACAATGGCCTGGACATAAAGTCATGTCAAATGCTTTAGAAATTTGAAGATTACTAAGGTCCTCCTGTGTCAGTCAAAAGCCACTGGTTCTGTTTATATGAAGCTTATTGATAGAAAATTCAGTTCTCAGTGAGTTGAGAATTCATAAAAGCAATTGGATTTGCTTAATTGGTTTTTATACATGTGTATTTCTTTACTCACTAAACATCTTGTGGGAGTCTCAGAATCTCAGAACATTTCATATTTATTTGAATTACACTATTCATTATAAACTCTAAGACATCCTGAAAGACCACCTTAGGAGGATATTGGGGTATTGAAGAAGGGACAGAGGACTAGCTATGTGTTGTTGAAAACTACCATAGGAATATCACAGTAAACAGAATGATGACTCCTTGGAGATAGCTGTGCCATACTCCCTAAAACTTGTACCTTGAACAGGAAATAAGACTTTGAGGTGTGGTTGACTCCAGCATATTGACATGAGGAGATTATAGTGGATTATTGGCGGGACTGTGTTTAAAATCCTTTAAAGATGAGGCAGGAAGGCTAAAGAAGAGAAGCGAAGACTGAAGCAGGGGTTGCAGTGAAGGGCCATGCACCCAGGCATTAACAAGGCTTCAGAAGCAGGAAGAGACAAGGGAATGGATTTTCCCAGAACCTCCAGGAACCATGCAGCTCTGCCGACCTGCTGCTGGCTTCAACCTCCAGAACTAGAGAGGGGCACATTTACCTAGGCTGTGGGTACTTTTTAATGTAGCAATAGGAGACTAACCCAGTACTCAAACCTTGACTACTTATTTAGTGATTTCTTCATGGTATAATAAGTCTTATGCCTTGGTACTTTTCTTTTTTGGTTTTCCTATAGATAATAATCAACAACTACATAAATCATTAATATGGCTGGTGAGATGGCTCAACAGGTAAAAAGAAGCATGTGCTGTACAAGCCTAATAACCTGCCTTAGATCCCTAGAACCCACTGTGGAGGGAGGTAAGTGACTCCTGAATGTTAACATCCAATATGCACATACACACACACACACACAGACACACACAGACACACACACAAACACACACACCACGCACACAAAGAAATTTTAAATTAATTCACGTTTATAATAGAGACAGTTTTCTATTCTCTCCAAAGGTAATATCTCAAAAAAGTTTCATGTTCTCTTTCATACCCATAACTAACCCTAAATATACATTTCTATTGGATGCCTATGGTATCAATTGAATTATTTAAGGCCAAGGGCACCAACTGATGTATTCACCTTGTATTCCTATACCCAGGGAAAAAATGCTGAATGCAAATATGTATTAAATAAATTAGTACTGGGGCTGGAGAGATGGCCTAGCGGTTAAGAGTGCCGACCGCTCTTACAGAGGACCCGGGTTCGATCCCCAGCGCCCACATGGCGGCCGAGAACCGTCTGAAACTCCAATTCCAGGAGAACTCCAGTTCCAGGGGAATCTGACACCCTCTTCTGACCTCCGCGGCATTGCACGACATGGGTGCACAAACTTGCATGCAGACAGTACATTCATACACATACGGAAATAAATAAAATTAATTTTAAAAAATTTAAAAAAAAAACAAACTTCATTTAAAAAAAAATAAAAATAAATTAGTACTAAATGTGTTTCAAATAAATGTAATTAATGGAATACTAATCATCTAAAAAATATAACACAAGATTCCAATTCAGGAGATATTTTTTAATATCCAGGGAGTCCCATTTCTTTATGAAGTTTCTTTGAGAAAAATTCCATTACTGAAACATTTTATCTGGATTTCAAAATCATTCTTCCCTTTGCTCATTCGTGCTCCTTAATTTTGATCTCATAAAAACAAAGCTTCATCCTGCAAAGGAGCTGAGTCTAGCTTCCCTCAAGGTCAACATCAAGAGCACTCCACAAGCTCTTTTCAGGAGACTGACTATCAAAATGTCATAAATCAATTGTTTCCTAATGCGAGCCCCAGGAAAGGAGACTATTTAACCATTATTTTACTTTACAGGTTTTTTTTTTCTGGCAGTCTAAATTTATTATCTTCAGAATTTCATTTGATTGGTGTATTAGAATACGAAAGGAAAATGTCTGATCACTGAACTGGATTCACCTGAGTCAAGCGGAGAGTAGACAATTTGTAGCACAAAGCAGCCACTGATTCCAGGCACAAAGGGAAAGAGAAATACTGGTTATTTCTTTTAAAAAGGATTAAAAAAAATGACTTAATTGTTTTCTGATAAAAAGTGGTATATACCCATTGTAGAAATTCTTATTTCCTGTCTTTGCCCCCAAAATTCCTCTTTATCCTCTAGCTGCGTGCTGAGCTTCATTAGGAAAGCATTCACTGACTGGGTTAGGGTGCCCTGGCACATGGGGAGGTCACTCTATACATGTCTTTTGTGAAACTTACCATTGCATAATTAATGAATAATCTTTTAACTGTCTGTTCATATCTTCGCTCTCTGGCATGTCTAGTCGTCTCACAAGGGCAGGAAGTGCGTCTCTTTGCCACTGCATTCTCAGTTCATAGAACCTTCTTCCCAGATCAGATGATTAATGAATAGGCTGACACATGAGAAGACATGTGCGAATAGACTGTTCACACTTTTGAGAACAAATAAAAACTAACACATTTTAGCAAGTCGCTTTCTTATATCTATTTTTGTGAAGTTATTGTATGTATAGTTTTCTACAGCTTGCTCACTTAATACTATCTTGATTCTTTAAATGATTATTAATTTTTATTTTGTTTTTCATTTATTTATTTATTTGTGTGAGTGTGTTGCATATGTGTAGGTGCCCTGGCACATGTGTGGAGGTTAGAGGATAACTTGTAGAAGTCAATTCTCTCCTATCACCATGTGGGTTATAGACATTGAACTCAGGTCATCAGGCTTGATGTGCTGAGCCATCTGGTGGGTCTTTCTTTTTATTTAAAAAGGCATAAAGATCCATAATAAAAATGAAAGACTTCAAGTAGGGACTGAGGAGTTGCCCTCATTGTCGAAGTGCTTGCCCTGCAAGCATGAGGACCTGAGTTCAGTACCCAATATTCAGGTTAAAGTCAGCCTCGGCAGCATATGCCTTTAATCCCAGCACTAGGAAAGCAGAGGCAGGTGGATTCCTGGGATTTGCTGACCGGTCACTCAAGAGATATTGCTGCCCTCCAGGTTAGGGGGAGAGACCCTGGCTCAAAACATAAGATAAAGTGTGACTTAGGAAGACACCGAATATCAACCTCTGGCCTCCACATGCACACATACACACACACATCACAGAGAAACACACGCATGCACACACACCCACATACACAAAGTAGTGTTGAACAATGGAGAGCACAGGTCTTCTGGACCCCATTATCAGTCTCAAGTTTTCATGAGCATAACCTTGCCCTTCCTTGGTTGGTTTTAGGTATATCAGATCTGCCGCCACCACTCTATTTGTTTTTAACTTTGTTCATATTACTCTTCATTGATCAAAAATCCTTAATTAACTTGTCAGACTAGATCTATATGCATCATGAATTGATATGAACTTTAACTATTATAATGTATGAAAACTAAGCCTGATACAAAGTTGCAACCCTTATTTGTGCCCATAACACTCTTCATGAATTTCTGTTGTAACACTGTTATATAGTCTCTTGTTGTAGACATATTGAAGTCTTTGAGGTCAAGGCCATCAAATGCCTGGCTTACCTTGTAGTTTCTAACCTGCAAAAATCATGAAAGATGTGAAAATACTTGTTAAACAAATATATTAATGACCATGTTTCAAAGAAATGTACTTAATGAAAAGAGTAACTCTAAATCCATGAAAAAATTTAGACCTAACAAAGAAGAGAAAATATTTGCAGAAGATGTGACAGAAAAGTCATTATCCAAAATATACATGGAATTCTTTAAAGTCAACAGGGAGAAATAAAATGTTTGGAAATAATGGGAGCTGCTGACATCCACTCACTGGTTGAGGACTTGTCTCGCAGGTACAAGGCCATGGGTTCAAATCCCAGCACTGCCAGAAAAGTAAATAAATAAAATAAGATTTAAACAAGATACTCCACCAACAGGTACAGGGTGCATTCATTATCTTTGCATCACAGTGATCAAAATACTTGGCAGAAACCCCTAAAGAAAGCAGGATTCATTTTGGCCCATGGTTTCAGGGGACTTTATCCATCATAGTGGGAAATCATGGCGGAGAAGCCCCATGTGGTAGAGCATAAGGCCATAGCTATTCACATAGCAGGGTCCAGGAAGCAGAGATGCAGGTTGGAACCAGAGGTGGGTATAACGGAAAGGCCTGCCTCCCTGAGGGCCTACTTCTGCTAGGTAGGCCCCACCTTCTAAAGGCTCCATAACCTCCTCAAACAGAACCACCTTCTGGGGAAATCATCTTCAAAACATAAGCCTGTGGAGGACATTTCAGAGTCAAACCATAACAAACTGCATGTGAGCACATGAAAGGATGTTTCACATCATCTGTCATTAGAGAAACTATAAGAAAATATCCCTTCCTGCCTATTAGAATGTCCAGAGCTGAGCATGGTGGTGCATGCCTTTAATCCTAGCACTTGGGAGCCAGAGGCAGGCGGATCTTTTTGAGTTCAAAGCCAGCCTGGTCTACAGAGTGAGTTCCAGGACAGCTGGGGCTACAGGGAGACCCTGTCTTGAAAAGACCAAAAAAAAAAAAAAAATGTCCAGAACCACCAATGCATATTACCAGGTGAAAGAAGCCAAACTGAAAAGGAGCCATAGTGGGGATTCCAACTGCATGAATTCCACAGACAGTAAAGCGATGGAGACAGTAGAGAGATGAGCTGGAATATGCAGGTAAGGAGGGGTGAACAGGCAAGGCACAGGAATGAACTCCAACATGATGGTGATTTGTTTTTTTGTTTGTGAATTATAATAAATGTATCACTCTGCTAGAGCATGTTGATAGGACAGCAAAGGTTGTTTAAACAACTTAAAATACTTTATCATCTCTGCTAACACATAGCAAGATTAATGGGTTTTAATTGCAAAGGACAATTATATAGGGGCAATTATCCAAGGTGAAAGGGAGATTGAAAGAATACGGACAATCCCCAAGCACATAATCAATACCTAGATCTTTAACACTTGGCAGATTCATCAACTAATAAGGCATTCTTTAGCACATAAAAAATTCATAGCCTAAAGAACCTGCCCATTTAAATACTCCTAGTTTATCCAACTGTCACTATTCCTTGCAGACTTACAACTTCCTTGAAAACACATAAAAATAATTTATGATTAGGAAATTGGACATATTTAGGTTAGGCTTCCAAAACATTCATGACCATAATGTTATCATGGAAATTATAAATACCCTTTCTAAATATTTTGACACCATTGCAAAGATTATATCTTCATTACTATCTTGGCAATATGGCCTCTTCTACTGTCACCCAAAATCATGCAGAATATGAGTCTTTATATAGGTCTTGATCTTTGTATTTGTACATTTACCTTTCTTATTGACTAAATGCATATCTAAAATGTGAAGCCCCTTCCAAGACCCTCAAGGTCATTATTGTCAACCTTGACCAGAAACGTTTTCATCAATTTCTGCTTTGTCAAATGTGTTAAAGCTGAATCCAAGAGTTGTATACAATCACCACAAGTTTCTGTTTCATTAGTAGTAAATGTTAAATATGGATCCACTCGAACCTGGTGAGTCTCCAGTCTTTTATGGTATAGTAATTAGAATTGCAGTCCTTGTGGTCAAGACTCTATGGGCTCTGGTCTCGGCTGGTCTTATGTAGACAGATATGAAAATGTCTACTCATCACAGTTAGGAAACTGTTCAATAGGACTGTCCTTGACCAGCAAGCTAAGGAAGACACTGTTCTCTCAAGGTTGGTTGCACCTGCTTGCCTGGATGATCACAGACAAAATTGACTGTGACATTCTGGAAGAAAGGAGAGGGCGGGAGAGTCTGCCACACCTCCAATCAACAAGTCAGGCCCTAGTTGCATGAAGGGAGGGCCCTTAAGAGTATATAAACTGAGGAAGCCATAAGGATGGGGCTGTGGGGAAGTCATGATCCGTGCTTGGATGGGGACTGTCCAGTGCGGCCTTGGTGGGGAGCGCACATACTCCTGTAAGTAAACCCTCACCCACTGCTCTGCAACTAAGCCCAATAAACTCACTGGTTTCCTAGACTGTAGTTGGGCGAAATTTTGCCTCAGTTTGTCATAGGGACCAAGGGAAGGTGGAGCATGCCATTGTTTGTGCCTCCCAGAAGGAACTTTAGCTACAGGCACTGACCACAAACCAGAGTTAACAATTACACCCAAGTCCAACTTGACACACCAACGAATTTACTCAGATTGCTTGCAGTAGCATAGATGACTCAAACACTGCTGCATCACTGAACAGCACGCTCCAAGGAGAAATGGTTCCCAAAAGCTGCAGCCTGGGAGCTCTCTTCACAACTTGCAGGCAGTTCAGCAGGGTGGAGAGTCTTCTCCCCATGGATTGTTTACTGCCTCCATAATTGTAGAGGGAGCCCTTATGAGTATTGCTAGTTCTGGGAATTTCCTGAGCCTGTGTTATTATCTCCTGAGTCTTTTGAGCCTCCTCCTCCCTGCTGGAGGGAGTACTCTGATTCAGATGCAGTTGCTACCTACAGCTGGGCATTGCAACCTGTGGATCCTGGGGCAAGTTACAGCTTTCTCAGCTCTGGTCTTCTGTATAATAAGCTAACAGAAATCCCCAGTTCATAGTGTTGTGGGGGGGGGTGAAAGAAATCATGTGTATATGCATGCTAAGGCTCTTACCTCAGTGCCTGATACACAAGTGCTTAATGAATGTTAATTATTAATATTCCTTTATTTTCTTCCCAGTTGTCATCCCCACCCCCCCCATCCTCAGCAGATCCCTAGCTTTTTCAATGTCTTATACAACACCACACTGAAGGATTATGGGCACAAAATCATTTCAATGGTTGGCTTTGTGACCATACCACAAAATTTACTTCATTGCCTTTCTGAGCTTTATTGCGTTAACAAAATAATTTATTTTCAGTATTATTTTTCCTCACAACTTAGAATATCCAAAACTCAAATTAATGTTTGTAATATTTGTATCCATGGAAATGGTAAAATAAATAGAATTAAGTTATAATTTAGATTGCCTGACAGCTCTCACTAAAGAGGCACAAGACAAAAAATACCCAAATTTTTCACAAAAGGTACATTTTTTTATAGAATTTCTAATTTTATCTGTCAGTGCTGATAAAGAAGCCTAATCTTTTCATATGTTGTTTTAAAAGCTTCTTTTCCAATAAAAAAAAATAGGCTGTATTGAATACAGAAGTATCCATCAGTGAAAGATATGCAGGGCTATTATGTCAATAAATCTATAAAGATGAAGCCTCATTGTTTCAAATAATATGAAACAAAAATCACTTTAGTTCTTAAGGGCATCATTAGGGTAGAGGCCTCAGAATCCATTTAATCCAAATAAAATACATTTTAACTCCCTTTGCTTTGTGTCATTACCATAAAATGAATATAAATGTGTTGACAATTTGTTTCATTTTATAGCTAGAGCTTTTCACCATTTCATATCAAAGTTGACTTTCCAAACAAGTACAAGAAACCCAACATCCCCATGTGCCTGCCAATCATTGTTTTCTCCATCCCTTCTTTAATTTTTTTTTATTAATTTTATTTATTTCTGTATGTGTATGAATGTACTGTCTGCATGCAAGTTTGTGCACCCGTGTCGTGCAATGCCGCGGAGGTCAGAAGAGGGTCTCAGATTCCCCTGGAACTGGAGTTCTCCTGGAATTGGAGCTTCAGACGGTTCTCGGCCGCCATGTGGGTGCTGGGGATCGAACCCGGGTCCTCTACAAGAGCGGTAGGCGCTCTTAACCTAGGCCATCTCTCCAGCCCCTCTACATCCCTTCTTTAAAAGGAACTTTAAACAAGATTCAAGGATCAAAGGCAAAACTTGGATCCAAGTAGAAAATCTGATTTTGAGCACTTTAGTAAGAACCCAAGTCAAGCAAAGGAAAGCAATTTCTGACTAACTGCAATGTGCCGGCATCGGCATCAAGGTTTGCTGCAAGCCTAACAGGGTGGCTGTTACCTGGGCTCGTTCTGCAGGAAGAGAGACAGAGAGCCACCACCTTGAACAATGTGTGCCAGGGTCATAGAATCATAACAAATGGATACCTTCGTCCTCATGGAGGACAGAGAAACTGTCCTCCCTAGTTAATCATTCTAACCTTATTTATCCATTTGTATAAACAAGACTAATGTTAACCCCCTCATAGTGGTGTGGAAAATGGTTAAATGCTATAATTACTATGCAGTGGGTAGCTCAGTGTCTGTCATATGCTCAATAAAGATAGCTGCTGTCACTATTTTTTTTAGAATTGCTGTAATTATTATTATGAAGAAGCTTTCGCTGAGGAGGCAGTGTTGGAACAATATCTTAGGGATAGAGAAAAATAATGAGAATTTTCCAGTTTAGAAGGGGGAAGAGGCATCCCAGACAAAGTTATTGAGTCAGGAAAAGTCACACCGTGATTTTTTTTTTTTTTTTTTTTTTTTTTTTTTTTTTTGGTCTTTTTGGATTGGGTCTCCCTGTAGCTCTGGCTGTCCTGGAACTCTGTATACCAGGCTGGCCTCGAACTCACAGAGATCCGCGTGCTTCTGCCTCCCAAGTGCTAGGATTAAAGGCGTGTGCCACCACGCCCGGTGTGATCTTTTATATGTAGAGTACATGTGGTTAGTGTGCGTGCGTGTGTGTGTGTGTGTGTGTGTGTGTGTGTGTGTGTGTGTGTATGCATATGCATGTGAGGTATACTTGTCTACCCATGCAAAGGCCAGAGGTTGATGTCAGATGTCTTTCTCTATTGTTTTCTGACTTTTTTGAGATAGTTTATATTTGTTGGCCAGAGAGCCCCAGTATGCTCTACCCCTCACTCCTCCTTCCCACTCACCCTTCCACCCTAGCACCAAAATAGCAGGTGTCTTTGGCTCTTATGTGGCTGCTGAGGATTTGCTCTCTCAGCAAACACTACCCCCCCCCAGTCATCTCCCAGCTCCCATACTATGAAGCTTTCGGCAGGGTATTTGAGACAAGACACCTCTGGAGCCCCATCTGCATTCCATGCTGCAGGGCTGAATTTCATCTTCAGATGATGGACATCCATCAGAGATTTTCAAGGAACAAAGTGCACAGTGAACTTTACACTGTTTAGGAAGACAAAAATTGAAGAAAAAAAAAACAACCCTGGTTTGGAGGCCATGAAAATAGTTTACATAGAATAATTACTAATGGTTAAGGCATGAGGGTAGTGTGTGTATGTGCTACGTAGTGATGTGTATTAATGCTTATAATACCTATATAAGGCAGATACATTATTATCTCCATTTCACAATTGTAAAAAGTAAAGTATACATGTTAAACAATTTGCTTAAGGTTCTGCACCTAGTAAGTGTTGAGTACAGAGTTCAATCCCAAGCAATCTTACTCCTGAATTAGCATATTAAACCAGTACACTTTTTCACTGCTTCTCAAGAACAAGAATACAGAAAATCGCTAGGGAGGAGAAAAACAGAAAGAGAAGTTGTATTCATAGGAAAATTTAAAACTCAAAAGAGCTTATTTACTGAGATATTTTCTAATGCAGCAAGATATATGAGTTGCTATTACATGGTAAACATTTGCAGATAGGAGAACAAAAAACAAGGTTTTGTATGGAGAAAGGACTGTACCTGAGAATGAACTATCGTATGTCAATAGGAAAAAGGAATATAAGTTTCTTTAATACAAGTTCCATGCAGCCTAGAAATTTCCAAGTGGAGACTGTAAGATACAGGTAGTTACATACTGAATTGGACATAGAGCAGTAAGCTAAGAGAACATAAGGCAAAGGGTCACAAGCTAGATAGTTGAACAAAGTGGCATAAGGGTTTGCTTAATGAAGGTTGTTAAACTTTGTCTACTAATTGCTTGACAGCTTGCATGTGCAGCCTTCTGGGATGTTCTTCCTCTCTGGACCAGGGTGACCTGCAAGCTCCCGGGTCATCCCAGCTGGTTCATGACTTGGGTCTTAGCCCTGGTAGAGAGGGGGAGGAGATAGGAAGTGAAGCCTGGTGAAAGAAAAAGAAAAGAACAAAGGGACAGACTCAAAGACAAAATTGGGAGAAATTCCAGGAGGGAATAACTCAGTTTTATTACTGTAATCCGGGGTATTTATACTGGTCCTTGTGGGGGATGGGGTGTACAGGATTGGGAGTTGGGGCATACAGGATTTCACACCATATACTCCAGATCACTACAGGAATGTGATAATGCTTTGCTCAAAGCATCAAAGACAGTTGGGCCAGGCAGGTTTCAAAGGCAAGCAGGAGATCAGCAGGACTCCAGCCTGAGGGCTGGGGGTTGCCAGCTGACTTCCTAAGCGCTCCTGCCAAATGGAATCCCTACAATTGCTTTCCTCATTGCTGTAACAAAATAACCTACAAAATAAAAAAGTAACTTAAGAGAAGGGTTTGTTTTGGCTCACCATTTAAGGGTGTAGTCAGTCCATGATTGTAGGAAAGACATGGCAAGTGGTGTGTGAGGCAGCTGATCACACTGAGTCTGCAGTGAGGAAGCAGAGGAAGACGAATGCTGGAGCTACACTTGCTTTCTCCTTTCACTCCACTCAGGGCTCTAACTCACTAGATGGTGCTGCTCATGTTCACGGTGGGTCTTCCCTCATCAGTTAAACCTCACAGATGTGCCCAGAGGTGACTTTTAAGCAGTCGAAATCCCATCAACTTGGCAAACCTCATTAATGATCATATGTCCACCTTTGTGGACATTACTTTAAAAATCATAACTTTTCACCCATGGCCCCTCATGTTCCATGCTCATTTCGTGATGCAAAATACATTTAGTCCATCTCTAAAACTCCACAAAGTCTTAACAGTTTGGTTCCAAAATTGTCCAAACATGTAAGCATGAATCTCTTCTAAAACTCGGGAAATCTTTGAACTGTGAGTGGCTGTAAAATAAAAAAAAAAAGTTGCATTATTCCATTGTACAAGAATCCACTGTAAACATTCCCTTTCCAAAAGAAAAGTGTGGAGACACAGGAAGGAAAGACAGGGCCAGACCAAGCTCAAGTGAGAAAAACTAAATGCTACCTCTCCACGTACTGCATCCGATGCTCTTGGTGGCATCGCTTGGCCTCAGGGATCCTGGCTTTCCCGTCTGCCACCATGGGTTGCATAGACTCTCCTAACTGTTCTACTCCTACAGCTTTACTTGGCAGTCCTCCAACATGCTTGCAGAGACTCTAACCCTGCTACATATATTGCCTGGCAACAGCAGCTTTCAGGAACCTTAGTGCTAAGCCTAAGTGACTCCATAACTCTTGCATTCCGCACACCTACAAAGCCACGTGGGTGACGCTGCCAAGCTCTGCTCCTGGTGGAGGTGCTCTCAGCCCCCATCTACCACAGCCATCCCGGCTTTCATGCACCTTAGCAGTTGAACCCAGCCTATAACTCTCTAGGTGGTTGTTTTCAGGCAATGAAGCCCTTCTGCATCATTCTCTGCTCACTCACCTTTCAATTTGGATTTTTACAAGCTGGAGAACCCAACGGGTGAGGTGTCCTCAAGACTCCTTTCTTATCATCTCTGCTAAGGAGGCTTCACTTCAATTGCATTCATCTCTTAAAATTGTGGCTGCTTTCTCTTGTCAGCAACTTTAAACTCAATCATGTTCATTTCTCACTATACTCCTTTTTGCTCATTGACTGCTTGCTATCTCGTTGTAAATCTGGCTAAGAGTTCTAAGAAGTAGCCATGGCTGAGCCTGAATACTATCCTGCCTTAAAATTTCCTCTGCCAAACAAATTAGTCCATTACTTTTGAATTTAGCCTCAGTACTCAGGACATGGGTAGAAAAAAGCCAGATTCTCTGCCAGAATGTAATGTGAATTGTCTCTAGTGCTGGTGAGTCCTGCTCCCCCTAAAACCACTGTCTCACATGCATTCTAGCCTTCTAGATTCTCCCTAGCATGGCCCAAACTCTCCCACATGCCTCCTGGAAACCAGATCTGAGTCAAGAGAGTGAGCTGGTCAGGTTTCTCACAGCAACAGCCTCTCTCCTCTGTAGTAATTCCTTCACTTGTTGCTGTGACAAACTACCCAACAACAAGAATTTAAGGAAGGAAAAGTTTAATTTTGGCTCATGGTTTGATGGTGCAGCCCACCATGATAGGAGGAAATGGAAATATGTGACAGCAAGACATGAGGTGACTGCTCACACCTTCCCCCATAGGAACCCCCTAGGAACCAGGGAGAGATGAATAGTGAGGTTCTGCTCACTTTGTGCTTTTGATTCAATCCAGGACTTGAGCAAACATTCAGGATGAATCTGTTCTTCTCTGGAAGCATCCTCACAAACATACCCAGTGGCTTGTCTCCTGGGTGACTCTAAATTCCATCAATCTGGCCATCACGATTAACTACCACAACTGCTCTTACTTAATTATAAAAAACAGTTTTCCAGGCAGGTGAGATGGCTCAGTAGGTAAAGGCATTAACTGCCAAGTATGAAGACCTGCGTTCAATAACTATGAACAACAGTGTAGAAAGAAATAACTGACTACTACAAGCTGTTCTCTGACCTCCACATTTGCACTGTGACACACTAAATAAGTAAATGAAATAACAAATGTAAGGATGTTACTTTCCTTCTAGTACAGAGAAATTATCTTCCATATTGGAGTTCTATAAAAACTCTTATCTTCAGGAAGAAAAAGGAAGAGTCTGAGGACCCTTATACTTGCTATTTTTTTTCCAAGTGCGCTTGGCTCAGAATAATACTTATTCCAAAGTGGCACCTTCTAACCCTCTTCAATAGAAGGAACTAAGAAATAGATTGCCATGATGAACAATAGAAAGTACTAGAAGGGAGAGCTATCTTATTTAGGCAAATTGTGACTATGACAAGTGATCTTTAAGCTAAGCAGAGGAGAGTCCTAATAAACTTCATACTTCAAGGCTTTAATAAACCAAGGAGAAGAGTGGCCTGAGCTGGTTGGGGAGGTCAGTTTGTAGGGGTTTTAACACCAAGGTAAATTTTTAAGATTACTCTAATTATAATAAGATACTTAACAGGGCTTGAAAGAAGGGGGTGGATGGGAGTTGAGGGAACAGTGTAATCAAGCAGCGGGGGTGGGGGTTGTTCAGAGTGAGTGCCTGAGAAGATGCTGTTTCCCCTGCAGGTGTTAGAGACAGAAGGAGGAGAGAACTGAGTTGTGGGGGCTAACAATGAATTCACTTTGGGGCATTTAAAGCTTGAGTCAGGGGCTGAAGTGATGGCTCAGTGGTTAAGAGCACCGACTGCTCTTGCAGAGGACCCAGCTTTGATTCCCAGCACCCACATGGAGGCTGACAACCATCTTTAGTGTCAGGGTGTGGTGGCGCACGCCTTTAATCCTAGCATTCAGGAGGCAGAGGCAGGCGGATCTCTGTGAGTTCAAGGCCAGCCTGTTCTACAGAGTGAGTTCCAGGCCAGCTGGGACTTAAGGGGAGACACTCTCTCAAAAATACCAAAAAATAAAAGTTTGAGTCATGTACAAAGCCTACAAGCTATAAACACATGTTGACCAGGCATGCCCAACCTTTTGATATTGTGACAGAATACTGTTTTCTACAGTTTATACTAAAGACAGCACAATCGAGTTACAAAACAAATCACAAAACCATCTCAGAATACTTTAAGTTAATGTGGTTTTGTGTTTTGTCTTGTTCATAGCAGTGCTTGGCTGCATGAGGCCTGCGAGCCTGATAGGAGAAGAGTCAAAAGTAGACAATGATCGCATGACTCATAAACTGGTTCTTGAAGTCAAAGTCTGTGAGAATACCTAAAGACCAGGTTTAGGCAGAGGAAAAAAAGTCAGGCTAAAAAGGAGCATTTGCCTGGGATGGAATTAGGGACAGAATTGCAAGGTGCGTATAAGACCAAGGGCAAATCAAACTTCCGACACACTCAAGGCAAGGGAGATCTAGGAAGAAAGAATAGATTTGGAGATTCAGAAGCATCATAACCTTTGCTATATACTAAAGGTTATCTTTCATTTTCCATGGAAACATCTCAAGGCCTTCCTGAACTGACTGCTGTACCAGATAATAAAATCATTCCTATGCAACTAGTTTATGTGGATGCTGTAACGTTCCATGTTCTTGTTTATGAGATTATAATGAGCCATTGCTCTTACCTCCTAATATTGTTTTATGTGTTCAGTGGAAGAGAATAAATTAGCCAGTGGAAAACCTTCAGCAAGTAATTTAAGCTAAAAATTTAAAGCAAAGGCACATTTCGAAGGGTGTAGGCTGTTTCGACTGTCTTAGAAGACAGATCCCGAAGCAAGAAGTGCTGGAGAGGCAGTAATCGGAAAAATTTAGTATACTGAGAGTTCTATGTATATGAGTGTATATGTGTGTGTTCACGTGTATGTACATATGAGTGGCAGCCAGAGGTCAATATCAGGTGTCTTTCTGAATTGCTTTTCTGAAATGTTTTTTACTTATTTATTTTACGAGTATGAGTGTATTACCTAGATGTATATAAGTACAGCTGTGTCATGCAGTGCCTGAAGAGGCCAGAAAAGGGTGCTGGGTCCCCTGGAACTGGAGTTATGGATGGTTGTTGACCGTCATGTGGGTGCTGGGATTCAAACCCAGACCTTCTGTCAGAGCCCTTGGTGCTCTTAGCTGCTGAGCCATCTCTCCAGCTCCCTCACTTTAATCTTTGATGCAGGGTCTCTTACTGGATCCAGAGCTCACTAGTGTGGCTGAACTGGATGTCCAGCCAGCCCCTGGGCTTCTGTCTCTGCCTCTTCAGCCCTGGGATTCCAGACACACACACACACACACACACACACACACACATGTACTTTTTACATGGATGACAGAGGTCAAACTTCCGTCCCCATGCTTGTGAAGCAAGTATTTTACCTCCTGGGCTATATTCCTTTAGTTCATAATTCTTTTAGCCCATCATTAGCCATTCAACCAGAAAGCTGGAAGTGACAGAATGCTTGAGTACACATTCAAAGTATTTGAATATTCTCCTGTAGATGGTGAGAGATTTCCAAAGATTAGGAAGTCAGAAAGAAATAAAACAAAACTATCATCAGCCTCATGATGATGTGTACAAGCCTACAGGTAGTGGGGGGAGTTGGTCTGAAGTCCTTTCCCAGTTAGGCAGAGCTGTCACATGAATAGGGCTTAGCAACTAGAATCTTCATCAATCAGGTCACAGGATTGAAAAACAAAACCCCAGAGGACAGTCAGAATCAGAGAGAGGCCAAAACATTCAAAATCCGTTCACCTGGCCAAGAGGTAGGATGAAGTCTGAGAAGCAAATGTAAAGCAAAATTAGGCTAAATGTGAGCTAAGTGAGCCTCAAGCTAGAAATCAAGGGAAATAGACATGGCAAGAGGTCATGAAGAGAGAGAGAGAGAGACAGACAGGAGAGAGAGAGAGAGAGAGAGAGAGAGAGAGAGAGAGAGAGAGAGAGAGCTCAGAAAACAGCCTTGAATGAAGGGAGAGGTTGGGACTAGGAGTAGCCACTGCTTCTACTGATAACAGCTCAGAGCAGAGGCTGTGGGATAACAGCTCAGAGCAGAGGCTGTGGGATAACAGCTCAGAGCAGAGGCTGTGGGATAACGGCTCAGCAGAGGCTGTGGGATAACAGCTCAGCAGAGGCTGTGGGATAACAGCTCAGAGCAGAGGCTGTGGGATAACAGCTCAGCAGAGGCTGTGGGATAACAGCTCAGCAGAGGCTGTGGGATAACAGCTCAGAGCAGAGGCTGTGGGATAACAGCTCAGAGCAGAGGCCGTGGGATAACAGCTCAGAGCAGAGGCTGTGGGATAACAGCTCAGCAGAGGCTGTGGGATAACAGCTCAGCAGAGGCTGTGGGATAACAGCTCAGAGCAGAGGCTGTGGGATAACAGCTCAGAGCAGAGGCCATGGGATAACAGCTCAGAGCAGAGGCTGTGGGATAACAGCTTCAGGAACTCACCATGGTGGCTCTCTGTTCCCTTTCAGACTCCTCCTGGGCCCATCTCCCCCACTTCCAGGTCAGCCTCCTCTACTGGGTCAAGGCATTCCTTGCTTGCCTACCAGGTAGCATGTGTTCACATTTTAGATTCCACTGTAGGCTCTTGAAACTAGTGGGATTTTGAGTTTTAAAAGGTTGAGTTTTAGAATCCGACATCCTCTTCTGACCTCCGCGGCATTGCATGACACGAGTGCACACACTTGCATGCAGACAGTACATTCATACACACACAGAAATAATAAAAAATTAAAAAAATATTTAAAAGGTTGAGTTTTAGAAGAATTAAGACTTAATATTTATTTAAAAATAAAACAGTAACACCTGCTTGCCATCTATGAGACTTTGAAGAGAGGAAAGAGAAAGCTCATGTCACATCAAGGCCTTGGGAGAGAATGTGACCCTTCTAGAGCCCGTCTGGGGGAAGGGTGATGAGCCACCATGTAAACCATGCTGGGTTCTATAGAGGAGATCTGTGCCTGCCATGCATCCAGAGCGCTGGAAGTGAAGTACACATGATCTCAGGGGAGGTGGTCGGGCCTCACTGAGAGGAAGGGAGAGGAACAGAGATCCCAGTGGCAGCTCGAGTTGTTTATAGCTCCAGAAAGTTAAGGGACAATGGCAAACCTCCCCTTATTTTTAAAGATTAAAGATGATAGATAGATGATAGATAGATAGATAGATAGATAGATAGATAGATAGATAGATAGACTAGAGATTAAATTATGAAGGTCCTCTAGTTCTTCAAAGAAATCACCTCAGGAGACACAGTGTGAAACCACCGCAGAGGACCCCAGCGTTGAAATCTCTGCTTCTCCAATGGCACCAAGTCATGGATGACCCCTCCAGACTCTCCCCCAGCCCCAAGTGTCACAGTCCTAGGAAGAAGGGAAGAGAGGAAAACACTCTCAACTGCACTCGCTTTAACTTAAATGACAGAGACATGACTGTGTTGGGCTACGTTCACCTCAAGCAACAGCATAGAATGTTCTGTCAATAGGTGGAAACAGAATTAAATTTAATTATAGAGAAACAGAAAGTTACCATTGTTTGTATATATAAATTTTGAAAACATTTGAGGGGATATTGTTTTTGTTTTGAGATAGGGTCTCAGGTAGTCAAGGCTGGCTCCAGACTTACTATATAGATGAAGGTGGCCTTGAGCTTCTGATCCTCCTGCCCCTACCTCCCAAATGCTGAAATTACAGGTATGTGCCACCACTCCCAGTTTTTTCAGTCCTGAGGATCAAACCCAGGGCTTCAAGCATGAGGCAAGCGCTCTACTAATGAAGTCCCATCACCCATGCATACATAAATTATAGTCTTTAAATTATCATAATATTTTTCTTTTGGTGCAGGCCAATCAAAGTGCAAAAAGTGCTTTTAAATCTAAAGATAAGCCAGGCGTGGTGGCGCACGCCTTTAATCCTAGCACTTGGGAGGCAGAGGCAGGCGGATCTTTGTGAGTTCAAGGCCAGCCTGGTCTACAGAGTGAGTTCCAGGACAGCTGGGGCTACAGGGAGACCCTGTCTCGAAAAGACCAAAAAAAAAAAAAATCTAAAGATAAAATTGTGCCTAACACTATTGCCACACCCCTGATTTTCTCCCAGAACTTTAAGGTAAGACCCTATTGCTGAAGATAGGACATACTTCAAGGATGAAAGTTAGAGCAATGAAGCTGGAACTAACCAGAAAGCCACTTGCCCTGAAGGCTAGCTCTCAGAATTTTGAAAAAGAGCACTATGTGACCTGCTAAGAGAGAACATCAACTGATGATTCAACACCAGCTTTAAGACCAAATATCCGGGCTGGAGAGATGGCCTAGTGGTTAAGAGTGCCAACTGCTCTTGCAGAGGACCCGTGTTTGATCCCCAGCATCCACATGGTGGCCGAGAACCATCTGAAACTCCAATTCCAGGAGAACTCCAGTTCCAGGGGAATCTGACACCCTCTTCTGACCTCCGCGGCATTGCACGACACGGGTGCACAAACTTGCATGCAGACAGTACATTCATACACATACAGAAATAAATAAAATTAATAAAAGTTAAAAATAAAAGACCAAATATCCACATCGATGACTGGCACAGCATACGACATTGGTGCAGTAGTGGCACTTTTATCTTGGGGGCAATCAACAACTACCTAATTGTACTTAAAGCCCACTGAATAGGCAGAAACTCATGTGTGGTACTGTAAACATAGCCAACTATACATGGCTGGAGAAGTCATAGATTTTAGAGAAATCCCCAAGGCTGTCACATCCCTAGACTAAGGTAATTTCTTACTAAGTGCAAAATATGTATCCTTATATTTACAGTCAAGTATCCCAGTCACCACCCATCAAAGAAGCTTCTTTTGTACCAGATGTTGACTATTACAGAGTACCACAACTGGTCACACAAATATTGTCTGTGAATTGCCCAAGCCTAAGTGACACATTTACATCTACAATGCAACCTCTAGACCTAAGGATCACAGAACATAGAGCAGGGGGTAAAGAGGACACTAATGAATCTCTCAACTCCCATAAATGAAGCTCCCTCATGCAACAAAGGGCCAGGAATACAAAAGGTCACAAATGGCCAAAGCATGGAGATTAGGAATCGACAGAGTGTGGGTCCTTGGACAGAACTCCTATATTAAGTTTCACTCGCCCAGGGCTCAGGGACCATTGGAGAAGAAGGGGCAATCAGATTGTAAGAGCCGGGGAGAAGTGCATGACCATATGGAAATAGAATCCTACAAGCTCCCTGGACCCTGCTTAGAACCTACAGCAATAGTGTCAGCATGCACAAGACCCATGCAAAAGCCAGTAGATAAAAATCCAGCATGGAACTACAGAAATGGAAAGCAGACCCCAATCCTAGTGAAGAGTATTGGCAGCTGTTAACTGTTGTATAAGTAACAACCAATCTTCTTAAAACAAAGGACTCTGGATAGGCTGACCTGACCTCAGTGGATGAACTTGCAATGAGGAACATCCAGGGACACTAACTTGACACAATAGGCCTTGGCAAAAATGACAGAGTGTATGAATTCCAGTCAGGGTGCTGGGGGAGGGTGCCAACAGGAGAGGGTTATACAGGTGATTAAGATTGATTCAGATTTTCTGTATGAATACACAAAAATTCACTCAAATTTTATATCTAAAAAATTATGCCTAAGTGAGCTGGAGAGATGGCTCAGCAGTTTCCAGCACCTGTTTCTCTTGCAGAGGGACTGGAGCTCAGTTCCCAGCACCCACATTGTGGTTCACAACTGCCCATAGTTCCAGCTGCAGGAATCCAACACCCTCTTCTGGCTTCCACAGGCACTGCATGTACAAGCTCCACATACATACATGCAGGCAAAACCCTCATACATAAAATAAAAATAAATAAATCTTAGCCGGGCATGGTGGTGCACGCCTTTAATCCAAGGCGCACTTGGGAGGCAGAAGCAGGTGGATCTCTTTGAGGTCAAGGCCAGCCTGGTCTACGTAGTGAGTTCCAGGACAGCGGGGGCTATAGGGGGAGCCTGTCTCAAAAAAGAATAAATAAATAAATAAATAAATAAATAAATAAATAAATAAATAAATAAAGTAGCTTCATTAATTGTGTTATATAAGTTTTATTTCAAGTACTTTTTTTTTTTTGGTCTTTTCAATACAGGGTCTCCCTGTAGTCCCAGCTGTCCTGGAACTCACTCTGTAGACCAGGCTGGCCTTGAACTCACAAAGATCTGCCTGCCTCTGCCTCCCGAGTGCTAGGATTAAAGGGGCACACCGACCACTCTTACAGAGGACCCGGGTTCGATCCCCAGCACCCACATGGTGGCTGAGAACCGTCTGAAACTCCAATTCCAGGAGAACTCCAGTTCCAGGGGAATCCAACACCCTCTTCTGACCTCCGCGGCATTGAACGACACAGGTGCACAGACCTGCATGCAGACAGTACACTGATACACATACAGAAATAAATAAAATTTAAAAAATTTAAAAAAACAATAAAATGCTCTTGTAATTGCTTGGACAAAAGATCAGGTTTTACCCTAAAATGCTCCAAGAAGAAAGTAGTTTCTTAAAATCCACTACATTGTTCCAGCTGAGAAAGGAAAGTGATGATTTAATCTAATGTTTTTCTAAATCATTATGAAGAAAATCCAACTCCATTTGCCATTCTGAATTAGTGTCAGACTATCTTTATTAAGATAAAGAGAGCAGTGTGTCACTTTGGAGCCAAGCACCAACAAATTAGGTCAATTTGAGATATATGTGACTTTACTTTCTTGGGTGCCCCAACAAAGAAACAGTACAGAGAAAAGAATAACAGAAAGAAGGTAAAAAATATATATTTTGACCTTGAACTCAGAAGAATGGATGAAATTTCCCAGTGTTGAACCCCCAAAGGTTCCAAGAACAGTAGCTTTCTTCTCCCTCAAATTGGGGGCTTACTGAAAAGTTCAGAAGTCTCTGTTCCCCACTATTTCTGCAATCTCCACCCCAGAATGTCATTGTCGGTCAAATGGGACCCTTCTAGTTTCTGATTAGCCTCTACCCTTTCCCATTACAGAGAACCTATAACATATATATGTACTAGTTCTAGTGACTCCCTACAGTAGGCGAAGTATGATAACCTTAGAATGCAAGGACTACTGCTACAGAAGACAAACGAATGTCTTCTGCTAATCCAAATCCATGATTTGCCAAAGCCTGGAAAAATGTATGTTGGCTTAAGTGGCTTTTAGAATAAGGTCACAAAGCCTATAACCTCTACTTACCCAGGCAGGAGGGAGGAAGGAGATTCTGCCCTTTCATGGTCTATCATCAGTGAACTCTCATTCCAGTCTCTTACCTTCTTACTGCACTGGGCGCTGGCTTTCCTCTCAGGTCCTTTGGTATACTGGTTGTTCTTCTAAACATGAAATATTGGACCTTCAAGTCTGGCAAAACATGGAGGTTGTCCTCCTTTCTTCATTCCAGCTCATTTTTCTTCCTCTTTCTTAAAACTCTAACTTGACTCTTCCTTCTGACTAGCAAATGCCCCTGCCTTTTCTTGTTGCACTCATCCACAGATCTCCATGCTGGCTCACATGTACTCATCTACCAATAGCTTAATTCTTGGTGATCTCAAATTCATGCGGCTGATCCTTCCTGTACTCTACCCGCTACATTCCCATGCCTGCCTTCCTCAATCATGTTATGTCAGCTAGTCATTTCTGTGCTGTATTAGACTTTGTTAAACTCCACCATAATAAAATTTTTATCATCCAAACTTTCCACCATTACCTATATTTATTAGAATTATGTTCCCAAGATCTCTAACAATATCCAACAATTCGTTTCCTCTTCTGCCTTTCCATTTCCTTCACATCACCTTAGCTCCTTGATCATTTCTTTACCCCATCATACTCCAGAGTGCAGTACACATACTTGGCTAAACCCCAAACCTGTTAAAGCCAACTCTCCATGTGTAAAGTGTGAACCTGTTGTACCTAATCCATCACCAAACATCTTAAGAATATAGCCTGAATACCCCACTGAGCCCTTTGGACAGGTCAACAGGACAAAGAATAAACAGAGAGACATCTGAACTGAATGATATGATACACCAAATGGACCTCATAGACCTCTACCGAATATCCACCCTAATACCAGAGAATACACTTTCTACTCAGCACCCCA
>VZQC01014559.1:5699-68348 GCA_009823505.1 Rhizomys pruinosus
ATAGAAGAAAAAGTTGACAACCCTGAAGGTGATAGAAGAAAAAGTTGACTTTCTAAATCAGCAGCAGCTGCACAAGAAATAAGGGCAACAGCCAACAAATGGGACCTCATCAAACTCAAAAGCTTTTGTACAGCAAAAGAAACAATCAAGGAGGTGAAGTCAAAACCCACAGAGTTGGAGGAAGTCTTTACCAGTGATACATCTGATAGAGCATTAACATCAAGTATATATAAACTACTCAAAAAACAAAGAAGAAGACAAATGACCTACTCAAAAGATGGGGTAAAGAGCTGAACAGAGACTTCACCAGTGAAGAATTAAAGATGAAACATCATTAATAATTAAGGAAGTGCAAATTAAAACCACTCTCGGATATCATCTCACTCCAATATGGCTAGCTAAGATCAAGAAAACCAAAGACAACAGATGCTGGAGGGTTGTGGGGAAAGAGGAACCCTCACCCACTTGCTGGTGGGAATGTAAACTTGTTCATCCACTATGGAAAGCAGTGTGGAGAAACCTTACAAGACTCAAAATGAGCCTACCACCTGGCCCAGTCATACCACTCCTGGGTATATACCCAAAAGACTCATCCTACTGCAAAGATACATGCACATCCATGTTTATTGCAGCTCTCTTCACAATAGCAAAGAGCTGGAACCAACCCAAATGCCCCTCAACAGATGAGTGGATGACAAAGATATGGTACATCTACACAATGGAGTACTATTCAGTGGTAAAGAAAGATGACATTATGAACTTTGCAGGTAAATGGATGGAGCTCGAAGCCATTATGCTGAGTGAAGTAACACAGTCCCAGTAAAACAAATGGCAAATGTTTTCCCTCATTTGTGGATGTTAACACCAAACCCCCTAGATGAAAGGCAAGCTGAACAGCATTATTGTTATATATTTCTGTTTATCTGAAAGTAACTATGTTGTTATAATGTGAATCTCTCAACAGGCTCTAGAATCCACCCACCACTTATTTTCAGACTCTGTAATTACTGTATGTGGGTGGAGAGTATATAGCCATATTTTGGAGTGATATAAAATTAATGGAGGAGAATGTAAATTCCTAAGCATAAAAAAAAAGACTGAGAGAAAGATGCAGGACAGTTATGGCAGAATGCATGATCTGGGCTGGGATAGGGGGAAGAGAAAGGGGAATATGCAAAAAGAAAAGTCAGCTATAATTCTGACGGTAAACCTTTATATGTGACTTGTTTTTCTCTTGTAGCTTTCAGTATTCTGTCTTTGCTTTGAGAATCTAGAGTTTTTACTATGATATGGCATCAGGAATTTCTTTTCTGGTCCTGTCTGTTTGGTGTTCTATGTGCTTCTTGTATTTGTATGGGCATGTCTTTCAACAATTTGGGGAGATTTTCTTCTATTCTGTTGAAGATCTGATCAGTACTATTATCCTGGGATTCTTCTCTTTCCTTTATACCTATGTTGCATAGGTTTAGTCTTTTTGTGGTGTCCCACATTTCCTGATTATTCCACTCCTGTGTTCTTAATTTTTAAAATAATCTTTGTTTGAGCATTCCAGTTCTTCCATGTTATCTTCCAGTATTGATATTTATTTTCTACTTCATTCATTCTGTTACTGAGGCTCTCTCCCATCCTTTTCCAATGGCTGGATGACCGACCGTTCAATTTCCTTTTTCATTTCAGCCTGAGTTTTCTTCAGCATTTCCCTGTTTTGTGAATTCATTCAAAAGTTTATCATTATCTTCTTTTAAACTATCTCTATTTCTTTCTATTTATTTGATTCATTTGTTTATATGTTGTATAAATTCCTTGAATTCTTTTGAGTATGCTTATGATAGTTCTTTTAAGATCTGTGTCCTGGGTTACTTCTAGGGGATTCTCATTTTAAGAGTATTATAAGGATTGGTAGTATTTAGTGGGGACTTATTTGAGTTTTTCATGTTATTGTTTTTTCTTGTGATTTTGGCATGTGGATTTGTTTTGTTGCTTGTATTCTGCTACAAAACTTGAGTGTTTCTTAGCTGAATTGAAGACTGACTTTGCTGTTTTCTTGAGGTGCCTTCATTGTCTTCTTTTTAGTTATGGAAAGCTGGATGGTCTAGAGTTCAGGTTTTCACTTTTGATTTTGTACTGTAGGGATCAGCTAGTTCCCACCTGCCTAGTCTGGAGCTTCTCCAGAGGTCCAGGAAAGGTGACAGTCAGGTGGACTTGCACCCCACCTGATTGGGTGCCAGGAGTGGAGACAGCAGAGCCTGTCGAGCCAGAACTGGAACTCCTGGGAACTGGGAGCCAGGTTGTGGGACCTGGGTGCTGGGCCCTGAGAGCAGTGCCTGTAGAGCTTGGCAGGCCAGAACTGGGGCTGTAGCAGGGCCACCCACTGCGTTCCCATGTTTGTTTGTTTGTTTGTTTGTTTGTTTGTTTCAGTGAAGATGTTCTGGACTTACAGTAAAAAATATCCAAATGTAGGAGACTCTTTAAAGTGGTGGCTTGATGGTAGTTTAGAACAGTTTGGACTTTGTAGTCAAGCAGTCAAATATGGATCTAATACTTAACTGTTGAGTTTCTTTTGTAGTTGTATTTCAGTTTTCAACTATATAGTCATTTTGAGTATTAAAAAAGTATCTGGAGAGATGGCTCAGTAAGAGTAGTTGCTACTCTTGCAGAGGACCTGGATTCAGTTCCTGGCACCTACATGGTGGTTTAGAACTGTCCATAACTCCAGTTCCAGAGGATCCCACACCCTCTTCTGACCTCCACATGCATTACACAATATAGGCACACTTACATGCAGACAAAATACCCAGATAAAATAAAAATAAACTCATAAAATTTTAAAGTTAGTGCCTATGACATTCTTCAAACTGCTAGCACATATTAAGTGTCATTTGGGTATATGTGAAATAAAATGAGTTATAAAGCACATTATGCCTCTTTTACAGAATATCTTTCTGATCTTGAGCAACACTTGTGAAGATTAAGCAGCTGATGTTTTGTTTTATAAGATCACCAGTACAATAAAACTTATATCTATATCACCTCTAAATAAAAATGAGGAAACATCAAAATATGAACAAATGGCTATGGACACCATGACTCCTTGTAGTTCAGTTTTTGGTAATAGATTCATTTTAAAAAGTTCTCTCCTTTTTACAGAGTTCATTTATCATTAATGCCTATGAATTTTACAAAGTAATGTACCTTGATCATGTTCACCTCTCTAATATCCTTTCTTATCCCCTCCTCCACTTTTGTCTCCTAGCCCCATTCCCTTTCCGTCTCCTTAATAGTGATCCTTTAAAAGACTATTTTACAGCAGTTTTAGCTTCACACCAAAAGCAATCATAGAGTTCCTATGCACCCCTGCTCCCAAACAGGCAGTGTCCCCACTATCAACATCCTGTACCAGAGTGATACATTTGTCATAAATGATGAACTTGTGTTGACACAATGTTATCACCCAAAGTCCATAATTTACATTAGCATCAATTTTGAGGTCTTTGATAAATGTGTAATGGCATCTGTCCATCTCTTTATTAGCACACAGAATCTTCCTGTGTCCTAAGAATCTGTTTGCTTTCTCATTCCTCCCTCCCCCTCAGTCCCAGAAAATCTCTGATCTTTTTACTGTCTCTAGAATTTTGCCCTTTCTAGAATGTCATATAGTTAGAATCATAGAGGATGTAGCCTTTTCAAATTTCTGTCTTTAATTTATTAATTTATGTACAGTATCACCCCATGTTTTCTCATGATTGCCAGCTGATTTAATAATGCTCAATAGTAGGGTACTCTATATTTGATACCACAATTTATCTACTCATTTATTGAAAGACAATCTTGGTTGAGTCAAAGTTTTGGCAGTTAGGAATAAAGCTACTATAAACACCCATGTTTTAGGATTTTTTGAGCATATAATTTTAATTCATTTGGGTAAATACCAGTCAGCAAGATTGCTGTATTGTGTAAGAATATGTGTAGTAATAGCTAATTATTGAATTTTCAGTTGTCTCATGTGATAATCCCTATCGTCAACTTGATTAGATTAATGAACACCTAGGGCATTAGTCAAGCACACTTTTGGACTGTGTATGAGGCCAAAAGATTTCAGAGGATATTAGCTGAGGGAGGAGACCCCCCTCTTTAATGTGTGTAGTTCCATCTTATGGAGTTCCTGACAGAAGTAAAAGAAAAAGAATGTGAGCAGATCGCCAGTATTCATCTCTCTCTCCTTCATTCTGAGGACCCTTGACCAGTCAGCTCCTGCTCCCACTGCAGTGCCTTCCTTACCAAGGAGGACTATATTCCCTCCATTGAATTGCTTTCATTGGGTATTTTGTCACAGATTCAAGAATAGCAGATAATATTCTTGGTGATGTGTGATATTGAGCACTCTCGCATACACTTACCTGCCTTCTTTGTATCTTTTTTGATGAGGTATCTGTTGTGATGCATTGCCCATTTTTAAATTAGATTGCTTGGTTATTATCTACTTTAGAGAGTTGTACTTTGCATTTTCTTATCTTTTTGGTTTTGGCAGTGTTGTGAATGGAACGAAGATCCTCATGACCTAGGAAGCACTTTACCACCAAACTACATCCCTAGGCCTGGGTTTTTTGTTTGCTAGGAGAGTTATGTTTAAGACTATGTCCACTTGTTATCTCTAGTTCTTCTTGACAGACGTTCTCCGTAAAATGCTTTAAGTACTGGTGAACTCTGCTTAAGGTCAAGTAAACATAGCCTTGCATGGGGAGTCTTCTAAGTCCGGCAATGTCTACTCTCTCACAATGGGGCTTTTACAGAGTTCAAAGTTTTTGAAGCTTCAGACTTGATGGTGGCCATTGTTTTTCTGTCCTTTTGTGGAGCTGGGAATGTGCAGATATGCAAAGAGCAACTGCAAATGTCACAAAGCTCACTACTTGCATGATAATTTTTCTGAATTGCGACAAGCTTCTGGTTAACTTCTGCTCATCTGGCAAGGCTGAATCTGGCAGTTTGTGCATTCTCTGCTTCCATGGAAAGGTTTTCAGAACTCTTTACTGGGATTTTTGGTTATGTCTACAATCTTTTTCTTTTTGGAGAGTGAGGAGAACAGTGCTAGGAAATTTACTAGTTAGTGCTCTGAGGTTTGGAAGATAATCCTTTCTATGGAGCAAGATAATAAAATCTCAGTTATTGACTGGAGAAGGTAATATGCCAGAAGCATCTAATGTAAGTTTATAATTTATTGAAGATGGATTTTTACATTTATTACTTATTTTGAGGTAGGATCTCATTATGTAGTGATGCCTCCCCTGGAACTTGCTACGTAATTGAGGCACTCCAGAGTTCTCCTAGCTAGATGTTGAAGCTTGTTGAGTAAAACTTTGCTCTGTAAATAATGAATGGCTAGATCTCATTACCATATAACCTATAGGTTCAAAGAACATATGTAAGGTGTCATTATTTAAACAGTGGTCAATATAATAATAATTGACTTCTACCTGAAACCTTTGTGTTATTAAGAATGTCTCTAGATAGGAAAGCTAAAATAGGATGTTCATCTCTTTATTGTCCCCCTGAATATTTTGTTAACAGTATATTTATGATTAATAATCAGCTTTTCATTTGAATTTCTTGAGTTTGAGTCAAGCGTTTTGAGTTTGGCCTGCTAACATTTGGACAGGTTTCATGGTACTTACATCCCATTGAATTTAACCATACACACGGAACAAATAGAAGGTGAAATATACTTGATTTTGAAGAGTTTTTAAACTTTTGCCTTTTGTTATCTATGAATTGTAAACAGAAATACAATGTGGTTGTGATTGGAGGTGAAGTGCCCTTCCTAGATGCATGTGTTTGAACACTGGGTCCCTGGCTGATGGCGCTGTTTGGGGAGGTTATGATACCACCTTCATGATGTTCAGCCTTGCTGGAAGAAGGATGCCATGGGGTTGGGCTTTGAGGTTCTCTAGCCTGGCCCCATTCCTGTTCTCTCTCTGTTTCCAGATTGCTAATACAGTGGGGCTTCATGCTCCTGCCACCAGGCCTTCTCTGCCATGATGGGCTTTAGGCTCCTGCCACCAGGCCTTCTCTGCCATGATGGGCTTTAGGCTCCTGCCACCAGGCCTTCTCTGCCATGATGGACTTTAGGCTCCTGCCACCAGGCCTTCTCTGCCATGATGGGCTTCAGGCTCCTGCCACTGGGCCTTCTCTGCTGTGATGGGCTTCAGGCTCCTGCTGCCGGGCCTTCTCTGTCATGATGGACTTTAGGCTCCTGCCACCAGGCCTTCTCTGCCATGATGGACTCCCTCTAGAACTCCATTCCAAAGTAAAACCTTTTTCTCATAAGTTCTTTTGTCAGGGTATTTTATCACAGCAACAGAACAGCAGCTAAGACTATAGGTAACCATTTAAAATTCTTACCTGTTTAGGTGAAAAAAATATATATATATATATATTTGAAATCTAAAAATTATAATGCCAATTTCCTTTTGCCTGGGGATATATTGTAAGATCCAAAATACTTTTCAGAGCTGTAGTTAAATCTCAGGACTATAGCACTTTCTCCTTTTTCTCTTGATCTGATTTGGAGTCATGACTGGTAGATTGATCTTTGAATAGTCTACTTTCATTGGATGTTTCTCTTGCTAGACCAGTAATTACAACAATAAATAGGATTTATTAGACATAGGACAACTAAACTTTCCGAAGGATAAAATGCCATGTGAAAATTTACTTAAATTTTTTATTTAACATCTGTGTCTGGTACAGAGCATCTACTTAGTACATTTGTCACTTTATTAGCTGTGGAAAGAGGTTTTGTGTCAGTATTGTATATGTCAGTGGCTGTTAGCTACATTTAGAAGGCATTGCAGAAAGAGCTCAGAGAAGAACTGACATTTTTAAAAATAGGAATGAAAGGTAATTAAAAGGAACTATGGGGATGGGAGGCATACTTGCTTCTTAATCCTAACTTCAAAAAAATAAAATTGATAAAGTCTTTGGGTGACCAAGGCCAATTAAAACCCAGTCTTTTCCCAGGATCGAAAGGAGTGTTTGACCTTTACTCATTGATAAAACCTCAGCATAGATCAAGGTGTCTCAGCGAATTCCAACTATAGATGTGGTACTTAGTAAATTTCTTTGATAGATGGAATACCCTGTGGAAAAGAGTCCCTGTTCATCAGTAGGCCTAAGGTACCTATAATTAAGTGGTGAGATAGAGACAGAAGAAGGGGGAAAGAAGAAACAGTAGACCCAAGAAAGCCCAGTAAAAGACTGAGTGTGGTTGTCAGACCAGCGACCTGATGGAAATGGAATAGGCAGCAATGTAAAAGAGAAACAGGAGTAAGATGCTTTCTGAGAGGCTATGCTGTTTTAATATTTTAGGTGCATTGCAGTTTTCCAAAAAAAACATTGTACCAGCTTGAGCTCTAATAGACAAGGACTGTCTTGTAAAAGTTCTGATGGTCTGTGGGGCTTGAAGCAGTGCATTCAGTAGCATTTCCTTGCTGCCTGGTAAGTCTGGACAAACTTTGTATTCCTTCCTTTCATATAGTATCTGTTCATAACCGCTTTTGTTTGACATGCAGTAAGATGTTCCAATTAATTTTAGGTATAGATGTCAAAGAAAAATTTTTAGTTTTTGTGTACACAATCCAGATAAAGATCCAAAGCATTGATAGCATCACATTAGAGTCCTTGTGTTCACTCTCAGTTATTAATCACCCCTAGTATCCCAGAGGTATCACAGATTTCATTGTTGGCAACATCAACTAGTTCTGCAAAAATTTAATTTGCATTTAAACATACATGCTAGTCTGGAAAGAGGCTCAGTGATCATGAGTTCTCTCACTGCTCTTGTAGAGGACCCAAGTTCAGTTTCTAGCACCCACATCAGGTGGCTCACAACCACCTCTAACATCAGCTCCTTGGGGAATCTAATACCTCCACAGCATTCGTGTACATGTGCACACACACACACACACACACACACACACACACACTCTCTCTCTCTCTCTCTCTCTTAATGTGCCCATTATGCGTTTCATTGCTGTGTGATATTCCAATGTATACCTATACCATAGTTTATTCTCTTATTTGTAGATACTGAGGTTTCTGATTTGAGAATACCAAGTTTAAAGTAGTTAATGAATATTTGTATGAAGTTAAAAAAAAGGTTTTCTTTGGGGGACTTTAAAATGACAGGATATTGAAAGTGCCTTGTTTTTGTGGGTTCTGATTTTTTTTCTTTTTTTGCATTTTATGTACTCCTTTTTTTTACTAAGTTTGGTATTTTTTTGTTTTGTTTTTTTCTTTCTGTGTTATTTGGTGATTAGATATTGTGCTTCAGTGTGAACTTGACACATTTGGGCTGAGGGAGCTTCAGTTGGGGAATTGGCTCCATTGAACTGGTCTGTGGCCATGTCTGTGGAGTATTGTGTTGATTATTGAGTGATGTGGGAGGGCCCAGCCCATGTGGGTGGTGCCACCCCTGGGCAGGTTGTGCTATATTGTATAAGAAAGCAGGCTCTGCATAGGCCAGGAGAGCAAGCCAGTAACCAGCTTTCTTCAATGGCCTGCACTTCAGCTCCTGCCTCCAGGTTCCTGCCCAGAGTTCCTATGTTGGACTCCCTTAGTGATGAACTGTGACCCAGCAGATATAAACCAAAGTTTGTTTTGGTCAGAGTGTTTTGTTACAGCAATGGAGAAGCAAACTAGAACAGATATTTATAACTGTACATTTATTTTTTTAAATTTTATTTATTTTCTATGTTTATGAATGTACTGTCTGCATGTAGGTTTGTGTACCCGTGTCGTGCAATGCCCCGGAGGTCAGAAGAGGGTGTCGGATTTCCCTGGAACTGGAGCTCTCCTAGAATTGGAGTTACAGATGGTTCTCAGCCGCCATGTGGGTACTGAGGATCCAACACGGGTCCTCTGTAAGAGCAGTCGGTACTCTTAACTACTAGGCTATCTCTCCAGCCCCTATAACTGTACATTTATAACTAGTACATATTTTGAGAAATTGTGGTACTTAAATATATGGATTCATGTCTTATATTATTATACTTTTTAAAATAGCATTAATGGCTCATTCTCATAGACTGATAGATTTATTACCTTAAATAACAGGAAAATGAGCATCAATTCGTTTAAAAGTCATTAGAAGGGCCTGTTTTTAAAATATGCTTTTATTTTAAATATAATACTTTTGTTGATGTTTTGTGTATTTCAGACATCATTTTTCAGTTCAATTTAGACATATTCCCCTTTCCATTTCCCCCACCCCACCCCAGTTCATGAATTCTGCCATACATGTCCTGCATCTTTCTCTCAGTCTTTTTAAAGTTTATCTCTGCAAAGGTTTATTGTTTTGGGCAGAATTTAACTATATCAGTCTATTCTTTAACCCAGTCCTAATGTTCTTGTTGTTCCCTCCCAATTGTATTGCTCCAGAATATGCCTATGTATACATCATATATGTACCAGAATTATGTCCTGCAGGAATAAACTTTATGTTAACTCTGATATATGTTTAGGAGTTAACATTTTTTCTTTTTAATTTTATATTACTCCAAAATATGAATATGAAACTTCTACCCATATACATTGATTACCATGTCTGAAAGTAAGTGGTAAGTTAATTCTAGGGCTATTAAGAGAGTCACATTATAACATCACAGTTGCTTTCAGATAGAAAGAAATATAACAATAATGTTGCTCAGCTTACCTTTCAATAGGGGGATTTGGTACTAACATCCACAAATGAGGGAAACCATTCCCCGTTTGTTTTTTTGGGACTGTGTTACTTCACTTAGCATAATGGCTTTGAGTTCCATCCATTTACCTGCAAAGTTCATGAAGTCATCTTTCTTTTTTTTAATTTTATTTATTTTTATGTGTATGAATGTACTGTCTGCATGTAGGTTTGTGCACCCATGTCCTGCAATGCTGCGGAGGTCAGAAGAGGGCAATGGATTCCCCTGGAACTGGAGTTAAAGACGGTTCTCAACCACCATGTGGGTGCTGGGGATTGAACCCAGGTCCTCTGCAAAAGCAGTCAGCGCCCTTAACCACTAGGCCATCTCTCTAGTGAAGTCATCTTTCTTTACTGCTGTATAGAACTCCATTGTATAGATGTGCCACATTTTTGTTATCCACTCATCATTTGAGGGCATTTGAGTTGGTTCCAACTCTTCGCTATTGTGAAGAGAGCTGCAGTAAACATAGATATGCATGTATCTTTGCAGTAGGATGAGTCTTGTGGGTATATACCCAGGAGTGGAATGGCTGGGTCAGGTGGTAAGCTCATTTTGAATCTTTAAGTGTTCTCCACACTGCTTTCCACAGTGGTTGTATGAGTTTACGTTCCCACCAGCAGTGGATGAGCATTCTCCTTTCCCCACAACCTCTCCAGCTTTTGGTGTCTTTTGTTTTCTTCATCTTAGCCAGTATTACCAGAGTGAGATGATATCTTAGAGTGGTTTAATTTGCATTTCCTAATTATTAATGATGTTGAACACTTTTTAAGATGTTTCTCAGCCAACTTTACTTCCTCACTGGTGAAGTCTCTGTTCAGCTCTTTACTCCATCTTTTGAGTGAGTCATTTGCTTTCTGACTTCTTTTTTTGTTTAGATACTCTAGAAGTTAATGCTCTCTCAGATGTATCACTGGTGAAGGTTTCCTTCCACTCTGTGGGTTTTCTCTTCACTTCCTTGATTGTTTCTTTAGCTGTACAGAAGCTTTTGAGTTTAATGAGGTCCCACTTGTCAATTGTTTACCCTATTTCCAGCACAGCTTCTGTCTGATTTAGAAAGTCTTTCCCTATGCCTATGTCTTGTAGGTTGCTGCCAGCTTTTTCTTCTATCACCTTCAGAGTTTTGGGTTTCATGTTGAGGTCTTTGATCCACTTGGAGGTGATTTTTGTACAGGGTGAGAGGTAGGGGTTTAATTCTGTTCTTCTATATATGGTGATTCAGTTTTGCCAGCACCATTTGATGAAGATGCTATCTTTCCTCTTTATTGGCCCCTTTATTGAATATGAGGTGGCTGAAATTGTATGAGCTCAAGTTTGGATCTTCAGGTTTGTTCCATTGGTCAATGGATCTGTTTTTATGTCAGTACCTGACTGTCTTTATGACTATAGCCCTGTAATAAAGCTTTAAGTCTGGTAAGGTGGTCCCTCCTATATTGCATTTCTCACTTAAGATTGCATTAGCTATTTGGGATCTTTTGTTTTTCCATATGAATTTAAGGACTTTTTTCCCCAAGTCTGTGAAGAAACTCATGGGGATTTTAATTGGGATTGCATTCAATCTGTATATCAATTTGGGTAGAATGGACTTTTTTTGGTATTTAGATTTTGTGTTACTTTTATTAGTTTTTAGCTATTAAAATATTTTTTCAAAGCCAATTTTTATTGAAGCTTTGTGCATTTCATACAAAATTGCCAACCAAGACTAGACCTGCGCCCCTTTCCTTGCCCTCCCCACCACACCAAAGCTCATGCATTCTGCCAAACATGTTTTCCATCTTTTTCTCAGTTACTTTTAAAATTTTCAATGCAGAAGTTTACTGTTTCAAGCAAAAGTTCACAATTTCAGTCAGTTCTTTGACCCAGTCTTTTTTTGTTTTTGTTGTCATTCCTTCCAATTTGCATCACTGCAAAATATGCATATATGCATGCCACATATATCATAGGTTTTAGCATCTTCCACTTATGATTTTTTTCTTTATTAGGGCAAAAGATATCATGTTTGAAGTATCCTCCTTGGCAAGCCCAAACAGCCATCAGTTCTGCCCTTGTGCTCCACTCTGGGACTTTCCCTTCCCATGGTAACCAAATGAGGTCCAGTAAGCACTGCATCCTGTCTTGATCTTCCTGTACCGATCTCAGTGATACAGCCTGGGTAGTCCAACAATGGCAGTCTATACTCTGAAGAGGCTGACATCCCAGTAGTAGCTCAGTCCACAAGCTGATGTCTCAGCAGCCTCCATCTGGCACTGAAGGTTTGGAGGATTCTTGGAGAGACATCAGTCTTCAGTCCATATTGGAAGGTTGAAAAGCTGTGTCTCATGTCTTTGAAAGATGACAAAAGCAATAGCAGCCACAGGGTAGCTGCACTTGCCAGCAAGACAAGCAAAACAACTGTGCTATTTTTGGGTTTTTGTTGTTGTTACTTTTTGTCTTTTTACTAAGATATCATGTTTTATACCTGAAGTACATTTTCTGGACATTTTTACTACATTAGTTTTTCCAATCCATGAGCATGGGCGGTTTCTCCATCTTTTGATGTCTTCTTCAATCTCCTTCTTCAGGGGTTTAAAATTTTTGTTGTAGAGATCTTTGGTCTGTTTGGTTGGGTTTGTCCCCAGGTACTTTTTGAGGCTATTGTGAGTGGGAAGGTCTCTTTATTTTCCTTCTCCAGTTGCTTGTTGCTGGTGTAAAGAAAGGCTACTGATTTTTCTAGGTTAATTTTGTATCCTGCCACTTTATTGAAACACTAATTGTTTCTAGGAGTTCTTAGTATCCCACAGGTAAACTATCATATCATCTTCAAACAGTTTTAGTTTGACTTCCTCTTTTCCAATTAGTACTCCTTTGATTTCCTTTTCTTACCTTATTGCCCTAGCAAGAGTTTCATGCACTATATTGAAGAAGAGTGGCGATAGGGGGGCAGTCTTGCTGGGTTCCCACCTTTAAGGGGAATGCTTCCAGTTTTTCTCCATTTAGGATGATGTTGGCTGTAGGTTTATTGTATATGGCTTTAATTATATTTAGGAATGTTTCCTTCAGTCCAGTTTCCTCTAGAACTTGAAACATGAAGGGATCCTGCATCTTGTCAAAGGCTTTCTCTGCATCAATTGAGATCATTGTGTCATTTTTGTCTTCAGTCCATTTATGTGTTTTATGATATTTATTGATTTATGTATGTTGAACCATCCCTGAATCTCTGGTATGAATCCAACTTGATCATAATGGATTTTCTTTTTTATGTGGGTCTATATGTGATTTTCAAGTATTTTGTTGAGAATTTTTGCATCTGTGTTCACAAATGAGATGGGTCTGTAGTTTTTGTTTTTGGTTGTGTCTTTGCCTGGTTTTGGTATTAGAGTGATGCTGGCTTTATAGTAGAAGTTTGGGAGATTTCCCTCTGTTTGTATCCTTCTGAATAGTTTGAGTAGTAATGGTTGTAAGACCTATTTAAATATTTTATAGAATTCTGCTGTGGAACTATCTGGGCCTGCGCTGTCTTGGTTGGAAGTTTTTTTTTTTTATTACTTCTTCAATTTTCTCAACTGTTATGAGTGTGTTTAAACTGTCAATCTCTTCTTGGTTAAGCTTTGTTGGTTCCCAGGATTTCAGATATTCATCCATTTCTCTTAGGTTTTCAAACTTAGTAGAGTATAGATTTTTGAGGTATTCTCACATGATTGTCTGGATCTTTTCTTTATCTGTTGTGATGTTTCCCTTTTCATCACGAATACTATTAATTTGGAGTTGCTCTTTCTTTTGGTTAACTAGGGTGGAGGTCTGTCTATCTTGTTTATCTTTTCAAAGAACCACCTTTGGGATTCATTGATTTTTTTTTTATTGTTTTCTTTGTTTCTATTTCATTGATTTCTGCTCTGATTTTTGTTATTTCTTCCTGTCTTTTGGGTTTACCATTCATTTGTTGTTGTCTCTCAAGTGTTTTTAGTGGTAGTGTTAGATCATTTATTTGTTCCCTTTCTGTTTTTTTTTTAATGTGAGCACTTAGGGCTCTAAATTTCCCTCTTAGGACTGCTTTTAAAGTATCCCACAGGTTTTTTTGTATTGTATTGTCTTTTTCATTTAGTTCCATGAATAATTTTATTTCATTCTTTATTTCTTCCCTGACCCATTCATTATTTAGGATTGTGTTATTTAGTCTCCATGTGATCTTGTAGCTAGTCAGGCTTATTCTGGTGTTAATATTGAGCTTTATTGCACTGTGGTCTGATAGAATGCATGAAATTATTTCAATCCTTTTATATTTTTTCAGGGTTTTCTTGTGTCCCAATACTTGGTCGATTTTGGAGAATGTTCTGTGGGGTGTTGAGTAGAAAATATATTCTCTGGTATTTGGGTGGAATATTCTGTAGATGTCTGTGAGGTCCATTTGGTGTATTGTATTGTTCAGTTCCAATATCTCTCTGTTTATGTTTTATCCAGTTGATCTATCCAAGGGGCTCAGTGGGGTATTGCAATCCCCCACTATTATTGTGCTGGGGTTAATCTATGTCTTGAGGACCTGCAGAATTGTGTTTATATAGTTCGGTGCACCTGAGTTTGGTGCATAAACATTTAGGATTGTGATTCCTGGTTAATTGTACCTTTGATAAGGATGTAGTGACCCTTTTTGTCTCTTCTTATTGACTTTACTCTGAGGTCCATTTTATCTCATATTAGAATGGCAACTCCTGCTTGGTATTTGGTACCATTTCCTTGGAATATTTTTTCCATCCTTTCACTCTAAGGTCAAGTAAACATAGCCTTGCATGGGGAGTCTTCTAAGTCCAGCAATGTCTACTCTCTCACAATGGGGCTTTTACAGAGTTCAAAGTTTTTAAAGCTTCAGACTTGGTGGTGGCTGTTGTTTTTTCTCATTCTGAGTCTTCCAAGGGTTCTCCACACTGCTTTCCATAGTGGCTGTATGAGTTTACATTCCCACCAGCAGTGGATGAGTGTTCCCCTTTTCCCACAACCTCTCCAGCACTTGATATCATTTGTTTTCTTGATCCTAGCCAGTCTTATCAGAGTGAGATATATCTTAAAGTGGTTTTAATTTGCATTTCCTCAATTATTAGCAATGTTGAACACTTTTTAAGATGTTTCTCAGCCATCTCTAATTCCTCACTGGTGAAGTCTGTGTTCAGCTCTTTGCTCCATCTTTTGAGTGAGTCATTTATTTTCTTTCTTCTTTGTTTTTTGAGTAGTTTATATATTCTGGAAATCAGTGCTTTGTCAAATGTATCTGCGGTGAAGGTTTCCTCCCACTCCGTCGGTTTTCTCTTCACTTCCTTGATTGTTTCTGTTGCTGTACAGAAGCTTTTGAGTTTAATGAGGTCCCATTTGTCAGTTGTAGACCTTAATTCTTGCGCAGCTGCTGTCTGATTTAGGAAGCCTTTCCCTATGTCTATGTCTTGTAGTCTGCTGCCAACTTTTTCTTGTATCACCTTCAGAGTTTTGGGTTTCACGTTGAGGTCTTTGATCCATCTAGAGTTGACTCTTGTACGGGGCAAGAGGTAGGGGTTTAATTTCATTCTTCTACAAGTGATAATCCAGTTTTGCCAACATCACTTACTGAAGATGCTGTCTATTCTCCTTTGTGTCTTCTTGGCCCCCTTGTCAAATATGAGGTGACTGAAATTGTATGTGCTCAAGTTTGGATCTGCAGGGTTTTTTTTTTTTCTTTGGTCTTTTTGAGACAGGGTCCCCTACTAAGCCCAATTGTCCTGGAACCACTCGTGTAGGCACGCTGGGCCGTGAACTCACAAAGATCGCTGACCTCTGCCTCCCAAGTGGCTAGGATAAAGGTCGTGCGCCAACAGCCCGCTGGTGATCTTCAAGTTTATCCATGTTCTCGTTCTAACTTGTATAATATATATATATATATATCATATATATAATTATATATATTATTATATTATATATAGAGAGAGAGTTATATATACACATAAATACATACACACATACATACATACATATATACCATATCATCTGAATTGGAGGATTTTTTTTTTTTTGCTAAAAGATGTCATGTTTTCCTTAAGGAAGTGCTCGAAGGTTCCTCCTCAGCAAGCCCAAACAACCATCCATCCTGCCCTTGTGCTCCACACTGGGGTCTTTCCCTTCCATCGTACCCCAAATTAAGTCCTTAAAAATGCGTCCTGTCTTGATCCCCCTGCACTGGCCTCCATTATACAGCCCAGGTAGTCCAACAATGGCAGTCTATACTCTAATGAGGCTGAAATCCCCCTAGCTGTTTAGTCCACAAGCTGGGTATCTCAGTAGTCCCCATCTAGCATTGAAGGTTTGGAGGATTCTTGACATATATTCTTTCATGTTGTTTATGTCATGAAATTTTTCTTTCTGCTTCAATTATAATTGACATTTTTGCTGGGTATGGTAATCTGGGTTGGCATCTAAAGTTGTTTAGCACTGGAAATACTTTGGTTCACATTTTTTCTGGCTTTTATACTTTTCACTAAGAAGTCAGCTGTAATTCTGATGGGTTTCCCCTTATATGTAATTTGTTGTTTTTCTCTTATGGCTCAGTATTTTGTCCTTGTTTTGAGCATCTAGCATTTTAACTATGATATGGCATGGGGAATTTCTTTTCTGATCTTGTCCATTTGGTGTTCTATGTGCTTTTTGTATTTGTATAGGTTTGCCTTTTTTCAGTTTGGGAAAATTTTCTTCTATTACCCTGTTGAAGATCTGATCAATACTGTTGTCTTTGGATTCTTCTCCTTCCCCTATCCCTGTGATGCAGAGATTTGTTTTTTTCATAGTATCCCAAATTTCCTGGTTATTCCACTCTTGTGTTTTTTTTTTAATTTTTCATAATCTTCACTTGAGCATTTTAGTTGTTCCTTGTTATCTTACAGATCTGATATTCTATTTTCTGCTTTATCCATTCTGCTTCTGAGGCTTTCTTCCATCCTTTCCTGTTAATTGGATGAATGTTCCATTTCCTTTTTCATTTCTTCCTGTGATTTCTTTAGTATTTCCACTTCCTTTGGGGCTTGTCATTCTCTACTTGTAGCTCCTTATTTCGCTGGTCTGTTTCTTTTTTCATTTCAGCCTGGGATCTTTTCAGTGTTTCTAGTTCTTTCTGGAGTTTGTCATTCTGTCCCTCTAGTTCTTTTTGGAGTTTGTGTTTCTCTTTCTCTAATTCTTTTCAGAGTTTATCATCATCTCCCTCTAGTTCTTTCCACAGTTTATCATTCTTCCCTTCTAGATCCTTCCTGACTTTTTCATTTTCTCCCCTTTCTTCTCTGATTTGTTCTTTATATTCTTTGATTTCTTTGACTATGTCTATGACTGTTCTAAGTTCCATGTCTTGGTTTCCTTCCAGAGGATTCTCGTTTTAAGGATCTTCTGTAGTATTGGTTGAGTTCGGTGTGGATTTATTATGGGCTTTTGCCTTGTTGTTATTTTTTCGTTGTGGCTTCAGCCTATGGGTTTATTTTTTGTTTGGATTCTGGTGGTAGTCTCAAATGTTATTATGGAGGATTGATTGCTCACTCACTGTGCTTCTTGCCATTCAGTTCCTCTATGTTGGCTGTGCAACCTAGAATCACTAACACTGTGCTCACTGTATAGTCTGTACTATAACTCCACCAGCTTACTGGATCCTGTGCACCACTACTCTGTGGGTGAGAGGTTTGCTCTTTTGGCCTGTGACTGGCCCCCTGTATGTGTGCTGTGCTCCCTGCCAGCATGGCGTCCCACCTGGTCCTTGAGGCACACCTCTGGTGTTGGCGTGCTGGTCCCCCATGTTTCCTGGCCCACCTGAGTGTCTCATATTGTTATACTTTTTTATACAATTTGTGTTTTGTTCTTGTGTTGTGTATTTGTATTATCTTTCTTTATCTGGTATTTTATTATTTTACATGTTTGTTCAGTGACCCATCTTACACTTTCAGTTAGTCCTTTCATTTCAGTCTGTGTGAGGTTTGCCATTCTTTATAGAATTATTGAATATTTCAAAAAGATAGTTATTTCTTTAACTATTCATAAGGGGATAGGTGTGGTGGTGGTTCAGGCCTTTAATCCCAGCACTTGAGAGGCAGAGCCAGGTGGATCTCTGTGAGATCATACCCAACCTGGTCTATATAGCAAGTTCCAGCTAGTCGTAGCTTCAGGGAGACTCTGTCTCAAAACAAAACAAAATAAAAACCCAAACTATTTATAAGTGCTTATTGACATGATGCAATTGAAGCTGAGATAGTTTCATAGTCTGCTTTGGCATATGTAGCTATATGAATACATACTTGGTGCTTGTGTTGGTTGGGATTGTTCTTCAGCTGAAGACATCTTTATTTTTCATTTTCTTTATAATTATTTCCAATTGTGGCATGCTATTTTCTGATTCATTTTGAGTAGTTTCTGTCTCTTAGGTAGTAATAATTTCTTAAAAGTGGTGATGAAGGTTACACGATTTTTAAGTTCAAAATCACCCTGTTTCGTAACTCTAATGATGCACAATTTCTTTAGTGTATGATACATGGGAAACTAGTGTCCTATTTTCTTAAATATGCTAGTCAAAGGTATTTAAAGTATATATATGACAATTTAATATTCCTTTTTCTTGTAGTTCTGTTTATTTTTTTTCTTGTATTATAGTCTCTCAGTGTGCTTCATAATTGTCAATTGCAACAGGTTTTGGATCTAGTATTTTAGGATCCTGATGACAGTAATGTTTTGCAAAGAGGCTTCATTTTTCTTGTCAGGTAGGAAGAGTAGAATCAGCTTAATTCAGTCCAGTATGAACTGAGCTGATACATTGCTTTTTTTAATTTTATTTATTTCTGTATGTGTACGAATGTACTGTCTGCATGCAGGTCTGTGCACCCATGTCGTGCAATGCCACAGAGGTCAGAAGAGGGTGTCGGATTCCCCTGGAACTGGAGATCTCCTGGAATTGGAGTTTCGACTGGTTCTTGGCCGCCATATGGGCGCTGGGGATCGAACCCGGGTCCTCTGCAAGAGTGGTCTGCGCTCTTAACTGCTAGGCCATCTCTCCAGCCCCAATACTTTGCTTTTTATGATACATTTTTTATTTATTGGTAGTATTTCCCAAGCTTCATTATCCTCCCTCACCTGCTATGCCAATTAGCTTCGGTTGTCAACTGGGAAGATGGAACCTAATTTCCTCCCATCAGATTAGCCTAGCCATGTCTGTGAGGTATTTTCTTGATTACTGACTGATAAAGCAGGGGTCAGTACACTGTGGACAGTACTGTCTCTAAGCAAGGTGGGCCTGGGATATATAAGACAGGTAGCTGAGAAGGTCAGGAGAAGCAAGCTAGTAAACAGCTTTCCTCTCTGCTTCAGTTCATCTCTAGACTCTTGCTTTGAGTTCCTCTCTTGACTTCTGTTACTGATGGACTGTGGCATGGAAGTTATGAGACAAGCCCATTTTCCCCCATGTTGGTTAAGGCCCTGGTGTTTAGCACAGCAATAGAAAGTTGACTGGGACACATGCAGTACTGCTGACAGTGCTGCTTAGTGTTCCTGCCTTCCTCTGCTTAGCAAATGGCTAGAGGATGTAAGTTAAGTTACTGCTTGGTGCTTTTCTTTTCCAGACAGAACCTTGTACCCTTCAGTCTTGGCTGCTCTACTTGCTCTCTCCTGTCTCACAGAACATTTTCTGTATCCCTGTGGATTGAATGTGTCCACCAAAACTTCATGTGTTAGAAACTTAATCCCTAAATCTTGTTCATGGTCTTTGAAGATAGGTCTTTAAGAAGCAATCAGGAGAAGATGGGTTCATTCGAATGGGTCTCTTAATATTAGTGGCTTTGCATGAAAAGAGTGACCCTAGCTATTACACTTACTCTCTCTCTCACCATGAAGTGCCTTGTGCCATGTGGTCACCTCCTAGCCTCTAGAACCCTGAGTAAGTAAACCTCTATTCTTCACAAATTTCCTGTTGTGCTGTTACTCAGTTATAGCATAATGATGTTATAGTTAGTCTTAGTTTGTGTAAATACATGCCAATGTTCACATGATAGGAAATTACCCCTAAGGAAACATTTGTCATGGTGTGTTCTATTAAGTGATACCTGACTGTATTTTACCTTTTTCTAACTCTTATTGGGAAAGTCAGCTTATTCTCAGCTAATTTTCCATGTTATAAAGTTTTTCTTGTTAGTTACTATATAGTCAGGTGTTTTTTTTTTTCCATCTCTTTTAGACCTCCTGGTCACTTATTCCTAGTTTGTATAACACTTCTACTTGCTACAGTCTGGCACTGCAAACATTACTAGTTTGGCACCACCTTAAGCTTGGTTATTTTTTCCACCATTCAGTTGGTGTAAGCTTGGGGTGTGTATATTTGACTGGCCGGTTGTAATTAGAGGATCATGTAATGTTTGCCTTTGCTTTGCATACTGCCAAAGCAGTTTTCTTTAAAGTCCACTATCACAGATTCTTGCAACACCTCCACATCCAGGAATAATCTTTTGAAATCCCAGGTTCATGGGAGGAGAGCCTTTTTTAGACTTTGAGAAGATACTGTTTTGTTCTGGATTCTTCATACTAAACAGAGGTCATAGTTCCAGTGAAAATGGCTGCCCATATGGCCTTTTGGCAAAAACATATTTAAAAAATAAGTTATCACTGAGTTACCTCTTTTCATTTAGACTTAAAAAATATATGTTTTATAGTACAGGTAGATCAAGACAGGACGTGGTGCTTACTAGACCTCATTTGGTGACTATGGGAAGAGAAAACCCCAGTGTGTAACACAAAGGTAGAACTGATGGTAGTTTGGGCTTGCCAAGGAGGAGACTTCAAACATGACATCTTTCAAAAAATCATAAGCCAAAGATGCTAAAACCTATCATATATGTGGCATGCATATGTGCATATTTTGGAATGATGCATATTGGAAGGAATAACAACAACAACAACAACAGAAAAACTGCATTAAAGAACTAACTGAAATGGTGAACTTCTGCTCCGAACAGTAAACTTCTGCATTGAGAATTTTGAGAGAGACTGAGAAAAAGATGAAAAACATTTTTGGCAGAATGCATGAGCTCTGGTGGGGGCAGAGAGGGGGGCATGGGTCTAGATTTGATTTGTATGAAATGCACAGTGCTTCAATAAAAATTGGCTTAAAATATGTTTTATTACATTTCACCCAATACATCTTAATCATATTTAATCTAAACTCTTCCACTATCTGCCATCCCCATAGCCTCCCAACCACCACCAGATTTCATGCATTCTGTCATATATGTTAAAGTCCATTAAGTCAAGTTTGTATCCCCCAGATGCCCCTTGGTGTGAGTTCATCCACTGGAGCCTGGTCAGCCTCTCTGTGTCACTCCTTTAAAAAAGATCAACTCTCCTTCACCCAGCAGTGATCAGCTGTCAGTGGCTCCTCAGCTAATGTTGGGGCCTGCTGCTCATTTCCACAGTTCTATGCTGGGGTTTTGTCTGATTGATTTTGTGCATTTCATGCAATACATCTTAATCATATTTACATCCCCTTTGCTATCTGTCCTCCCCATATTTCCCACCTGGATTTCATGCATTCTGTTATATATGTTGAGGCCTATTGAGTCACATTTTGTCCCCAGGTGTCTCTTGGTATGAGTTTATCCAGTGGAGCCTGATCAGCTTATCTAGTGTCACTCCCTTAAAGAAGACCAACTCTCCCTCACTCAGCAGTGATCAGCTGTCAGTAGTTCCTCAGCTAAGGTTGGGCTTCTTGCCCATTTCCCTAGTTCTGTGATGGATTTTTGTGTGTTTGAATGTGCATGGGCCTTGAGCATGCTGTCACCCTTGCTGCAAGTTCATATGAGCTAGTTTGTAGCCAGTGTGGAAAACTCTTATTTCCTTCCAGTCATCCGTCACCTCTGCTCTTACAGTCTTTCTGCCTCCTCTTCTACAATGTTTCGTGGAAGAGGTTTAATATAAGAGTCCTATCCAGAGACATGCACTCTGGCCAGTTTCTGTGTTCATCACCCTCTGTGGCATGAAGAAGCTTTGCTGGTGAGAGTTGAGAGATCCATTAGTACTCTCTACACCCTTTCCACTATGTTCCATGAGTCTTGGGTATAGAGGTTCCATTGTAGATGTGTCACTTACGTCTAGGCATCTCATAAACACTTGTTCTCTGTATGTGGCCTGTTACATAACTCTATAATAAACCTCATCTGTTACTAAAAGAAGTTTCTTTGATGAATGCTGACTGGTATACTTGTTTGTAAATGTAAGTATCCATATTTAGAATACAGTAAGAAATAACTTAGATTTTTTTTCATTGATAATTTTTTCTATTTTTCAACTATTGGATGGTTTTAAGATTTTTAAAAATGTTTTATTATTTTTACTTTATGTGTTTGAGTATTTCCTGCATGTATATAAGTGTACCCATATTGTTCAGTGCCCATGGAGATCAAAAAAGGTCATCAGATCTCCTGGAATTGGAGTTATGGACTGTTGTTAGCTTCCTTTCAGGTTCTGGGAGCCAAACCCAGGTCCTCTGCAGGAGTAGCCAGTGCTCCTAACTGCTGACCCAGATCTCCAGCCCCAATTTTAAGATTTTTTTTTTGCATTTTTATCTTGTATTTCCACTATGTCACAGATGAAGTTGGTGTATATACTTTGATCCAGTACACAGGCCAAAATGGAGCTTTGTGTTTGGTTACATTATTGATGCCATTATGGAACTTTGCCTTTTCACTTGATATTTTCTTACACAGACATAGACACACACACACACACACACACTCTCTCTCTCTCTCTCTCTCTCTCTCTCTCTCTCTCTCTAAATGAAAACATGCTCTTCTACTTTTTTTCTTCAGGGAAAAGATCTTGAAATGTATCTAGTGGTCTATAAAGTTGAATGCAGGATTTTTTATGATTTGTAACACTTTTTGTTTTTATAAAGCCTTTAGTTCTCAGAAAGTGAAGAGTAAAGCTACAAAGAGTTTATCTGGGACAGTTCTATAAGTCTAGGAACTGACTTGTGTTTAAGTTATCTTCTGTAATAGTCAAGGGTAAATTAAGGTGTGATACGGAAGTCAAGCCAAGCCCCCTTCTATTTCTCTCTCTCCCTCTCTCCTTCTCTCTCTCTCTGTCTCTCTCTCTCTCCCTTTTCCCTCCCTCTTCTTCCCTCCTTCCCTCCCTCCCTCCCTCTTTCTCTCTCTCTGTCTGTCTCTCTGATTACACTGAGTATATTAGGGTTACATGCAGGAGTGAGAAGGGTCACTTACAAGAGCAGAGACAACACAAAAGCAGCTGCATCACCAAAAGCACACCAGTAGCATGGAACCATGGAATGCATGCACGACTTCCAGGAGGCTCCCCAGGCCAGGACTGCCTCTTCCAAGCAGCTTGTCTAGTATGTCTTTGAGGCAGCTCAGCTGGTTTGAGAGTGCCCCTTAGTCTTTGTTGGTTATATAAGCTTGGGGAGGGAGGCAACTCATAGACCTGGTCAGTTTCAAGGACTTCCTAAAACTTTTGAGTTCAGGACCCAAGTCTTTAAAAACCTGTCTTTAGAACATCCTGAGTCTTACCCAGTTTTCTATCCAAGATGTAATGTATCAACCCAAGAAATTGGGACACAATACTACATTATAAAGAGAAATTATTTAGTTCGTAGTTTGGGAGGCTGAAGGTATCCTGATCAGGCATCCTCATGTGTTTGGCCTCTGAGAGCATATTACATATTTTCTCAGTAACTAGAAATTTAGCACATTGATAGTTTGTCATACTTGGGACTGTATACTTAAGTCTGTATGCCTATCATTTTTTAAAAATAATTTCACAATTTTCCTTTTCTTTAAAAAATATTCTTTACAGTGATTCATTTTAAGTTGACTTTAAAAGTCCTTTTACAAAAGTTCTTTTAGTGTTGAGTGACAGATACATTTTATCTTACAACAATGTGTAACTTTAATGTTTCTTTTAGTATTTGTTTTGTCAATAACCATGAAAAGAGGCCATCTCCTAGCATTCTTTTAAAATTACTTTCTTATTTCCCCAGAAAGTAAAATCCTCCCTCTTTTCTAATCTTCATGAATACATTCCTTCCAGCCTTAGTAAGAGCTTGCTTCCCAGGTCATCCTGTGTGTCTGCAAGGACACATTTCAGACCTTAGAGCCCGTGCCTTTGTACAAATGCTTCTCAATCACAGAAGTGAAGAGAGCTAAGAGTTAATTTGGGGCCAATTTCAGTTGTAGACTTTAGAATGAAGCAGGTGTGTGTGTAGGGTGGAGCATTCTTATTAGAAGCATAAAACATACTGACTGTGTCTTGGCCAGTGCTTCCTTTTTTCCAGTAAGCTGTCTGCTCTACAGAGGTGTACAACCCTAATGGCTTGTTGTATGCCATTAAAAGGTATTGTACACTCATAAAAGAATGACGTTTTGATCAATGCTGTTAAAAGAATTACTGTCTTGACACAGAAAAGCTTTCCTGCTGCAAGTTTAAAAATATGCCTTTAAAAGCTTTTTATTGAATACCTTTGCATCCTTCAGAAATATGCCATTTTGGCATAAGGTGACTCTAAAGTCTTCCACATTATAACTTAAACGCAAAACCTCCTATTTACCTTTAGAAGTCACAGAGCCAAACAGGCTATTTCCCTACCAAATGGAGCTTAAAGATACAATGGCATCTTAAGCCACTGTATCTGATCTAAAAATAGAAGTTTTGTAAAAAGAAAACTGAAAACTAAATTATTCCTTTTTATTTTTTGAGCTATTGATTTTTTGTGCTATTTTGTTTAAAGTTTGTGATTTAATTTCCCTTTGGATTTAGGAATCATGCCTTTCTACCCAGTTCAGCGATAGATATTTTCTAATCATTTGGAGACTTGGTTCTCTTGAATGGCCGTATGTTATATGTGGTTTTCTATTGTATTTTTATTATATTTTTGATTATGAGTTTAAGAAAACTCTGTCATAATAGACAGTCTCTCAAAGCTAAATGTTTCTTTTTCTGCACAGCTGGTCTTCTACAAATGTACTCAAATATCACTGCTACAATTTTAGCTTTATTTCATTCTTCTACTGTTGCCTAACATCTAACTAATACCTCAAAAAACTGTCAACAGAGAATTAAAACATCCAACACATTGGAAGCCACATTTGAAAAAAATACATCAGAAGAGGGTGATTATAGGCTGGATAGGCTTTAAATTTGATATTTCTAAATTTGACATTTAATTCCAATGTAATAGATTTCTATTGTATCACTAAAATATCACTTATTTGTCTTATAACCAGAGATTTCATTTTTTTGTAACTAGAAAACTCTTAGGTCATATTATCAGCATGATGGACCATTCTTTTTCAAGAAACAGATGCCATGTAAAAATTTTCTGATATCCTTATTTATAACTGTTGTGGCTAGATAAATTGTGCTGAGGTGGACAGGGGAAATGTCACAAGGTCCCTCCTCAAGATGAAGAGCTACAGTCAGCCGTGTGGAGGGAGAAAGGATCACTTTTTTCAGTGACTGGATTCATGGGAGGTTATCTTATCCCTAAACACAGGTACACGTGAGCACCACTAAACAGACTCAGTAAATATAAATATATTTATATTTACAAATGTATTCATGCATATGTAAAAATAAAGGGTCAAGAAATTGTGACGGAGAAGGGGGAGTTGGTTGGGAACAGGAAGGGGCAGAAAATATGCAGACAATACTGATGTATGAAATTCTTTTTAAAAATTTTATTATTTTTATTTCATGTGTATGAGTGTATTTCCTGCATGTATGTAAGTACATCCATGTCATGCTATGCTCATGGAGGTGAGAGGAGGGTATCAGATCCCCCTGGAACTGGAGTTACAGATGGTTGTTAGCCACCATGTGGGTGCCAGAAATTGGAACTTGGGTTCTCTGAAAGACAGACAGTTCTTTTAACCACTGAGCCATATTTTCAGCCCCATGTATGAAACCCTTAATAGTGAAATAAAATCGAAACAAAAAAAAAACAAGTTTGAGATAAATTCAGTATCATTTCCTTAATGGAATCACTCATCTTCCTGAGAGACTGAACTAACACCTGACCTCATCCAAACCCTGATAATAATCTTTTCTTTTTCACAAAAGAAAAATTTTGCAGTTTTCACAAGACCTAGTTTTCTGAATGAGCACACACACAGAGATCCATCTTGTAGGAAAAGGGCAATCAACACTTGGAGCCTTGTTTCTTTGCAAGGAAAACTATAGACCCACTTCATTAATGAACATGGATGCAAAAATTCTCAAAAAATACTTATAAACCACACATTAAAAAGATCACCCATCATGACCAAGTTGGCTTCATACAGAGAAGCAGTGATGGTGTGTCAACTTTATCAGTCTGTTCCAGTTCTAATTGTAAAGAAGATGTTTTCTTGTTAATGATATTTTTTGTTGATTATGTTTTTATCTTCCAGTACCCAGTAAGTGGCAGGTGATTTATTTTCTTGCACTGCTGGGAATTGAACCCAGGTCTTTTTGCATATTAGGTAAAGGCTGTACTACTGAGCTATGGCCCTAGCCATTAGTGAGGTGATTAACGTATAGCACTAAAACTTAGTGCAGCTGTTACTAAGGGTACTTCCCATGGCTTGAAGGAGTTTTATAACTGTGGAGTTGGGTTTCAAGTGTAACTATTGTGGTAGGTATAAATTGTGTGTTTCTTATTTGTTTGAGTTAGTGTTACTCCCTGGTTTGTCTTACAGAGGAGGAGCTTGCTCAGGGGTGTTTACATTACATATGGATTCACTGTGAAATGTGGTAGAGCTGACATTTGAAACAAGCTACATGTGACTTCAAGTATGCTTTTCTTTTCTGCTATACGAGTTCTTTTCCTTCAACCTCATCACAGTGCCATCTCTCACTTTTTAGTCTGTTCAAACATGGTTATTATTGAAAATCTTGGAATATGAATTTGTGTCATGATTTTCACATGTGGTTTGTAGATAAGCATATTGAAAAGTTAATTGGGCTGCATGCCATAAGAATTGGGTTCTGAAAGTATCGGATTTTGGCCATCTGATACTGCATTAAAGGTTTTTCTCAAACTCTAAAATTTAATTTGACTCTATTTTAACTCAGTATTTATACTTGTTCTTTCAAATATGTATAAAAGTTACCACATATATTTCAAGCTACTAAATATAATATTTTACTAACATAAGGATGAAAGGTTCTTGTGTTTATTATTTACTTCTATTACCTCTGATTGAATTCAATGAAAAAATTCAACATAAAAAAGTAATCATTCTTGCCAGGCGTGGTGGCTCACACCTTTAATCCTAGCACTCCGGACCACTCTATAGACCAGGCAGGCAGATCTTTGTGAGTTCAAGGCCAGCCTGGTCTATAGAGTGAGTTCCAGGACAGCTGGGGCTATAGTGAGACCCTGTCTTGAAAAGATCCCCCCCAAATGTAATCATTCTCATTACAAAGATACCCTTTTAGTGGCACAACAGTCTCCTGGATGTATAGCAGAATAATTCTGGATATCTAAGTATTATAAATGCTTATGTAAACTATTTTTTTAAAATGATTCTACGAATAAAGAGAGGAATAGGCCATCTTCACAGTATGTGTGAGTTCTTGTGCTTGGCCATGGAGGAGCATATGTAAAACCCCAGCTACTTTACTATACATTTATTATACACATGTATAATATAAGTTAATAGTTGTGAAAATATGAGATTGATGTCATTATGTCCCCGTTTTATATTCTAGAAAATAGAGAATTCCTAAAGCTAAACAATCTTTCCCAAGAGTACATTACATTGTTACATAGTGGTGAACTGAAATTCATACCTATAGAATACTTCAGAGAACTTGCTTATCACCACAGGGAATAATTGTAGGAGATTTCCTATGAGAACACTTAGTGACATGAATGTGACTTAAATAAGAGACTTTTAGGAAGAAGTGGGTCTGATGACTTGTGACAAATGGAAATTTCCAAGTTTTCACATTCGCTTCCTGCCAGCCAGTTACACATTTTTGATACACTAATAAATTAAGCATAGTTGTTAGTTTTGATTTTATAGCACCATTTACTGACTAAAGCATTAATATCTTAATTTGCTATCCTATCCTAATTTGCTCAAGTTTGAGTTTCTGGGCCATACAATTTTCATTAATAAACTAAGGGAAGTTCTGAGAAATTAGTTTAATGTATACATATATATGTTTAAATTTATTTGTTTGTGTACACACACATATACATATATATATAATAATACAAATATGTGTATAAACTAACAGTAATGGCTGGTCTGTAGGGATTCACATGTGCCAACATTTGAAGAGCTCTGATTCAGTGCCTAGACTGATATTTGTCTGTTTTATTAACAGAAAACGTAGTCTCCTGTGTTTTCCCATTTCAGATAACCTTTTCTTGTCATCTAAGAAATTAATTTCTTTGTTGGAATCACTGCAAGTAAACTTGATAGCAGGAATGCTGTTATTGAGGCAGCTTACACAGTGATTTGCTAAGTACAGCCTCTTCATAAAAGGTGAAGGAGAAGTCAATTTATTGATTACTACCAGGATTTCAGAAACCTGTTGAATCACCTGGGTTTTCTTCCTTAGAAAACCTATTTCTATACCTTAGCATTTAGTCGTTTACTTTGGAAGAATTTTTCACATGTACTTTCATATCATAAAAACTTTTTTTGATATTTTCTTTTTTCTACCACACATTTGAAACTGGAGAAACTATTTTTAAATTAGGCTACATGAAATTGCCAACATTTGATAGATTTTTACCTGAGGAAATGGCAGTTTTATGTGATTTATCTCATTCAACTTGTAGTTATCTGGAAAGAGTAGGATACTACCAAGTTTATGTGGATGATTCTATGGACACTCTAGTTGTTGGTAGGAGAGAACTGAGATGAACTCTGGGCAAATTGTGCTGCAGTTTTGCTAAAAGTATGTTTGTAATAAGTATGACTGTATAGAAAAACAGCACAGAGTCATCATTAATATTAGTTGCCATTTAAATATTCATTTTATTTAAAGATTAAGACCAAATTTAATCATTCTTTCTCAGAATTTTGTTCTATTTAAAACTGTTGAGCCTCATGTGAATGACCATTTTGGATAAAGAATGCTCCTTTCAAGGAATTAGATTTCTTTTTTTTTTATTGATGCTTTGTGCATTTCATACATCATTTTCCAATTCAGTTCAGGCATATTTCCCTTTCCCTTCCCCCCCACCCCCCCAACCGAGATCATGCATTCTGCCATAACTGTCCTGCATATTTCTCTCAGTTTTTTTTTCCATTTTTTAGCTATAAGTGATAATCCATGAGTACAAGCATCCTTCATATGAAAAAAATTTGCAGGCTGTTGTGCCCAGAACCCCACACAGGACCACCTTCCAGCGGGGGGGCAGGTTGATCAAATGAGTGTACAGACTACATTGCTGTTGTTTCATCATCATAACCATTCACCCCAATAGCACCCTTACATTCTACCACGCCCCCTCTTCTGCAGATTATTTCCCTGGGGCTTAGAAAAGGGGCATAGGTGAATGAGAAGCAGAACAGTCCAGCTCTCTCTGGAGCTGTTGTCTTACTCTTGTCAATTCTGGCTGTTTCCTTTCATGGGCTGAAGTTTGTCCCCAGGAATAACCTTTCGATCCTACTAATGAAGCACAAGCAATTAGATATATAGGATTTAAACACTACTAATTTTTATGGTAGGTAACTTTGGTAGATAGGACTCCATATGTTTGGATAGTATGTTGATCCATGAGTTACCTTTTTTCCTGTTGAATATGGCAGGGTCTTACTGTGACTTCCAGGCATCTCCTAACCTGTAAGGATGTAAGCTTGTGGCCTCAGCCATGGGTTATTCCTCCAAGGAGAGGAAGCCATTCTTCTGTCAGATGATGATTAAACATAAAAATTAAGTTAGCTCCCCAAGTTAATCATATATGGTCACCCAAAACAACATGGATAATTTTGATGAAACTTGAGCCTTGATTCCACCCTATAGTTGAGTATAAACCAAACCTAAGTCTCTGGAGGACTCATTGATTCAAAAAAAAGGGGGTAAACAGATACATGAAACCTTCTCTCTATCTAGTCAAGAACCTTGCATTTCAAATCTTGAAACTAACTATGTGAAGGGATTTGTGTGTTCCAAGAGGACAGGATGTCACCAGCTTGACGGCTGAGAAAGAAAATATACAGCTTTGCATTGAGTAGAAGAATGGTTGCCAAGAAGGTTGCCCACTGAGGGGGTTGACCCATCCGAACAATCGAAAGGAGGGGTGCCTCTCAGATTGCCATGCACATGGGGCCCCTTCTGTGGCCCCTACATGTGAAACACTAATTTGTGGTGAGTTCCTGTTGTGAAGCTTGCCTTCTAGGTGCCGCAGGGTTTTTGATGTGAGAGACTTTCTAGCCTCCCCCCCAGAACAAGATAAGGAAAATATGACGATGATGAGGCTGCTCTCCACTTTAAATTGGAGACAACGATTATAGAGGTATCGCTTATAAAACTGGTAAAACTCACTTCTTTAATTGACTAATAACATAAGAAACGTGAAAAGGATAGTCTCTGTTTCAGAAACCAATTATAGACTAAAGTCCATTAACTATACACTTAAAGCAAAATATATCAATACAGGAGCCCTGACATCAAGTGAATGGATTGTTCTACTAGGGGGATGTTGGCCAGGGGGATCTAAGGCCCCACAAAAGGTAAGCTCCTTGCCTCTAAACTGGGATACTGCAAGAGAGGCGATAAGCCCTGCTGCTGAAGAACTGACATTAACATGGGAAAGAAATATTGAGACCACACATGCAGGTGTAACATATGGCCTCTGGAACACCAGAGAGTGTTACCAAAGGCCACTAAACCAAAACCAATAAAGCAAATACGGGTCTCCTTGAGTTAAGCAAGACTCCACCGTCACACCAGCTACACCTCACCTGCCTGGAAATACTGTGCAGCAGAGGCAGCCATATGCCTGTATATCCCAAATCTAATTGGCTATTGGCTCTCTCCTTGGAGGAATAACCCATGGCTGATGCCACAAGGAATTAGATTTCAAATTATTGCTGGTTAGAAGAAACAAATGCTGAGCAGCAAAACATTCTATGCCTTTTGAACATTCAGTTGGAATTGTGGGTTTGCCTTTTGGATATGGGTACTAAGAATAAAAATAAAGAGTAATTATGAAATTCTTTTTCTCCCACAAAATGTAGCCAGTTATTGCTTGTTTCAGCCTTATGTGGTAATAATTACTAGCTAACTATGTGTATAAAATTGCACATGTGAATATTTGTTATTAAAATATTTTGTCTCCTCCCTTTCACACTAGACCTATAAAAAAAGGAGGATCGTTTCATGATTGTGGATATAGTAGACTAAGGTAATACTGAGAATTTCAACCTAAAATAATTATACTGCCTCATATAGAATTTTCAACAATGAACTATAGCTTTAAGACTTTTGTACCATAGGAATAGAGACGACAGAGGCTAATGAAAAAAAAAAACTGAATGCCAGAAATGGACTTCCTCTTTAAAAGTTGTTGGCCAGGAGTCCCATCACCCTTGCTCTTGATCACTTCTGTTCTTCACCAGAACTTGGTAGCAAGACCCTATTGCTGAACTCACTAGATATATGAGCTGTAGAACAAATGAGGAAGAATCAAGCCAGCACTGCTTACAGAGCCTCATCTCTACTGGCTAGTGTTCGTGGTGCTGGATGGTGTTATTCATGGTACTGGAAGGAAAAAATCATCAACCTTACCCAGCTGTGAATCCTGTGAATTACAACAGCTGGTCTGACACAATATTTTGGGAGTAACCAACTACTCTCTAATTGGATTTTTGGGTCCACTTTATAGAATGCAGCCCATACCTGACACTGGTATCAGGCTTGGGAACCTGAGGCTAAACAGGACACAGGCCATAGAGGAGAGCCCAATACTAGGTTCTACTAAATAGTTACAATATTAAACTGACTCTTATTGACTTATTGTTACACCAATAAATTAATACATCTCTTGACTCTCACCAGAAGTTTCCTTAAGTGACAAATGATGATTAATATAAACCCAGAACTAACCAACAAGCAGAGAAGGAGAGGCTGCAGAGTCTATTCCTGAATAGGATAGCTATATCGAACTGTTTCCCAAGGCTCAGGGATCATTGCGGTAGGGTGGTGATTATAAAAGCCACAGTTGGCGGATGACCACAGTTACTGATATGAACTCACGGCCATGGTGACAACATGCACAAGTCCCATGCAACCTCAAACTAGACAAAAAACCCAGCGTAGATATGGGAAAATGAAACAATAATCTAAGACACTCCAGCCTAAGAAATGTTAGCAATTAGTGGTTGCTGGAAGAGGAAGAGACAGTCTTTTTTGAGGATGGGTCTCTTTGATAGATTAACCAGGCTCCAGTGGGTGAACCCACACTCATGGACATTTATGGACACAAATTAGATTCTATAGGCCTTAACAGATATTTCAGAGTACATTAAATTGGGCAGGGTGGAGGCAGTAAGGTGGAGTGTAGACAGGAGAGGGGATCTAAATAGTATAAAATTATGTTGTACAAAGTTGAAAAACTTCAATTAAAAAACAAATGCTTTTGTATCTCTTAAAGCCTAACAATGACCTCAGATGTGTCTTTTAACACTGACAAAGCTGAAGTTCCCATCTGGGTCACATTCTCTTTTTATACTAATGATCTTTCTTATGTACTTTTGGGTAAGCATCTTTATGTACCTTTAATTCTATGTCTGTTATCAGTATCAAATATTTCAAGTGTCTTTGTTGTTGACTACTGTACTAAATAGTGTAGTTTTACAAACTACTTTATAACCACTAAAGAAACATTACATGATTTATTGAATATCATACTCATCTTTAACTTTTTATAAGCTACTCTGTGACTATTAAATAATAATATATATGGTTTAATAGATCTTTTCAGGAACAAAACATAGATATCAAGGCTATTTAACAATACCCTTTATTAGGACCGGAATAATTCTTATTGTTTTAAACTATCTTATGAGATAGTGCACTCAGATATTATAAAATGTATTTTATGGTTTTAATTTGTCTAACTTGAAGCTATCCTTAAACAGCTTAACCTGGAAAGCTGAGATTCAAGTACGAATCTTGATCAACAGTTAAATTCATGATACAGTTGAATAGAGGTGATAAAAGACTTTTATCATGTATATAATTTCTTTTGTTTTTAAAAATATTTATATTGAGCTTTTGTATATTTCAAACAACAGTTCTTAATCAAATTGAAACCTCATTCCCCATCTATGCCCCCACACCTTCCACTGAGCCTCATGTACTCCACCATACACGTTAAGTCCCACATGGTCAAGCACTTTACCCAATGTCCTTTGGTGCAAGTTCATCCACTAGAGACTATTCTGTATATCTAGAGATGTTAAGGAAGGTCTGTTCTCCCCTACCCAGCCATATTCCGTTTCCACCAGTTCTTAGGTTAGGGCTGGCTGACTGCTTATTTCCCTTGAATCACTCTGGGCCCCTGTCTGATTGAGTTGGCACGGGTCTTGCACTTGGTGCCACCATTCCCAGAAGTTCACATTAGCAAGCTTCCAGAGGCCTGAAAGCCTCTGTCTCCCTGCGTTCATGGACCAACCGTGGCTCTTACAGTCTTTCCACCCTGTCTTCTGCAACAGTCCCTGAGCTGTAGGTGGGTGAGTGAGGTTCATACAGGAGTCCTCTTCCAAGGACAGACACTCTGTAGTGTCTTATTCTCTAAAATTTAGTCAGTTGTGGCCTTCTGTATGCATCACACTCTTGTATAAGGAAGCGTCATTGGTGAGAGTTGAGGGATGTGTTAGTATTCTCTCCATCCCCTGATCCATTATTTTCTATGAGTCTTACATGTAGAGGTTCCACTGTAGAAATGTCCCCTATGGGTCTCTATGTATGACCAGATGTGGAACTTCGCAGTAGCCTCCATCTGTTGCAAAAAGAAGCTTCTTTGATGAGTGGTGCATTGTATACTTGTCTGTAAATATAAGAATTCATATTTAGAAATATGGTAAGAAATTTCTTGTCACAGAGACGTGGTTTTCTCTAGGATCTATGACCTGTCCAGCCATGTATATTTTGCTCTAATTATAGTGCCACCCACGAGTTAACTCCCATTGACAGGGCTTTAAAGCCAATTAGATAGCTATTGATTACCTCCCAGATAACAGTGGCACTACTGTACCAATAGAGGTAGTTTGCTGTGCCAGTCATGGTGGTTATTCAGTTTTAGGACTAGGTTGGACCATTGATTGATTTCTCCCTTAACAGTTTGTATAGTTTCCTCTAGAACTATGAGAGTTAGTCTTCAGGGAAAAGGCTCCTTTTCTCCAAGTCCTGTTTTTGAAATACCTCCTGTCCAGCAGTGGGGTCATACCTTCAAGTTCTAGGAGATAACCAGCAGTTCCAACCATAGTCTGCATTCTCTGGGAGTCTCTTGGATACTCTGACTAACCACTCAAAGGGTGGTCTCTCCTGTCTGGAACTGCACTTCTTGCCTTATAGCCTACCCATGTAGTAGTGTTCAGACACCATATATATATTTCTCAGGGGGTTCCCAAGCCAACACATTTCCCTCTGGTTATTTACCATTCATCTTTCTTCTTTCTCTCACTTTCCAGCCTCCCTCCTCCCCCCACAGTCCAAGGGCCCCCCATTATACCCACCCTCCCTCCAATAACATCCACCTCCCCAATTCTCCCTCTCCTGAGTTCTCTCTTCTTTCACTCCCATGATCACGTGCATGTCCCTCTCTCCCCACCTCCCTCTGGTAACATCTGCTCCCTACTATCTACCTTCATTTGGGCTTTTTCTTCCCCTTTACCCCCATGTTTCCTTTCCATTTTCCCGACACCAACTTTTACATTAGGATATATACTCACATATAAGGGATGGATGCTACGATCTGCGAAGGAGGGAAAACATTGCTTGCTTTTCTGAGTTTGTGTCACTTAGTTCTATCATTTATGGGCAGATTTCATAATTTGATCTTTTCTAACTGCTGAGTAGAACTCCAGTGTGTAAATATACATTTGTGTTATCCATTTGTTCCCTCAAGGGACATTTAGGTTATTTCCATTTCTTAGCTATTGTGCTAAAAGCAACTACAAACATGGATGTCCATGTATCTCTACAATATACCTTTGGGTATATGCCAAAGAGTGGTTTAACCAGATGATATGGTCCATATTTAGTTTTTTTTTAATTTATTTTATTTTATTTATTTTTGTATGTGTATGAATGTACTGTCTGCATGTAGGTTCATGCACCCGTGTCATGCAATGCCGTGGAGGTCAGAAGAGGGTGTCGGATTCCCCTGGAACTGGAGTTCTCCTGGAATTGGAGTTGGTTCTTAGCCGCCATGTGGGTGCTGGGGATTGAACCTGGGTCCTCGCATTGCTTCCCATAGTGGTTGCACTATGGAAATCCCACCATCACTGAATGAGCATCCCCCCCTTTTCCACAACTTCACCAGCATTTGGTATCTTTTCTTCTCTTGATCTTAGCCAGCCTGACTAGGATAAGATGGAATCTTAAAGTGTTTTTTATCTGCATTCCTCTAATTACTAAGGATGTTGAACACCTTTTAAGGTGTTCTTTAGTCACTTTTATTTCTTTGAGAATTCTTTTCAGATCCGTGGGCAATCTTTTCATTGGGTCATTTATTTTCTTGTTTCTTTGTTTTTTTTTTTTTTTTACTTTTTTGTATATTCCGGATATTAAACCTCTGTTGGATGTGTGGCATGTGAAGATTTTCTCAGTGGGTTTCCTGTTCACTTCCATGGTTGTTCATTTTTTTGTACAAAAGCTTTGTAGGGTAATGAAGTCTCACTTGTTGATTGTTGACCTTAATGTTTGGGCAACTGATGTCTAATTTAGAAAATCCTTTTCTGCACCTATATCTTTTAGGGTACTGTCATATATTTTCTTCTAGCAGTTGCAGAGTTTCAGGTTTTATATTGATCTTTGAAGTCTTTAATACATTTGGAGTTGATGTTTGTGCACAATGAAAGATAAGGGTCCAATTTCTTCTACAGGTGGAGATCCAATTTTGTCAGCACCATTTATTGAAGATGCAGTCTTTCCTCCATTGTGTGTTCTTTGCTCCTTTGTCAAATATCAGGTGACTGAAATTGCATGTACTCATATTTGGGTTTCTGTTGTGTTACATTGATCTCTGTGTTTATTTTTGTGCCAGTACCATGTTTTTTTATGACTATAGCACTGTAATATAATCTGAGATCAGGTATGGTGATCCCCCCAGCATTTTTCTTTTTGCCCAATATTGCTTTGTATATCCAGGGTCTTTTATGATTCCATATGAATTTTAGTATTTTTTTCTGATTCTGTGAAGAATGTTGTTGGCATTTTGATTGGCTTTGCATTGAATCTATAGATTGCTTTTGGTACAGTGGTAATTTTCACTATATAATTTTACCAATACATGAGCATGGTAAGTCCTTCTATTTACTAATGTCTTCCTCAGTCTCTTTCTTTAAAGACTTAAAATTTTCATTATAGAAATCTTGAATGTCTTTGGTTAGGTTTATTCCTAAATATTTTTTGAGGTTATTGTGAATGGAGGGTTTCCTTGCATGCTTTTTTTCTGATTTCTTGTTATTGGTATATAGAAAGGCCACTGATTTTGTAAGTGGATTTTGTAACACACCCCTTTACTGAAAGTATTAATCATTTATAGTAGTTTTCTGATAGAATTTTGGGGATCTCTTATGTATATTGTATCATATCATCTGCAAATAGTAATAATTTTACCCCTACATTTTCAATTAGGACTCCTTTTAATTTCCTTCCCTTGATTATTGCTCTTACAAGAGTTTCAAGTAGTTTATTGAGAAGGAGTGGAGATAGTAGATAGTCTGGTCCGATTCCTGATGTTAATTGGAATCCTTCCAGTTTTTCTCCATTTAGAATGATTTTGGACATGGGTTTTTATAGATAGCTTTAATTCTGTTGAACTATGTTTCGTCTAGTCCAGTTTCCCCTAGGACTTTTTTTGGGGGGGGGACTTTTTGAGACGAGGTCTCCCTGTAGCCCCAGCTGGCCTGAAACTCACTCTGTAGACCAGGCTGGTTTTGAACTCACAGAGATCCACCTTCTTCTACCTCCCGAGTGCTGGGATTAAAGGCATGTGCCACCACACCCAGCTTGAAGTATTCCCTTATAATAGCCTTAATGTTTTTTGGTATCTGTTGTGAGGTTTCCACTTTCATCTCTGATTTTATTTATTTATTCGGATTTGCTTTTTGGGGTAACTGGTCTAATTGTCTTTCTTATTTAGGTTTTCATTGATTTTTTGTATTGTTTTCTTTGTTTCTATTTTATTAATTTCTGCTCTGATTTTTGCTATTTGTTTTCATCTACTAGTTTTGAGTTTGGTTTGTTCCTTTCCTGAGTCTTGAGTTGTATGTACTGTTAAGTTATTTATATGTGTTCTTTCTGATTTTTTTTAATGTATACCTTTAGAGCTATAAACTTGCCTCTTAGAACTGCTTTTAAAGTATCCCAGAGGTTTTGTTGTATTCTATTATCATTTTCGTTTAGTTCCAGAAATATTTTTATTTTTTCTTAATGTCTTCTTTGAGCTATTCATCATTCAGGGGTGCGTTGTTTAATCTCCATGATCCTGTGTAGTTACTAGAGCTTCTTTTGTTGTTGACTATAAGCTTAATAACACTGTGGTCTCATAGAATGCATGGATTTTTTTTTAATTGGTTGAGGTTTGTGCTGTGTCCCAGTATGTGTTCAATATCAGAGAAACTTGCATGGGTTCATTAATAGAAAGTGTATTCTTTGGTGCTTGGATAGGATATTCTGTAGATGTCTGTTAGGTCCATTTCATGTATGAATGTCTCTTTGTTTATTCTTTGTCCATTTGACCTGTGTATTAGAGATAGTGGGGTACTGAAGTCACCTACCATTTATGTAATGGGATTAATCTGTGTTTTAAAGTCCTGTAATACTGTTTTTATGAAATTGAGTGCACTAGAGTTTGGTGCATATATGTTCACAATTGTAATGTCTTCTTTGTCAGTTGTGCCTTTGATTAGAATGAAGTGATCCTATTTATCTCTTCTGATTACTTTGAAGTCTGTTTTTACACAAATTAGAATTGTAACACATGATTACTTCTTAGTGCCATTTTCTTGGAAAAATTTTAACCCTAAGGTAATGTCTATCCTTGAAGTCGAGATGGGTTCAAGACATCAAAAAGAGGGATTTTCTTTCTTTTTTAAATTTTTTTATTATTTTTTATGTGTATGAGTGTACTGTCTGGACGTAGGTTGGTGCACCCATGTCGTGCAATGCCGTGGAGGTCAGAAGAGGGCGTCGGATTCCCCTGGAACTGGAGTTAAAGACAGTTCTTAGCTGCCATGTGGGTGCTGGGAATCGAACCTGGGTCCTCTGCAAGAGCAGTCAGTGCTCTTAACTGCTGAGCCATCTCTCCAGCCCCCTCTAATGCTTCTTGAATGGTGTAGATAGGTATGTCTTTCCTCAATTTAAGGAAGTTTTCTTCTGTAATATTACTGAAGATCTGGTCAATGCCATTGGCCAGAGATTCTTCTCCTTCCTTTTTGCCTATGATACATAGATTTAGTCTTTTCATGGTATCCCACATTTCCTGCCTATTTCATTCTTGTATTTTTAAAAATTTTTTCTTAATCTTTGCTTGAGGAGTCCAGTTCTTCAACTTTGTCATCTAGTCTTGATATTCTGTCCTCTGTTTCATTCATTCTACTTGTGAGGCTTTCTCCCTCTTTAAAATTTACTTACTGAGTTTTTCAATTCCATCTTCATTTCTGGCTTGGGTTTTCTTCAATATTTCTATCTTTTATTTTTTGGAATCCACTTTTCAAGTCCTGAATTGGTTTTGTTTGTTCAGCCACATATTTGCATTTTTTGAGCTTCTGTAACAAGTTTATGCCTATTCTCCTTGACTTCTTTCATTTTTTTTTTATATGTATGAGTGCTTTGCCTGCATGGAGGTAGGGCCACCTGTGTTATGGAGTGACTGAAGAGTTCAGAAGAGGGTGCCAGATCCCTTTGAACTGGAGTTACCAATGGTCATTAGCTGCCATCCAATGGTCATTAGCTGCCATGTAGGTGCTATTCTCTTAGCCTCTGAGCCATGTCCCAAGGCCCTGTCTGTGTGTTTTCTTTAAGTTCTTTGATCATATTTATAATTGTTCTCTTAAATTCTGTGTTGTGAACTTCCTCAGGGTGATTTTCATTGTAGTACACTTCTGTAGGACTGATGTACTTTGTTGGGGGACATATTCTCTTGGTTTTTCATATTATGTGTCTTTTGCATTGCAATTTGGGCATATCAGTGTCTTTGTTGGTTGTATGTCCAATAGAAAATTCTGTTCTTCCTCTGTTTATTTGAGTTTTGGTTCTATTTATATTTATGCTTATATTTTATATTTATGATATAGCTGGGTTGCTTTGTGCTCAGGTATGACAGGTTAGTTGGTGTGTGCTTCAGGTTCTAGCAGGGTATTAGGCTGGTCTCAATAGTAAGCAGGTTAGGGTAGTAGGCAGGAAGGGTAGAAGGCAAGATGAGGCTGGGGACATCCTGTGGAGGGTTATCAAACTAGGCAGGGAAGAAGGCAGATCTCAGAAATCAAAGTCAAGTTAGAGGTGGGGATAGCCATGGTAGAAAGCTGCTCTCAGGAGTCCAAAGGCAAGGTGGAGGTGTGAACAGCCATGGTAGAAGGCTGCTCTCAGGAGTCCAAAGGCAAGGTGGGGTGGGATAACCATGGTAGAAGGCTGCTCTCAGGAGTCCAAAGGCAAGGAGGAGGTGGGAACAGCCTGTGAAGGGTCTAACAAACTTTACTGGAAAATTGAACTGATTTGAGTACATGGGATCAGGTCCCAGGGGGTGGGTATGTGCTAATATGGTAGTCCATAGATTTGGGGCACAAAGAGCAAAAGTTGGCCTGTGCCTAGGGCTAGAAGAATAGGGTGTGGGACAAGTCTTTTTGATTACAAGGATTCAGAGATTACAAGTGTAGAGCTTAATGAATTGTTATAACCTAACAATAACTATATAATTAAAATCTTTTTCTTATGTATTGCTTTACTCTGTCATCTAGGTGGCATTTGAACTTGCTGTCCTTCTGCTTTATCCTTTTGAATTCTAGTACCACAGGTATGTGCCACCATACCTGACTTTGTACTTACCATCTTCATCAAGAAACAGAAATATTTGGGATCTTGTAATCCATGTTAGTGCTTAAATGTAAACTAAATACCAGACACTAATCCAGGGGGATTTTACTTGAATATTATGTAGTTATTTTGATTTAAATAATGCTTGATTATCAAAACTATTTAATATTTGTGAAAATTATATAGATATATTATTTTCACCTTTGGCATAATACCTATTATATGCTAATATTGATTTTAATTCTGTAGAATTTTAAATGTCTTGTTTTATTGGTTGTCTTTGGATGCTCAATAAAGATTTAAACTTATTCTTCATGTGATCCTCATATTTCTGAATAACTACATTGCTTGGACAGTAACTGACATTCCAAGCTGGTTTGATTAGTTCCTGAAGTTTGTTTTGAATATGTGAGATTTACCATTCAGATAGACAGTTCTGTCAGGTCAGGTGGTACAATTACCTATAAACACAGTTTTATTGCTAGGTTCGTGTTCTCTCTCTCTCCCTCTCTCCCTCCCTCTCCCCCCCCCCCTTTCTCATGTCATTTGTGGAATCTGTGCTGTCTTGGCTTTAGTTTCACTATTAAGTTTCTTTCCATGTGTGTATGCTGAGCTGTTCTTGTCACAGCCCCGAAGTCAGTGTTTTTCACTAATGTTTTGTCAGAGACATGTGTATCATCTTTGATGAGACTGAAATGCACAATAGTCTTTGGACACTGCTGGCAAGGAGCTTTCAAGATCCAAAAAACTACAGCTGTCTGCTTAAAAAATTTACCTTTCATTTGTCTGGAAGGATCCCCAGAATATGGACTTGAGTTTCTGTGTATTAAAACAGCAACCACACAATCTTGACAAATTTATATACGTTATAAATTTCTTTGTAAGCTTTTTTGTAACCTAACATTCAGAGGTTTCTGGTTTCAACTGTAATGATTTTTCCCAGGTTCTTAAGGATTTTTGGAAAAATGAATAATATAAACTATTTAACATAGGTAGTTTTATATCAGGAAATGAAATTATGTCATATTTGTCCTGCAAGGTCAAGTTTACATTCATATTTAAGAACAAGGAAATTACATAAAAACCATAGGTGACAGTGTAATATATATCTTTTTGGACCAGCATTGTATTTCTACTCGTATAATTAGACATGCCATGATAAAATAATAAATTGTACTTCATGAAAGCATATTTGACAGCATTGTAGACTGGTGGTTCATGGAGAATCTAGTGTATTAAGCGCTGTTATACCCAAAGATTAAGCTGACTGCCTCAGGTATCTATTATTGTGAGTGTGGAAAGTGATCTTTTACCTTTCTCCTGTAGAAAAATAACTGAACAATTTTTAAGCTTATATGAGACAAGAGCTCACTCACCTCAGGGTTGAAGGAACCCTGTTTAATGGTCATAGATAATGGGATTTCAGTTAATGTATCCATTTTAGAAACGTTCTTTTGAAATAGTTTGTTATTCATAGGGGGCATTTTTAGGAGTTGTTATAGGTGGTTATTTTCACATTAATTATAAGAAAGCCCCAAGTAACATACTGCCTAACTTTCTAATTTGCACAAAACCATGCAATAACCTCTGACGACCCGTTTTTACCCTGCCATGGCATTTGGAAAATGGGGGCTATTGATGCTTTTGAGAAAGAAGATGAAGGTAGAAGTGCAACCAGAGAGGCCATTCCACAGACGACTGCAATCACTACTGGACATTGTCCTAATTATAGCTGTAAACGGGGCAGATAGATGCTGTCTACTAATGTGTGAACTTACTGCACTTGCAAGAAGAAACTAGTTCTTTGAAACTGATACAATAATCTGAACCAAAGAAAGCACAATCCATCATAGTTGTCGTGGAGCATGGAATACTTTACGACACAGAGAATCAGTAAATAGCCCAGAGCAACAGGAAGAGCAGCATCAGCAGGCTTCACTCCCTGTTCACACTTACCTGCTGTTAAGGAGCATTGGAAGCTAACATCAGAATTACATTCTGGGTGGTTTGTAATTTATCTGCTTTTTTGGATATGTTATAGTTTGCACATTAATTGATTAATAAACTACAGAAAGGGAAGAAGAGGTAGAAGATTATTACTTTGCCCCAAATAGAATCCACTAAAAGCTAAAGTAGAAGATCAAAGAGGGAAGGGATAGATATTGAGGGAGAGATCTTCGTAAGACCATAAATTGTGTGTAAAACCCTGTTTATCTCCTAGTTAGTCTTGATATTTAACCATATTCATTTCTCATCATCTTTTTTTTGTGATCCATGCTTTCAGTGGTTTTTATTGAGGTATTATTGACCTTCCATACAATTTACTGATTTAAAATGTACAATGTGCCGGGTGTGGTAGCACACGCCTTTAATCCTAGCACTTGGGAGGCAGAGGCAGGTGGATCTTTGTGAGTCCAACGCCAGCCTGGTCTACAGAGTTCCAGGACAGCCAGAGCTACAGGGAGATCTTGTCTCGAAAAGACCAAAAATAAATAAATAAATAAATAAATAAATAAATAAATAAATAAATAAAATGTACAATGTAGTGAACATGAAGTTTGCTAATATTTGTACAATTGCCACCAATTATTTTAGAACACTTATTATTCCATATTCATCAGCAGTCATTCTGCATTCTCTCCCCAATACCCTAGACATAGCCAGTTGCTCATCTGTGTGATCTAAGTTGTAAAAGTTGATTCAGAATTCCCTGCTGCTTTCCAGGGGCATCTGCCTCAAACGCTTGATTGATTATACAAGTACAACAGAAAAAAAAATCCATGACTAGTCTCTTTGTTAATACTAGTCTTGTAAATCAAAGAGAGTGATATGTAACAATATTCATAGGTATATCTAATTATATATAGTTTCTTAAACATGCTTTTCAAAAGGTTGTTTTTTTATCATAGATACATACCTATTAAAATATATTCCCTTCCTCCTGACTCTGATCCTTAATTTAAAGATTCAGAATATTGATCTTGTCAGACACTTGGAGTTTTGGACTAAAGAGATTCTGACTCATTCTGACAGTACTCTTGAGACAGTAATATATAACTCGGAAAACAAATTATTCAATACAACATAAAACATATTTGCCCAGGGGATTGGGCATTGCATTCTTTAAGCAGTATAGTCTCTTCTTAAAAGTAAGCTATAGGACAAGCTAAAATAGTATGAGTTAATTGTTTTGTACATAGAGAACAGAATAAGACAAATAGGCGGTTCAAACCTTGAGTGACTCCACTGTCTTTTACTCAAGCTGGAAGGTACAGTAGTGCCTCCCATTTCATAAAGTCTGTGTCCTAGTTCCTAGCATCTGTTATCTCATGAAAATGGTAGGATTATTAATATCCTTCAGGGTTGTTTGGGCAATAAAATGCAGGAACATATGTATTACATGTTTGATACAGAGCAAACATCTAATAAATGATAGCTGTTATTATCTCTTAAGGCTAAAAGTAAAATTTGCCAGTGGCTTGCTTTCTAACCCTTGCTCAGATACAAATATATTAAGTGCTATTGATATGACTATTGTGTTTGGCAGACTGCCCCACTGAATTTTCCTCATAGCCCTCTAGCTGTTATATGGAGGCTTCTTATTAAATGGAGGAGATACTAACATTGGTTGTATAACCACTGATGAGCCCACAGTGGACAGCTCCAAACTCACAATCAGTGGTTAAACTCACTGGGTCTCAGTTAACACACCACACACACACACACACACACACACACACACACACACACACACTCAAAAGCAAAAACCCATGATTATGGAAAAGGGACTTATAGAGAAGAGGAGGTTAATGAGAAAGGGAGGGAAATGGGGAGGGGCTTTGGGGAGACAAGGAAGAGGGAGGGGAGAGCGTGATGGAATGTATCATATACAAGCATGAAAATGTCTAAACGTAAACTTAAAAACAATTAAAAATAATTACCTTTTGCTTTAAAAAAAAGATGTTTTGCCAGATGTCATGGCAAAACATTAATCATGTCTTTAATCCCAGCAGTCGAGAGGCAGAATCAGGCCCAACCTGGTCTACATATAGGGAGTTTTGGGCCACCCAAGGATACATAGCGAGACCCTGTCTCAAGACAAAACAAACAGGAAAAACAGGATGTTTTGTTTTTAGGACTGGGCTCTCTATGTAGACCATGTTGACCTCAAATTTGGGGGCAATTCTTTTGCATCTGTTTCCAAAGTGCTAGAATTATAAACCCATGCCACCACACTCAGATAAAAGGCTTATTTTTTTAAGGCTTTAATCGGTTGGTTAGAACTACTGTCTTCAGTGTATGTTACAATATGTATCATTTTCCTTTCTTCCTTCCCTTCCCTCCCTTCCCTTCCCCTCCCTTCCTTCCTCTATGCAGACCAGACTGGCCTTGAACTCACAGAGATCTGCCTGCCTCTGCCTCCCAAGTGCTGGGATTAAAGGCATGCACCCACCACCATACTCTGCCAGCATTCTATTATTTCCTTTCTTCTAGAAGCTAGTGTGATACAGTCTCAGTTAAGGAAAACTTGGAATTCTGTGTTTAGACTCAAAACGAGCCTACCACCTGGCCCAGTCATACCACTCCTGGGTATATACCCACAAGACTCATCCTACCACAAAGATACATGCACATCTATGTTTATTGCAGCTCTCTTCACAATAGCAAAGGGCTGGAAGCAACCCAAATGCTCCTCAACAGATGAGCGAATAGAGAAAATGTGGGACATCTACACAATGGAGTTCTGTGCAGCAGTAAGGAAAGATGACATCATGAGCTTTGCGGGTAAATGGACAGAACTAGAAGACATTATGCTAAGTGAAGTAACATAGTCCCAGGGGGGAATAATGACAAATGGTATCTCTCATTTCTGGATGCTAGCACCAAATCCTCAGTTGAGAGGCAAGCTGAGCAACGTTATTGTTATATTTCTTTTTATCTGAAAGCAACTCTACTGTTAATGTGAATCTCTTAACAGGCTCTAGAATTAACACTTATTTTCAGACATTGTAATTTCCATATATGGGTGGAAGACATGTATTCATATTTAAAAATTTTTTTATTAATTTTATTTATTTCTGTATGTGTATGAATGTACTGTCTGCATGCAAGTTTGTGCACCCATGTTGTGCAATGCCGCGGAGGTCAGAAGAGGGTGTCGGATTCCCCTGGAACTGGAGTTCTCTAAGCATATCTTGGAATTAACATACAGTTTATTTTCAGAGGTCATAATTTTGGTATATATGTGACGTTTATATAGGCATATTTTGGAGCAATACAAATAGAAGGGAACAGCAGCAACATAAAGGACTGGGTCAAAGAACTGGCTGAAACAGTTAAATTTTGCCCCAAACAATAAACCTCTGCAAAAAAAAAAAAAAACTAAAAAGACTGAGAAAAAGATGCAAGACACGCATGGCAGAATGCATGAACTGGGATGGGGTGGGGGCAGGGAAAGCAGAATATGTCTAAATTGGACTGAAAATGATGTATGAAATATATGGCATTATGAATTTTGCAGGTAAATGGATGGAGCTCGAAGCCATTATGCTGAGTGAAGTAACACAGTCCCAGAAAGACAAACAGAGAATGGTTTCCCTCATTTGTGGATGCTAACACCAAATCCCCCAGATGAAAGGCAAGCTGAATGACAATATTGTTATATTTCTGTTTATCTGAAGGCAACTATGTTGTTATAATGTGAATCTCTCAATGGGCTCTAGAATCCACCCACCAATTATTCTCAGACTCTGTAATTACTGTATACAGGTGAAGAGTATGTATCCTTATTTTAGAGTAGTAAAAAATTAATGGAGGAAAATGTGAATTCCTAAGCATAAAAAAAAGACTGAGAGAAAGATGCAGGACAGTTATGGCAGAATGCATGATCTGGGCTGGGGTGGGGTGGGGTTGGGGAAAGGGAAAGGAGAATATGCCTGGACTGAATTGAAAAATGATGTATGAAATATACAAAACAAAAAAAAATAAAAAAAGAAATATACAAAACATCGATAAAAGTATTTTATTTAAAAATCTTGACTGGACTTATTTATTCAGTATTTTCATTTTTTGATTAATTAATTTTAAATATGTATTTATTTTGTATGAGTGTTTTGCCTGCATGTATGTAAGTGCACCTGTGCATGCATTGTCTGTAGAGGCTGGAAGAGGTCATTGGAGTTATGGGAAGTTGTTAGCTGCCATGTGGTGCTTGGAACTGGGTATCCTTTGTAAGTGCTCTTAATCATGGAGCCATCTCTCCAACTCTATCTTCAGTGTTTTAATCCCTAATGCTTGGAAAATAGCTGATACCATAGACAGCAGTAAATGTCAACTGAACTGAAGTAAGCTGAGTTCTAAGCAGCTATTCTGTCAGAACCCGTTTTGAATGTATTCTTTTTGTCAGCCTTAACTTTGGCTCTTAGCTTCCTGTCTCGTCTGTTACAACACCATTTGAACTGCTGCACTTTTCCCATTATCTCTTTTCTCTCCAACCAGTGTCCATGGCACTGTTAGACTGCGCAGAGACTGTCCTGTGTTATATCCTCCCTACTTAATCCTCTTGTTCATTGCACGTTGCATAGTAATACCCATATTATTTAACCCATTGCCTCTTAGCTTTTTTAAAAGATTTGTTTTTAAGTATATATATGGGGGACACAAATAAGTGCAAGGACCCTTGTATGTTACGTGTGCCAGAGATAATGGATCTGGAACTGAAGTTACAGATGTTATTTTTTTGGTCAAGATTATTTTTTGTTGAACTTTTATGCATTTCATACAACATTTCTTAATCAAATTTAGACCCATTCCCCTTCCCTGCCCCCCACCCCACCAGAGCTCATGTCTTCTGTCTTACATGTCTTGCATCTTTTTCTCAGTCTTGTTTAAATTTTTCTATGTGGAAATTTACTGTTTGGGGCAGAAGTTTACTGTTTCAGCCAGTTCTTTGACCCAGTCCTTTTGTTGATGTTCCTTCCAATTTTTATCGCTCCAAAATATGTATATATACATGCCACACATATCAAAATTATGCCATCTGAAAATAAATTAGAAGTTAATTCCAAAACATGTTTAGGGATTCACATTTTAACAGTAGAGTTGTATTCGGGTAAAGAAAAAATATTACTTTACATTCCTATATTACATAGCAAGTTGATGAGTAACATCAGGTACTACATTTACTAAAAAAAGAAAAAAAGAATTATTCAGTTTGTCTTACAAATAAAGATTTGGTGCTAGGATCCACAAATGAGGAACACCCTATGTCGTTTATTTTTCTGGGACTGTGTTTACTTCACTTAGCATAATGGCTTCTAGCTCCATCCATTTACCTGCAAAGTTCTCGATGTCATCTTTCTTTACTGCTGCATAGAATTCCATTGTGTGGATATACCACATTTTTAAAATTAATTTTATTTATTTCTATATGCGTATGAATGTACTGTCTGCATGCAAGTTTGTGCACCCGTGTCGTCCACATTTTCTTTATTCACTAGTCGGTTGAGGGACACTTGGGTTCCTTAGTTACAGGCATTTGTAAGCTACCACATGTAGGTGCTGGGAACTGAATTCAGGTCCTCTGTGCTCTTAATTACTGAGCCCACTTCTTGCATGCTTACTTCTTAACTTTTTATGGTATTGTATTCATGGAAAATGACTTAATTTGGTTTTGGGAGAGATTTCCATGTAGCTGAGGCTAGCCTGGAACTCCTCATCTTCTTGCCTCCACCTCCTGAGGGATCATAGAGTGAGATCATAGGGTGCACCACTGCACCTACTTAGAAAATGACTTCAGTTATGATACATTTAGATCATACACCAGCCATCTTATTCATACCTGGCCTTGTATCCAAGGGCTCAGGAGATCATTGACTCAATATTCCTGTCCCCTGATTTTGGTGCACCAATATGTCTTGGCACACACATTGGGAAACTGCTTATTCTACATTTGAAACTGGTTATCACTAGAATTCACCCTATCTTCTACATAGATGTTTAATGAGCACCTAATATATGCTTTCTAAGCTCTGACCAAAGAAGAATTGAGCATACTGAATTGGCTCTTCTTCCATAGGAACCCTTAGCTCTTCTTCTGTAGGGATCCTTATCTTCAGGGAGACAGATCTGTGTATCTGCTTCCAAATGGTTGGTCTTACTCCTTTTATACTTCTGCTCATGTCTTTATTATTTTTTAAAAAAACACTTACTTTATTATAATTATCACCTGTCTCTCAACTGCTGCATATAAATTGTACATACTAGATTATTTACATGGGTTCTAATTCAGATAAATTTATATTTATCAGTTTTACCTTACATATCTTCCTATTGTTACTATCATGTTTGTAACTATCAAATTACTTACTTGGTTTCCTACCACCACAACATTATATAAATTCAGAAACATACCTGATACTTGTACAATAAACATAAAATATTTATTCAGCAGCTATATTATCAGCTATATTATGTATAACAAACATTTTACAGGTTTATACCTAGAAAAACATTATTCCCTTAGCTTTAAAAAATTTTTTTGGTGCTTTGTATATTTCATACATCATTTTCAATTCAGTACAGGTATATTCCCCTTTCCCTTCCCTGCACCTCACCCCATCCCAGATCATGCATTCTGCCATAACTGTCCTGCATCTTTCTCTCATTCTTTTTTTTTAATATTTAGGAATTCACATTTTCTTCCATTAATTTTATATTACTCTAAAATATTGAGACATACTCCCCACCCATATACAGTAATTACAGAGTCTGAAAATAATTGGTGGATGGATTCTAGAGCCCATTGAGAGATTCACATTATAACAACATAGTTGCTTTCAGATAAACAGAAATATAACCATAATGTCATTCAGCTTGCCTTTCGTCTGGGGGATTTGGTGCTAGCATCCACAAATGAGGGAAACCATTCTCCGTTTGTTTTTCTGGGACTATGTTACTTCACTCAGCATAATGGGGCTTTGAGCTCCATCCATTTACCTGCAAAGTTCATGATGCGATCTTTCTTTACCACTGAATAATACTCCATTGTGTAAATGTACCACATTTTTGTCATCCACTCGTCTGTTGAGAGGCATTTGGGTTGGTTCCAGCTCTTCGCTGTTGTGAAGAGAGCTGCAATAAACATGAGCATGCATGTATCTTTGCGGTAGGATGAGTCTTTGGGGTAAATACCCAGGAGTGGTATGACTGGGTCAGGTGGTAGGCTCATTCCGAGTCTTTTAAGGGTTCTCCACACTGCTTTCCATAGTGGTTGTACAAGTTTGCATTCCCACCAGCAGTGGGTGTAGTGTTCATGGTTCATTGTTCCTTTGACAAGGATGTAATGGCCCTCTTTGTCTCTTCTGACTTATTTTACTTTGAGATATATTTTGTCTGATATTAGAATAGCCACTTCAGCTTGTTTCTTGGTACCAATTGCTTGGAATATTTTTTCCATCCTTTCACTCTAAGGTGGTGTCTGCCCTTGAGGGTGAGATGGGTTTCTTGTAGACAGCATATAGAAGGGTTCAGTTCCCTAATCCATTCTCCCAGTCTATGAATTTTGACTGGGGAGTTTAGACCATTCATATTTAAGGTTATTATTGAGAGATGTGTGTTGCTTCTTTTTTACCTTTTTTGTTTGCATTCTTGGTCTAGGTTTATATTTACTCTGTTATGATTTTGTTGCTTTCTCTCTAGTTGCTTCTTTCCTCAGTTCTTTGGATTGCTTCGAGGATTTTCTGAAGTGTTGGTTTCTTAGACATGCATTCTTTCATCTTGTTCATGTCGTGGAAGATTCTTCTTTCTCCTTCAACTATGATTGACATTTTTCCTGGGCATAGTAGTCTGGTTTGGCATCTAAAGTCATTTAGAACTGGGAATACTTTGGTCCACATTCTTCTAGCTTTCATAGTTTGCACTGAGAAGTCAGCTGTGATTTTGATGGGTTTCCCCTTATATGTAACTTGTTTTTCTTTTGTGTGTGGCTTTCAGTATTTTGTCTTTGTTTTGAGCATCTAGTGTTTTAACAGTTATATGGCATAGGAAATTTTTTTTTCTGGTCTTGTCTGTTTGGTGTTCTATGTGCTTCTTCTATTTGTATGGGTTTATCGTTTTTCAGTTTGAGGAAATTTTCTTCTATTATCTTGTTGAATATCTGGTCAATAGTGTTGTCTTGGGATTCTTCTCCTTCCTCTATCCCTATGATGCCAAGGTTTGTTTTTTTTCATAGTGTCCCACATTTCCTGGTTGTTCCACTCTTGTGTTTTTAAAAAATTTTTCATAATCTTTACTTGAGCATTCTAGTTGGACCATGTTAACCTGCAGGTCTGATATTGTCTTTTCTGCTTCTTCCATTCTGCTTCTGAGGCTGTTTCCCATCCTTTCCTGTTGGTTGGATAAATGTTCAATCTTCTTTTTCTTTTCTTTTTTTTTTTTAAATTAGTTTTTATTGATGCTTTGTGCATTTCATACATTTTTTCCAATTCAGTTCAGGCTTATTTCCCTTTCCCTCCCCCCCCACCCCACCCCATCCCAGATCATGCATTCTGCCATAACTGTCCTGCATCTTTCTCTCAGTTTTTTTTTTTTTTTTTTAGCTATAAGTGATAATCCATGAGTACAAGCATCCTTCATGCAAAACCTATCTGCAGGCTGTTGTGCCCAAACACCTACAGCCCCACCATCCAGTGGGGGGTGACAGGTTGTTTGTTCAATCAAGTTGATCAAATGAGTGTCCAGACTACATTGCTGTAGTTTCACCATTCACCCCAATCGCAGCCCTTACATTCTACCACGCCCCCTCTTCCGCAGGTTGTTCCCTAGGCTTAGAAAAGGGGCACAGGTGGATGAGAGGTAAAACAGTCCACTCTCTCTGGAGCTGTTGACTTGGACTCTGGTCAATTCTGGCTGTTTCCTTTCATGGGCTGACAGTTTGTCCAGGAATAACCTTTCGATCCTACTAATGAAGAACAAGCAATTAGATATATAGGTATTTAAGCAGCACTAATAGTTATGGTAGGTTACTTTAGCATAGACACATGTTTGGATATGTTAATCCATGAATTACAATTTTCCCCCCTGTTAAATATGACAGGGTCTTACTGTGGCTTATAACATCTCCTAACCTGTAGAGGATGTAAGCTTGTGGCATCAGCCATGGGTTATTTCTCCAAGGGGAGAGCCAATAGCCAATTAGATTTGGGATATACAGGCACATGGCTGCCTCTGCTGCACAGTATTTCCAGGCAGGTGAGGTGTAGCTGGTGCTGACGGTGGAGTCTTGCTTGACTCAGGGAGACCCATATTTGCTTTATTGGTTTAGTGGCCTTTGGTAACACTCTCTGGCATTCCAGAGGCCATCTGTACACTTGCATGTGTGGTCTCAATACATCCCTCCCATGTTAACGTCAGGTCTTCGGCAGCAGGGTCTTATTGCCTCTCCTCCTGTAGGTATCCCAACTTAGAGGCAAGGAGCCCTTACCTTTTGTGGGGCCTTGGATCCCCTGGCCAACATCCACCTGGTAGAACAATCCATTGCTGATGTCAGAGCTCCTGTATTAATATATTTTGCCTGAGTGCATAGCCCTAGGACTTTAGTATTATATTTGGTTCTGAACAGAGAGTAATCCCTTCCACAGTTCCCATGTCTAGTAGTCAATTAAAGAAAGCAGTTTTACCGGTTTTATAAGAGATTACCTCTACAATAGTTGTCTCCAATTTACAGTTGGGGAGCGACCTCATCATTGTCATATTTCTCCTTGTTCTATGGGTGGGAAGGCAAGGAAGTCTCTCATATCAGAACCTTTGTGGCACCTAGAAGGTAAGTTTCATTAGGACTCATTATAACTAGTTGTTACATGTAGGATCCACAGAGGGGTTCGATGTTTATGGCAATCTGAGGCTTTTCTTCCTTTGAATGTCAATCTTCTTTTTCATTTCGTCTTGTGATTTCCTTAGTGTTTCCACTTCCTTCTGGAGCCTGTCATTCTCATCTTGTAGGTCCTTGGTTCGTTGGTCATTTTCTTTTTCCCTTTCAGCCTGGGATCTTTTCAGTGTTCCCACTTCCTTCTGGAGTTTGTCATTTTCTCCCTGTAGTTCTTTCCAACATTTATCATTATCTCCCTCTAGGTCCTTCTTGATTTTTTCTTTCCAACATTTATCATTATCTCCCTCTAGGTCCTTCTTGAGTTTTTCAATCTCTCCCCTTAGTTCTTTCCAACGCTTGTCATTATCGTCCTCTTGGTACTTCTTGAATTTTTCATTCTCTTCCCTTAGTTCTCTAATTTCTTTGACTATGTCCACAATTGTTTTTCTAAAGTCCACGTCTTGGTTTCCTTCCAATGAGATCTCATTGTAGGAGTCTTCTGTAGGATTGGTAAAGTTTGGTGTGGATTTATTATGAGCTTTTCCCATGTTGTTTGTGTGTTTGTGTGTGTGTGTGTGTGTGTGTGTGTCTTTGCAATGTAGATTTGTTTGCTTATTTATTTCTTTGGGTTCTGGTGCCTCAACGTTGGCTGCACAGCCAGATCCTCTGCCCCACCACTTCCCTAGGCTGGTCTTTTGCAGGTTGGTGTTCTGCAGACACAGGTGAAGTCCACTCGCCCACAGGGGCACACGCTGGTCTTGTGCTGTGTGGTGCACAGCTAACTCCACCCACGTCTCACACTGGCACCAGAAGGTTGGAAGGTCCTGGGCGATATCAGGCCTCCATGGGGCACAGGGGTGCCCAAAGCCCCCAGGAAAGCAGGCCTTGCCTGGCCTTTTGCAGGTTGGTGTTCTGAGGAAACGGGTGAAGTCCGCTTGCCCAGTGGGGCGCATGCTGGTTTTGTGCTCTCTCTTAGCTTTATATATAATATATTTAATTAAGAATATCCATATAAGAGCCAGGCATGGTGGTGCACACCTTTAATCCTAGCACTCAGGAGGCAGAGGCAGGCAGATCTCTGTGAGTTCAAGGCCAGCCTGGTCTACAGAGTGAGCTCCAGGCTAGCTGGGACTAAAAGGAGACCCTGTCTCAAAAAGACCAAAAAAGAATATCTATATAAGTATGAAGTAGTATAACTCCATATTACAAATGTTGAAATTATATTGTAGATAAGTAATTTCCCAAAGGTTGCAGAGCTGTTTAGTCTCATTGACATGATTGAAATGTAATCAGGAGTGCTAAACTGTCTTGACAAGTGAGCTCATTGACAGCCATTGTATTCTGTGTTATGGAAAAGATAAGTTATGGAAGTGTAGCTCAGTGGTAGAGTGCTTACTTAGCCTGTACAAGGCACTTGACTCAGTCTCTAGAACTAGGGAAAATGCCACATATGGATGAGCAGACCAGTTGATTGTAAGTAATCTTTAATACTAAAATTCCCTCAGAGGTAAAATGAACCACCACCTAAGTGTGACAGACATTGTACCCATATGGAAAATGGAATAGTGAGAGTATGACAAAGCACAGTCACCAATTGGCCAGTATTTAAAAATCAAAAGTTAATGAGGACCCGGGAATGATGGCATGTGCCTTAACCCCACAGAGGGGAGGGATTGAGGCAGGAAAATCAAGAGTTCTAAGTCATATTTGGCAACATTTGACCCTGTTTCAAGAAAAAAAGTTAATACAGAACATGTGTGAAATGAACTAAGAAATGAAGTGGGCACTGCATATATTATCTGATTTACTTTATAGCTTTACTATAACACTACTGCATAGTTACTATTATCCCTCTTAGACTTGAAGAAAACAAACCCCAAATATATTAAATGTCTTGCTCAAGACTTACTAAACTAGAAAATTGGCAGAGCTGCTGTTGAAACTTGGTCATCTCCACCCTTCTTTCTTCTTGTGCTGTACCACCTCTTTGACAGTAGAGTGGCCTGCAGAAGGGCAGAGCATAGGCAAGCAACTTACTGCAAAAATGTAGCTAGATTTGTGTTTAATTTGGGCATATAGTGTTGTGATAATGCGAATTTTCTCCTCAAATTAGAGTTTGAGGAAAGATTAGAAAACATTTGGAACAAACATAGTTAAACAAGGATTTATTGTTCCTTAATGATCACTTTATGATGCAGGCTTTTTCTTCTTATGGTTTAGTCAGTTCCATCCTCTACCACATACATGAGGTAAACAGGCATCTTTCTCTATCCAGAGATGTTTCATGATGTTAGGATGTTGCTCTGTGGAAATATGGTGCACATACTAGTTTTAGTTCTTAGACTAAACACTGATATTTGGTATCACATGTTTTCTCTCTGGGTCATCACAGTTTCACTTTGCTTTTTCTTTTTTTCCTCTTCTGACACTGCCAAAGACATTTGCTCACAGGGAACTGACTCTGAAGATGACAACCCTTCCTTGTATCTCAATGGCTTATGCTCCACATGCAGTTGCTTCTCTGTCTTTAATTAAACTTGTTTTCTCAGTGTTGTAGCTGGGAGCACTGTGTTGACACAACTCAGTCTTGTTCAGAACAGATTAAAATGTCAGTGTTCTAATGTTCTCATCTGTGGGAAAAAGAAAACATTTGGGGTATTTTATTTATAACTTTTTAGAGAGTCTGTGGAGAAGGATTATTTGGGAATGGAAAACCGTTTGACAGTTAAAGGGACAGAACTCTAATATTAGTCTAATTGAAAAAAGGGAAGGTAGCAAGCTACTGAAGCTCTTCTCTAGCAGTTACAACATATCCCCACATCTCTCTCTTATTTTTTATATAATAGTGTCTTTTAATTCTCCAGTATTCTCCTTTATCTTTCCAGATGTGGTATCTATTAGCAATTTCTGCAAAAGGCAGGTAGTCAGTCATCTATGCACACATGTGAGCCAGACTCAGTCAAGGGAGATAAAGATGATGTATTGATCCCTTACCCTTCAAATTGTGTCTAAATGTGTCTGTTTTTCCAGTGGCATCATTGACATTTGCTAGCTATTTATTCGTGAGTGGACCCACACATTCAACATGTCACAGATTGAGACCTCTTTTCATTCATTAGGGATTCATAGGTTGTAAGATCACATCACTTAACCACCAGGTACCATTGCAAATTCTAAATGTATGTGATGCTTGCAATGTATTGAATATTTTAAGTGTCTTTATGTACTCATTGTTTGATTTTTACAACTCTAAGTAGATTATATATTCATTTTAGAAGTTAAGAACTAGAATTATAAAGTAACTTGGCCAAGGAAACATAGAAAGAAGCAGGATTTAAATAGAAGATAGCTTATTAGATTAGAGTTTTCTGAAAATTGATTCACTATTTTTTGCTGTTTGAAACAGGATCTCTGTATATGTAGCTGGACTAGCTTCACACTTGTGAGCTCTGACCTCACCTAACCAAGTGCACATGCAACCACACCACCTCAATTTATCCACTTTAATATTGTATTGTTGGGAGTCTTTACTCCCAACATGAAGATGAAGAGGATAAATATTAATGTGACAAAAATGACCCTGTCTGTGGTAGCCATGCAAGATGCCTACTTTCCTTTGGGCATATTTTTCTTGTCTTTTGAGACAGGGTCTCTCTGTAGCCCCAGCTGGTCTGGAACTCACTATGTAGACCAGGCTGGCCTTGAATTTACAGAGATCTGCCTGCCTCTGCCTCCTGAGTGCTAAGATTGAAGGCATGTGCCACCATCCTGAGTTTCTGGGCGTATCTTAATTGGCAAGAGTTATCAATTGTTCTGGTTTGCCCTTATGAAAAGCACGGATTACTTTGAGAAAGGCAGATGTTTGCATTTCACGTGCCCCTTCCATTCTCCTGGTTTTGGAAGTGAGCTGCCCTTGAGCAGAGTGTCTGCCTGTCAGCCCTTATTTAGAGATTTGCCTGGTTTGAGTTGTCCCTTGGGTTAACAGCTGTGGAATCTGCGTTCCTTTGGCATTTCTTCTACGTAAATTACAGATGTTCTCTAGAGCCCTTTGGACTACTTTTGGAAAAGGAGGAAAGAAAGGGCTTTTATTTTTCTTTTAAAGGGGCCTATCATAGACTCTGTTTAGGAGGAAATATAGTTACTGAATTTTTCCTCTTTGTTTTTCCCTTCGGTCTTGAAAACTACTCCCTGCAGCTCTGCTGTCATAGAATCAATTTGTTGGCAAGGGTTTTTCTAACAGGAGTAGAATTGTGTCCTCTGTAGATTAATGTGCTGGAGCCAACAATAACAATTCTTGTGTGGGAACTGGTACTTGATATCCAAATCAGACCATACTTAGTGGTCTGTAATTTACTCTAGATTAAAAATAAGCATTTGAGGGGAAAGGGGTCTTCTCCCAGATTTTTCTGGTTTGTTCTCATTTTCAGTATTTTGTCTTTTTTAAAAATAGTTTTAAAAATATTTTATTTATTATTTTTATGAGTGTGAGTGTAATGCCTGCACCCTTGTCCTGCAATGCCCATGGAGGTCAGAAGAGGATGTCAGATTCACTAGAACTGAAATTACATAGTTATTAGCTGGCATGTGGGTCCTGGGAACTGAATCCAGGTTTTCTGCAAGAGCAGCCAGTTCTCTTAACCACTGAGCCATCTCGCTAGCCAGTTGTTTTTAAAATACAAAGTGTTCCAAAGGTTATTTTGCCTCTGATTTTTGGGGTAGGAGATTGTGTACTTGAAATGAGACATACAGATCTTTTTAGGAAGAACCTTTACATTCGTATTAAGTTATAACATATTTATATAAATTAATCCAAAGCATCTAGTTTAAAGAATCTCTCTTGCTCCTCTCTCTCTCTCTCTCTCTCTCTCTCTCTCTCTCTCTCTCTCAGATTGATCTCAAAGCCTCGAACATTGTAAAGGTTTATATATTTTTGCATGCATATATTCAGTCCTTTCTGTCACTTTCGTTTAGTTTCTACTCATGTGGCTGGAGTGAAAAATCATGTGATCAAGCTTAATCTCCTATTTAGCTTAGGTGTTTGGGATTTTCCTTCGGCTGCACCCTAGCGCTGGGAGGCAGGCTTTCCTGTTCTCAGTGCGGCTTACTGTCTTTAATAGTTATCTCAAACCTTTGTTGCCATTTTCAGGGCTTCTCTTTTACTATTTCCTTATAGGGTTTTCGCACATAGTTTGCCTCCTACTTCACAGGAAGGTGCAGCTTCACTGCCTCTTGGCTCCCATGCTTTTCGCCTGGAAAGGCTGCCCCCCTTGAACCCTTCCTCTCCTCTCTCCTGTCCCTGCCGTTTCTTCCATTCCTTTCTGTGTGTTCAGAGCTTGGTGTTTTGTTTATCCCTGCCTCCTTTAGCTATGGCTTTGTCATATTATTCTTACTGCTTATGTTTGATTAAAACTTCTTAATTAAAAATGACTGGATGATACAAAGTTCAAGTCAGTTCTGTGCACTTCTACCTCCTGACAGGATTCTTAGCTTCATGCTTGCTCACACCCTCCTCTTTCATTTGCCCCTGCTTAATTGTAGGTTGGCTCCCCTGACCCCCTTTTCCACTAAAACTTTTGTCAAAATCATCAGTAACTTTTTCCCTTTTTGAAATTCCTTTCCTGATGTTAATTTTCTCTGATTTTATTCTTTATATATATAAACTTTATTGAATTTTCATGTTTTATACATAATTTTTCAATCACTCTCAATTACCTTTATACCTGCTTCTCCCTTGGCCTCCTCCCACAGCCCTTCACCCCCAGGGGATTCACACATTCTGTTATTTGTTACATTCCTACATTACATAGCAAGTTAATGAGAAACATCAGGTATTTTATTTACAAAAAAAAAAAAAACAAAGATCAAAGAAATAAAAAGGAATTATTCAGTTTGCCTTATAAAGAGAGATTTGGTACTAACATCCACAAATGAGGGACACCCTATGTCATTTGTTTTTCTGGGACTATGTTACTTCACTTAACATAATATCATCTAGTTCCATCCATTTACCTGCAAAATTCATGATGCCATCTTTCTTTACATAGAATTCCATTGTGTAGATGGACCACATTTTCTTTATCCACTCTTAGGTTAAAGGACACTTGGGTTGGTTCCAGCTCTTCGCTATTGTGAAGAGAGCTGCAATAAACACAGATGTGCATGTATCTCTGTGAAAGGATAAGTCTTGTGGGTATCTACCCAGGAGTGGTATGACTGGGACAAGTGGTAGGCTCATTTTGAGTCTTTAAAGAATTCTCTACACTGCTTTCCATAGGAGTTTTATGAATTTGCATTACCACCCAGCAGTAGATGAGTGTTCCCCTTTCCCCACATCCCCTCAGGCATTTGGTATCCTTTGTTTTTTTGGTTTTTTTTTAAATCATAGCTAGTCTTACCAGAGTAAGATGAAATCTTAAGGTGGTTTTACTTTGCATTTCTTTAATTATTAGCAATGTTGAATAGTTTTTAAGATGTTTCTCAGCCATCTTTATTTCCACACTTGTGAAGTCTCCATCCAGCTCTTGACTCCATCTTTTGATTGGGTCATCACTGTACAGAAGCTCTTGAGTTTAATATGGTCCCACTTGTCAATTGTTGACCTTGTTTTTTGCACAGCTGCTGTCTGATTTAGAAAGCCTTTTCCTACACCTATGTCTTGTAGCTATCTTCTAACATTTTCAGAGTTTCAGGTTTCACATTGAGGTCTTTGATCCATTTGGAGTTGATTTTTGTACAGAGTGAGAGGTAGGGATTTAATTTTATTCTTCTACAAGTGGTGATCCAGTTATGCCAACTCCATTTGCTGAAGATGCTGTCTTTCCTCCATTGGGTCTTCTTGGCCCCTTTGTCAAATATGAGGTGGCTTAAATTGCATGTGCTCAGGTTTGGATCTTTAGTTTTGTTCCATTGATCAACAGGTTTGTTCTTGTGCCAATACCAGGCTGTTTTTATGACAATAGCCATGTAATATAAAGTCTGGTATGGTAATCCCCCCGTATTGCTCTTTTTGCTCAGGGTTGCTTTAGCTATTCAGGGTCTTTTTTCCCATATGAACTTTAGGATGTTTTTTTCTAGGTCTGTGAAGAAGCTCATGGGGATTTTAATTGGGATTGCACTGAAACTGTATATTACTTTGGGCAAGATGGTCATTTTTGCTGTGTTAATTCTTCCAGTCCATCAGCATGGGAGGTCCTTCCATCTTCTGATATCTTCCTTAATCTCTTTCTTGAGGAATTTAAAATTTTCATTGTAGAGATTTTTAGTATCTTTTGTCAGGTTTGTTACTAGATATTTTTTGGAGGCTATTGTGAATGGGAAAGTCTCCTTGTATTCCTTCTCCAGTTGCTTGTTATTGGTATGAAGAAAGGTTATTGATTTTTCTATGTTAATTTTGTATCATGCCACTTTACTAAAACTGTTAATCATTTCTAGAAAATTTCTGGTAGAGTTTCTGGCATCCCTTAAGTAAACTATCATATCATCTGCAAAAAGGGGTAACTTATCATCTTCTTTTCCAGTTAGTACTCCTTTAATTTCCTTTTCTTGTCTTACTGCTCTTGCGAGCATTTAAAACTTTAAAGGAGTGGGGATAAGGAGAAGCCTTGCTGGGTTCCTGACTTTAAGAGGAATGCTTCTAATTTTTCCCCATTTAGGATAATGTTGGCTGTGGGTTTGTTGTGCGTGGCTTTAATTATGCTGAGGAATGTTCTCTCCAGTCCAATTCCCTCTAGGACTTTAAATATGAAAACATGTTGGGTTTTGTTGAAGGCCTTTTCTGCATCACTTGAGATGACCATGTGGTTTTTTTTTTTTTTGCCTTCAGTCTGTTTATGTGCTTTATGGTGTTTATTGATTTACATATGTTGAGCCATCCCTGCATCTCTGGTATGAATCTGATTTGGTCATGGTGGATTATCTTTTTGATGTGTGCCTATATGCAGTTTGCAAGTATTTTATTGAAAAATTTTGCATCTAAGTTCATTAATTAATGGGTCTGTAGTTTTCTTTTTTGGTTGTATCTTTGCCTAGTTTTGTTACTAGAGTGATGCTGACTTCATAGAAGGAATTTGGGAGATTTCCCTCTGTTTCTATCCTCTTGAATAATTTGAGTAGTAGTGGCTGTAGGTCTTCTTTAAATGTCGTAGAATTCTGTGACTACATCTGGGCCTGGCCTTTATTTAGTTGGGAGGTTTTTAATCAGGGTTTCAGTTTCCTCCTTTATTATGGGTCTGTTTAAGCTGTCAGTCTTTTCCTGGTTAAGTTTCAGTGAATTCCATGATTTCAGATATTTATCCATTTCTCTTGGGTTTTCAAATTTAGTAGAGTATGGGTTTTTGAAATATTCCTATATGATTGTCTGAATTTTTTCACTATCTGCTGTGATGTTTCCCTTTTCATCTCTAATTTTGTTGATTTGGAGTTCTTCCTTCTTTTGGTCAACTGAGCTAAAGGTCTATAGAAGGAAAGAATGATAAACTCCAGAAAGAATTTAAGGGAGAGATTGACAAAGCCTGAAAAGAAATAGAGGAAGAGAAATACAAACTCTGAAAAGAACTGGAGAAAAAGAAATACAAACTCCAAAAAGAACTAGAGGGAGAGAAAGACAAATTCCAGAAGGAAGTAGAAACACTGAAAAGATCTCAAGCTGAAGGGAAAAAAGGAACTGGCCAGTGAAGCAAGGAGCTACAAGAAGAGAATGAAAAGCTCCAAAAGAAACTGGAAATACTGAAGAAATTACAGGATGAAATGAAAAAGGAAATTGAATATTCATCAAATCATCAGGAAAGGATGGGAAAAAGCCTCAGAAGCAGAATAGATGAAGCAGAAAAAATAATATCAGACCTACAAGATAACACACACAGTTTGGCGAGAAACCTCAAGTAAAGATTATGAAAAATTAAAAAAAAAACACAAGAGTGGAACAATCAGGAAATGTGGGACACTATGAAAATACCAAACCTCCACATCATAGGGATAGAGGAAGGCAAAGAATCCCAAGAGAATGGTATTGATCAGATCTTCAACAGAATAATAGAAGAAAATTTCCCCAAACTGAAAAAAGACAAACCTATACAAATACAAAAACACATAGAAGACCAAATAGACAAGACCAGAAAGGAAATTCCCCACACCATATCATAGTTAAAACACTAGATGCTCAAAACAATGACAAAATACTGAAAGCCACAAGAGAAAAACAACAAATTACACATAAGGGGAAACCCAACAGAATTTCAGCTGACTTCTCAGTGCAAACTATGAAAACCAGAAGAACATGGACCAAAGTATTCCCAGTGCTAAATTACTTTAGATGCCAACCCAGATTACTATACCCAGCAAAAATGTCAATTATAGTTGAAGGAGAAAGAAAAATATTTCATGACATAAAATGAAAGAACACATGTCAAAAAACCAACACTTCAGAAAATACTGCAAACAATTCAAAGAACAGAGGAAGCAACCCAAGAGAGAAATTAACAAAAGCATACAGAGTAAATAAATACCTAGACCAAGAATGCAAATGAAAAATAAGTTGGGAGAGATGGCCTAGCGGTTGAGTGCCGACTGCTCTTACAGAGGACCCGGGTTCGATCCCCAGCACCCACATGGCGGCTGAGAACCGTCTGAAACTCCAATTCCAGGAGAACTCCAGTTCCAGGGGTATCTGACACCCTCTTCTGACCTCTGCGGCATTGCACGACACGGGTGCACAAACCTGCATGCAGAAAGTACATTCGTACACATACAGAAATAAATAAAAAAAAAAAAGAAAAATAAGTTGGAAGGAAACAACACACATCTCTCAGTAATTAATGGTCTAAACTCCCCAATCAAAAGACATAGACTGGGAGAATGGATTAGGAATCAGAATTCATCTTTATATTGTCTACAAGAAATGAATCTTAACTTCAAGGATAGGCACCGCCTTAAAGTGAAAGGATGGAAAAAATATTCCAAGCAAATGGTACCAAAAAGAAAGCAGGTGTTGCTATTTTAATTTCAGACAAAATAGACTAAAAGAAATCAGAAGATATGAAGAAGGCCATTACATTTTTATCAAAGGCAAAATTCACCATGAAGATTTCACAATTATGAATATATATGCCCCAAACTTTCGTGCACCAAACTTTATAAAGACAATTCTCCAGGAGCACAAGGCACAGATTAACCCCAGTATGCTCCTAGTAAGGGACTTCAATACCCCGCTGAGCTCTTTGGACAGGTCAACAGAACAAAGAATAAACAGAGAGACATCTGAACTGAATGATATGATACACCAAATGGAGCTCACAGACATCTACTGAATATTCCACCCTAATTCCAGAGAACAGACTTTCTACTCAGCACCCCGCAGAACACAGAACATTCTCCAAAATCGACCACATACTGGGACACAGAAGAAACTTCCACAAATACAAAAAGATTGAAATAACTTCATGCATTCTATCAGACCACAACACAATAAAGCTATCAACACCAGGATAATCCCTACTATCTACAAGAACATATGGAGACTAAACAACACACACATGGAGACTAAACAACACACTCCTGAATAATGAATGGGTCAAGGAAGAGATAAAGAAAGAAGTAAAAGCATTCCTGGAGCTGAATGACAATGATAATACAACACAACAAAACCTATGGGATACTTTAAAAGCAGTCCTAAGAGGTAAGTTTATAACCCTGGGTGCCTACATTAGAAAAACAGAAAGAGCACAAATAAACGATCTAACACTACAGATAAAAGCACTTGAGAGGCAACAACAGATGAACTCTAAACACAACAGACAGGAAGAAATAACAAAAATCAGAGCAGAAATCAAT
>VZQC01014559.1:69037-166494 GCA_009823505.1 Rhizomys pruinosus
AAGGAGGCCAAGAAGACACATTGGAGGAAAGACAGCATCTTCAACAAGTGGTGTTGGCAAAACTGGATCACCACCTGTAGAAGAATGAAATTAAACCCCTACCTCTCACCCTGTACAAAAGTCAATTCCAGATGGATCAAAGACCTCAACGTGAAATCCAAAACTCTGGAGGTGATAGAAGAGAAACTTGGCAGCAGACTACAAGACATAGGTGTAGGAAAAGACTTCTTAAATCAGACAGCAGCTGCACAAGAAATAAGATCGACGATTGACATGTATGTTTTTTTTTAACCTTTCTTTGTAATCCTTCCTCAGACTCCTTTTGGTAGTTTCAGTTATTCTCTCTAGCTCTATGTGTGGGAGTTTTTCATGATTCAGTCTTTATATGCACTTCTATTTTACATTACCTACATGAGAGTTCACATACACAAAAGTCTCATTACAGCCTTTATAGTTTCTGAATACTATTGTATTCAGAGCGTATGGCCTCATTCTATATACTAATACTATTATCTTTAAAGCTATGGCAAGATTCTATATACTAATACTTACTATTAGATTGAAAGCCCTCAATCTCGAATTGCATAGAACTGACTTTCTATCTGAGAACTGTATATGGATGTGTCATAGGCATATATTGGCATTTATGTCATTATATTTCCTTGGCATATTCCCTACCCAAATTAAATCTTGTTCCTTTATTGCATTGTCTTTTCTGATTATTTGCATCTTCTTTACTAAGCACTAAGTTTGGGCTACAAAGCAAGCAAGACAGTTCTAAGCTCTCTACTGTCAGTTATAGCCTGATAGAGAAACAGATACTTGATTATTTTATATTACAGTACAGTAAATACACTGATAAAAGTTATATGCCCTGTGCATTTATATTGTAAAAGAACACTGGCTCAAGTTATGGGTTCAAGAAAAGTTTCTCAGGAATGATGCTTAAATGGATTCTGTCAAAGTAAGAGCTTCTCATGACTCCTTCCTTTTCCATCCCCCTTTTCCTCCATTATTGTTATCTCATTAATTCTAGTTTGTCCATATTTCTCATCCCTTCTGCTATTCCTCTAGTTCAGGCACCTTCAAATTCACATAACCATCTTTTATGTGGCTTCCTGTTCTCTGCATGATTTTACCCTGATCTGTTATCCATGTTGATATTATAATGATATTTTATTCATAGTTTAATTCAGTCCTTCACAGGTTTAAATCTTCCAATGGCAGACACCTAACTTCTTCAGTTATATAACTATTCAGCATGACACACTGGTCCCTTAATGTGCTTCCCTGCTTCTTGCCTCACTCCCTGTTTTTTTTTTATCATTATCATTTTATTGACATATATCCATTATGTATCATACCAGGTTTCTAAAAGACATTTTATACATGTTTTAATGGTTTTGTTAAGGTATAATTCATATGCCATGTAATCCACCTATTTTAAGTGTATGATTTAATGATTTTATGTTCATTGAATTGGTAACCATTACCAGAAGTTAATTTTAGGATACTTTCATTGCCCCAGACAGAAGCCTTATGTCCACTGATAATCACTGTCCATCTCACCAATAGGAAATTTGATACAAACAGAATCATGGAATATGTGTCTTTGGTGACTGGCTTCCTTCACTATGTGCACCATTTTCAAGATTCACCCAATGTTGTATTAGCACTTGCTTTTTATGGCTGTTTATTTCATTGTAGGTCTAGTTAATGAACATTTAGATGGTTTATGGTTTTGATTATTAAGAAAAATGTTAAGTTTGATTGGGGTTAGAGAGATGGGTCAGTGGTTCAGAGCACTGTTTGCTGTTCCAGAGAACCCAGCACCCACATGTTTGCTAGCAAGCATTCTTAACTCCAGTTCCAGGGGATGTTGTGATTGGGAAGGTTTCTTTGTATACCTTCTCCAGTTACTTATTGTTGGTGTAAAGAAAGGCTACTGATTTTTGTAAGTTAATTTTGTATCCTGCCACTTTACTGAAAGTCTTAATCCTTTCTAGGAGTTTTCTGATGGAATTTTTAGCATCCCTTAGGTAAACCATCATATCATCTGCAAAAAGGGATAGTTTGACTTCCTCTTTTCCAATGAGTTTATTTTTTCCTTCCTTCTCTTATTGCCCTAGAAAGCATTTCAAGCACTATATTGAAGAGGAGTGGTGATAGTGGGCAGCCTTGCCATGTTCTTGCCTTTAAGGAGAATGCTTCTAACTTTTCTCCATTTAGGATGATGCTGGCTGTGGGTTTCTTGTATATAGCTTTGATTACATTGAGGAATGATCCTTCCAATCCAATTCTCTCCTGGACTTTAAACATAAAGGGATGCTGGATTTTGTTGAAGGCTTTTTCTGCAATGATTGATATGATTGTGTGGTTTTTGTTTTTCAGTCCATTTATGTGTTTTATGATATTTATATATGTTGAATCATCCCTGCATCTCTGGTATGAATCCAACTTGGTCATGATGGAGGATCTTTTTGATATGGGTCTATATGCAGTTTGCAAGTATTTTGTTGAGAAGTTTTGCATCTGTGTCCATTAATGAAATGGGTCTATAGTTTTCTTTTTTGGTTGTATCTTTGCCTGGTTTTGGTATTAGAGTGAAATTGACTTCATAGAAGGAATTTGGGAGACTTCCCTCTGTTTGTATTCTTCCAAACAGTTTGAGAAGTAATAGTTGTAAGTCATCTTTAAATGTTTTATAGAATTCTGCTGTGTAACCATCTGGGCCTGTGCTTTTTTTAGTTGGGAGAGGCTTTTTTTAATTACATCTTCAGTTTCCTCAAATATCAAGGGCCTGTTTAAACTGTCAATCTCTTCTTGGTTAAGCTTTGTTGATTCCCAGGATTTCAACTAGTCATCCATTTCTCTTTGGGCTTTCAAGCTTAGTAGAGTATAGGTTTTTGAAGTGTTCCTGTATGACTGGATCTTTTCATTGTCTGTTGTGATGTTTCCCCTTTCATCACAAGTTCTATTGATTTGGAGTTGCTCTTTCTTTCTTTTAAATTTTATTTTATTTATTTTTGTTTGTGTATAAATGTACTGTCTGCATGCAAGTTTGTGCTCCTGTGTCATGCAATGCCGCGGAGTTCAGAAGAGGGTGTCGGATTCCCTTGGAACTGGAGTTCTCCTGGAATTGGAGTTTCAGACGGTTCTTGGCCGCCATGTAGGTGCTGGGGATCGAACGCAGGTCCTCTGTAAGAGCAGTCGGTGCTCTTACCCACTAGGCCATCTCTCCAGCCCCTGAGTTGCTCTTTCTTTCTTTTGGTTAACTGGGCTAGAGGTCTGTCTATCTTGTTTATTCTTTCAAAGAACCAACTTTTGGATTCATTGATTCTTTTCTTTGTTTCTATTTCATTAATTTCTCCTCTGATTTTTGTTATTTCTTTCTGTCTGTTGTGTTTAGGGTTCATTTGTTGTTGTCTCTCAGTGTTTCTAGCTTCAGTGTTAGATTGTTTGTGCTCTTTCTGTTTTTTGTTTGTTTTGTTTTTTTAAGACAGGGTCTCCCTTTAGTCCCAGCTGGCCTGGAGCTTGCTATGTAGACCAGGCTGGCCTTGAACTCACAGAGATCTGCCTGCCTCTGCCTCCGGAGTGCTGGGATTAAAGGTGTGCACCACGCCTGGCTATTTCTTTCTGGGTTTTTTTTTTTTTATGTAGGCTCCCAGAGCTATAAATTTCCCTCTTTTGCTTTATATTATCCCAAAAGTTTTTTTTTTCTTGTTGTTGTATTGTCATTTTCGTTTAGTTCCACAAATGCTTTTATTTCTTTATTTCTTCTATGACCCATTCATTATCCAGGAGTGTGTTGTTTAGTCTCCATGTGTTCTTGTAGGTAGTAGGGCCTACCCTGATCTTGATATTGAGCTTTATTGCACTGTGGTCTGATAGAATGCTTGAAATTATTCAGTTCAGATGTCTCTCTGTTTATTCTTTGTCCAGTTGACCTATCCAAAGCGCTCAGTGGAGTAGTGAAGTCCCCCGCTATTAGTATGTTGGGATTAATCTGTGCCTTAAGGTCTTGCAGGATTGTGTTTATAAAGTGTGGTGCACCACAGTTTGGTGTGTATATATTTATGATTGTGAGATCTTCATGGTTAATTGTTCCTTTGATAATGATGTAATGGCCTTGTTTGTCCCTTCTGATTAGGTGTACTTTGAGGTCTATTTTGTCGATATTAGAATAGCACCTCCTGCTTGCTTTTTGGTTCCATTTCCTTGGAATGTTTTTTCCCATCCTTTCACTTTAAGTTGGTGCCCTTTTTTGCACTATACACATGAAATTATAATTTTCTTCAGACAGAAGACAGCAGAGTACTATGATCCCTCAGAAAAGCACACAAATAAAGAGGTTATTTCTGTGTTGCTTTAGATTGTAGTCTACAAATAGAATTCCCCCCAAAGCTTCCCCCCCTTGTTAAATATAGAAGACAAGATCAGTAGATAAAGAATTCAAGTTTGTAAGGCAAGTTCACCCCGGTGGTAGGAGAATTTTATGCAAGGGATAACTCTGGGGATCTGCAGATGAATGCTCCACACTTGTGTCTTTGGCTGAGTATACATTTAAGTTACATGAAATAATTAACATCTTGGAAAAGAATGCTGAGAGACAGGGCATCGAACTTTTAAAGATAAGACATATGAAGAATAGATCATGTTACAACCAGAAAGAGTAGGAAGACCTAACAATATATGTGACATTGGGTTAAAAACCTCAGAAAAATGTTACAATATTCAACTTAAATTCATGTAAAAACTTTTATATAAGCATTCATGAAGACATGCTTATGTATAATGTCCAAAAGGTAGCAGCAAGTGGAATGTCCAGCATAAGTTAAGAGGCTGAGCAAAATGTCATTCTATATGTTACAGAATATTAGTTCTTAAAAGGAGAGAATTCATGATAATGTCTTTAATATGCATCAACTTTGAAACTATACAGTCTAAAAGGAGGGAAATGATCATAAACTTTATGATTCCATGTTTATGAAACAATCCAATCTATTTACAAATTAAACTGAAAAATGGTTTTCACACAGAGTTTCTATTTGGAATGCTGAAACTTTCTTGAATGAGATAGTTTTCATGGTCGTATATTCTTGTAAATATAGAAAAACAACTTAATTATATATTTCAATATTGAATTTTACACTTATGTCAGTTAAATCTCAACAAAGAAAAAGCATACTGCATTAATAGGACTAAGCTGGACCAGCACTAAAACAAGCCTTGATTCAATCTAACAAAACTTATCAATCTGCCTTAGATTGTGGGATAATAGATCAGCAAATTCTTTCTTCATGAAAGGTTTATGAACTTGAGCAATACTGGCAAATTTTCAGCGCTCTGAAAACCAGTTAAAACCATCACCAATATGAGTTTATGTTTAATATCTGCTGAATTTCTGCAAAGAAGCATTATATGACAGATGGTGGCCATTTTCTCTCCTGGCTTATTGGTACAAGAGAGAACACTAGCTAGGCCAAGTGGTGGTGGGTACTGGCATACCTCTTCTATGTTCAAGAAACTTGTGCAATGTGCACCAGTGGACAATGTCCACATAGTGATACTGTCACTGGGAATATCTTCAAATAGGGTGGATTAAGCAAAGACATATATAAGCTGTACTATTCCTGAGTTTATGAGTTCAAATGATGTATGCAGATACTGACAAACATGGGTGTAACTCATAATGAAGTCATAAGTAGATGAAGCAAATTATAGAACTGAAGCATTCAAAAAATATAATTAAGATGCCTTTCCTGGTTAGTAATCCAAAGGAAGTGAGGTCAGAAGAGAGACCTGCACAGTCATACTTAATGTCAAACTATTCATGTAGCTAAGTATAGAATGAGCCTATGTGCTTGTCAACAGATGAATGGATAAAAAAGAAGAACTATACATGTAGGTATATTTATGTATGCACATTTATATATGTATGTATATATAAGTAATTTGCAAACTAATGGGTTTAACTATATTTATGCATACCACATGCTTTTTAAATTTTTTTAATTTTGTATTATTCCAAAATATGCATATATACACTCCACACATAAGTCAAAATTACAAATTCTGAAAATAAACTATAGGTTGATTCCTAAATACATTTAGAGATTCACATTTTAACAGTAAATTTGCATGCAGGTATAAAGATGTCTAACTTTACATCTTTTTTTTTAGAATATGACTACATATCTTCCATCCATATACGGTAATTACAATGTGTGAATATAAGTGGCAGGACAATTCTGGAACCCATTTAGAGATTCACCTAGAATAGCACAGTTGCTTTTAGATACAATGAAATATAATAATAAAGTTGCTCAGTTTGCCTGCCAACTGGGGATTTGGTGTTAGCATCCACAAATGAGGGAAACCATTTGCCTTTTTTTTTTCTGGGACTGTGTTACTTCACTTAATATAATTGCTTTGAGTTCTATCCATTTACCAGCAAAGTTCATGATGTCATCTTTCTTTACTGCTGCATAGAACTCCATTGTGTAGATGTACCACATTTTTGTTATCCAGTCATCAGCTGAGGGGCATTTGGGTTGGTTTCAGCTCTTTGCTATTGTGAAGAGGGCTGCAATAAACATAGATGTGCATGTATCTTTGCGGTAGGATGCGTCTCATGGGTACATACCCAGGAGTGGTACATATCCAGCTGGGTCAAGTGGTAGGCTCATATTGAGTTTTTTAAGGGTTCTCCATACTGCTTTCCATGTGTTACTGAAGTTTAACTGTTTACTCTGTATTTACTGGAATTATAACACAAAATATATGAACAACTAATATATACCACTAGCATAAGCACAAATGGTTTCATAACCAGTCCCTGCTATTTTAATTTATGTTGAAAAACCTTTTTAGCTTCAAGGAGAAAATAAAATCTCCTAGTAATCACTCTGTTCTGTCTTGTGTTTGGTAGCAATTTTTTTCAGGAGGAATATAGCAGGTTCCATATGATCCCATTTTAAGAATTCATTGGTTGGCTCTACTTTCTTTGCCTACAATGGTTTTATGTTAGCTATAAACACAAAATGGAAATGTTTCACAAATGGTGTTCAGTCCAACCTACTAATACACTGATGAAGGATGCTTAGGGAAGAATCCTCAGACCACTGCAGAAAGGGTGTCAGGTAATGGTTACACACTGTCCACTCTGTCAGAAGCCAGGCAACATGTCTTTTGTAAAACTGAGGGGAACCTAGAAAGTTCCACCCATCATCCTCCACCTCATAGGTAGAGACACTGAGGCTGCTTGAAGGCATAGATTTATTTTTAATTCAAGTGCGTAAGGAGGAAACTAAATTTAGAACCAGTAGAATTGACAGAAGTTAAAGACTAGAGACTTTATAATTATATGTACTTATTTTGAAGTCTAATGGTATTTTAATTTATTATTTTTTAATTTTATGTGTATGAATGTTTTGCCTATATGTTTATAAATGCATATGTATGTATGCTACCAGTATATATGCATGCAGTGACCACAGATCAGAAGAGGGCATCGGATCTCCTGGAACTGAAGTTAAGGACGATTGTTAACTACCATGTGGGTCCCGGGAACTGAACCTCGATCCTCTGGAAGTTCAGCCGGTGCTCTTAACTGCCAAGCCATCTCTCCCAACCCCCTGATGGTATTCTTCAAGGCATGTTTTAAGATTTATTCATTTAACAGATTTTGGGCACCAGGAGGTAACTCTCTTCTTATAGGACCTTCTTTGTTTGAGGCAGGCTCATCTAGTCCTGGAGAAGCTGATGTGTAAGATTCTTGCCTTCCTGACTTCCCTGAGAGGGATACAGGCCCATCGCCCACATTTGGCATACTTTTTCTTCAGAGAGAGTCTGTAAAGATAATGATTTGCCTCCAGATTTGGCTAATTTAAAGAGAACTCAAGTCCAATTTTAATTAGTAGATACCATGCCAAGTATACACTACCACAGGATCAGTCTGCTTGGGTAAAGGACTCTGAGTGCAAGGCAACCTGGGTCTTCCATAATTAGCTTGGGGTGATGTCACATTCTGAGTGAGGATCAATGTGTGTTGGAAGACACCAAAAGACATTCTAATAAAAATCAGATAATTTGACTATAAAAAATCCCTGGTATAACACAGTATTCGGATGTAAGGAAATTGTCACAGGCCCTCTGCTTCTAAACTCATGTCTGGTCTATCCTTTACTCATTTCATCCTCTCAGTTGAGAGTAAACATATCACTTCTTGAAGCATCACTTTTCTGTGATGCTCATAATATAAAATTTTATTCTAATATTGAAGCAAAAATGGATATACATTAAAGCAGATAAATGTGTTATTAGTAAGAAATGGTTTATTATTGCTTTAAAATGATAAGTAAATGTTAAAATTTTGTTTAATTTTAATTTCCATTATGTAACTGGCAATGGTTCAAACACATAAGTAAGATATTTGAAATCTTCAGTACCTTTCAAAAACACAAGCAGTTCTGAGTCTACAAAGTTCGAGAGCCATTGGAAAGAGACAAGTCGCCAGTTGCTCTGGAATTGAAATTCATACAACCTGATCCACAGAGCATAGCTACAGCTTCTGCTTTAATTTTTATTTTCACTACTTTTTTTCAGTTCCACAAAACATTCAAATAAAGCAGAGAACTGGATTAAGAATGGAATAAAAGATGGAGCATATGCCTATAAGGAAAAAATATCAAAAGAATTAGGATATCTCAGCATATCTCTTGGGATTCCGAATTTTTAAAAAATAATAATTTGTGACATACTTTAAGCCTGGATAAAGTAGAATGTTTTGAGTGTGTTTCTTTAACATTTTTACATTATTTAAAATAAATTTAATTTTTTTCTTTTTTAATAATTGATAATGAGTTTCCAGTATAATCTCAGGGAAAATGTTTCATTTATCTAGTTTGTTTTGCTACTTAGCCAGAAATGTTTTTAATATTTTTCCAAAGTGAGACAGTTATATTGATAATGCTAAACTTTCTATTCAAACTTTCTAATATTGAGAATAAGAAGCATTGCCTTTGAGAGAAAAATGAATTATTTCTTCTCAAATGTCATGGATAGTTGCAAAATTAAGTGAGATGCTAAAAATCCCTTAAAAAGCATGTGGGGTTGGGCATTATTCCTCCATTAATTGGAAGGTTGGGGGGCTTGATTATTTATTCCTCCATTAGTTGGAAGGTTGGTGGGCTTGGGCATTGTTCCTCCATTAGTTGGAAGGTTGGTGGGCTTGGGCATTTATTCCTCCATTAGTTGGAAGGTTGGTTGGTTTTTGTAAACAGTTTGTTTTTATTTCCAGGGGATGAATATTTTTATATTCATGCTAGCCATGAATAGTAGACTTAGGACTATCAGGACATCTTGGAATTGGAACTGGTTTGTAAATAAAGTCACTTGCTTTCCCTGATACAGTAAATGGACATTTTTGTTACTTTAAAATGGGAACCATCCAAATCCTTTCACGTAGTTAGTTTTAAGATTTGGGTTGCAAGGTTTTTTTGACAAAAAGTTTTCATATCTATCTATATCCCCATTTTTTATTTTAGGTTTTTATTTTTGACCCATGAGTCTCAAAAAAGCAGTTGTATTATACATACCTATAGGGTGGAATCAAGGCATAGATTTCATCAAGTTCACCCATGCTGTTTTGGGTTACTGTATGGATTAACTTGGGAAACAAACTTTATTTTTGAGTTAAATCATCCTAGGTGAAAGAGATTGCTACCAGGTGATACTATATGACAGCAAAATTATAGAGAACATTTGTTTATATCAATCCCAAAGTAATTGTTATACAGTTTTTAATTAAAGCCAATGTGGACAACAGCAATTTATATCACCAATTAACTCAGATGCATTACCGTTTTTATCAGCCTTTAAACCAATGTTGTTTAATATACACATATTTACTTTTACTAAGTCCTAAAACACCATGTATCCTGTAGACAGAGTCTGGGCAAAACTGGATACTTGTTGAACTCACGTCAATTAAATATGCACCAATCGAATATACACCCGTGTCCCTCTCCCACCCCTCCCACCCTTCCCGAGTCACCATTTCAGTCAGTTTTCTGATGCAATCTTTCTGTTGTTGTTCTTTTAATATGCATCCCTCTCCACAAGAAATATTTATAACTGGGTTATTGGTACTAGCATCCACATATGAGAGATACCATTTGTCGTTTGTTTTTCTGGGACTGTGTTACTTCACTTAACATGATGTCTTCTAGCTCCATCCATTTACCTGCAAAGTTCATGATGTTGTCTTTCTTTACCGCTGCATAGAATTCTATTGTGTACATTTACCACATTTTCTCTATCCACTCGTCAGTTGAGGGGCATTTGGGTTGATTCCAGTTTTTTGCTATTGTGAACAGAGCGGCAATAAATATAGCTGTGCATGTATCTCTGCAGTGGACCTACATGCTATAGACTCCTAATCTCCACAGTTTGGCCATTCATTCCCTTTTGAGTTCCTGGCCTCATGTGCTACAGGGGAGCTTCCTTAACAAAAGTTAAGAGGTTAATTTATGTCTTCTTTGCTCCTTGTTCTGTGGTGCGTGAGCCTTGGGTGTAGAGGTTGCGTTATAGATGTGCTGCTTAGGTTTGAGCAATTCACAGACAATGTCCATGTGTGTCCAGTTGTGGGACTCTGTACTATTCTTCATCTGATATAAAAGAAGCTTCTTTATTGAATGGTGTCTGGGATAATTGTCTGTAAATATAAGGATACCTATGTTGCAGTTAGTAAGATGTTACCTTAGCCTAGGGATGTGACAACCTTGGTAATTTCTCTGAGATCTGTGACCTCTCTAGCTGTGTGCATCTGGCTATGTTTACAGTACCACACATGAGTTTCCTTCCACTGAGTGGGGTTAGCCATTGATTGCCCCCAGGATAAAAACTGCCACTACTGCACAGATGTCATATGCTGGGCTAGACATTGATGTGGATATTTGGTCTTTTTTTATTTTATTTATTTCTGTATTTGTATGAATGTACTGTCTGCATGCAGGTTTGTGCACCTGTGTCGTGCAATGCCGCGGAGGTCAGAAGAGGGTGTCAGATTCCCCTGGAACTGGAGTTCTCCTGGAATTGGAGTTTCAGACGGTTCTCGGCCGTCATGTGGGTGCTGGGGATCAAACCTGGGTCCTCTGCAAGAGCAGTCGGCACTCTTAACTGCTAGGCCATCTCTCCAGCCCCACACCTGGCATTTTTTTTAAAAAATGGTATTTCAAATTCGGAGGAAGGACAATTGTCATACTTACTCCCATACCATTATTTTCATTTGTAAAATCTGATGAAAGAAGAATTCATCCTATGACCTTCAAGCCTACCAATAACTAACAGTGCCTAATACCTAACAGTTTCATTTTCTGCTCTTATTGTCAGCATGCATTATTGGTAGGTTTCTTTTAATCCTACAAACAATCCTTTAAAGATGCTACTGTCAGTTTGTTTTCCTTAGGAAAGAATGTAGGTCACCTGTTGAGAAATAATGTGTTACTCAGCTAGTATCTGAATGCATACTGTGAAGCAGACATCATCTTAGAATAGGTATAGGATATATGGGTGAGATGGTATACCTGCCTTCATGGAGTTGTGACATTTCTGTAGCTTGTCCTGTGTGACATTGCATCTGATTAGTTTTCCTTCTGTTCCATTAGGAAGACATTATGGTGAAAGCACCAAAGTGATTTATCCCCTGTCCCTATTCATAGAGCTATGTTCATGGAAATTACAATATTTAGGGTAGGGAAGTGGCTCAAATGGTAAAGACTAAACACAAAGATTGAATTCAATCTGCAGTATCCATGTAAAAAAAAAGTCTGGCAATCTGGCATGGTAACTGTTGTTTGTAATCCCAGAGCTGGGAGGCAGGGAGGGTGGAGTCTCACCAGCCTCACCTGTTTGGTTAGTTCCAGTGCACTGAAATATTGTCTCAAAAACACAAGGTAGATAGCACCTGGGGAACAGCTTAAGGTTGTCCTCTGGCCTCCACATGCACAGATTTAGAAATGAGGAGGTCTAGTTGCTTCCAGATTATTGTACATGGACACCCACACAAACTGCTCTGTAACATACGCCAGCTAGCATTTCTCATCATCCATAGGACCTGTTGTATTTATTGCTACTTATTATCATCCTCCAACCATCTTTTATTGTCTTATAATCTAAACTACATGGGTTTGTGGGTAGTATAGGTTATGTGGAAAACAATGTTCAGCTTTGCAAGGTCTTTGGGGTAGATTTTCAGTGTGGGAATATATCTTGTAACTCCTGTTAAATAACAACAGGAGTTCAATGAGTACCTCATGACACCCCTTGCTGAAAATGCTCTTGTTCCCGTGCTGGCCAGTGACCTTTGCATTCACTATAAAGGTAGGAAGTAGGCAGAGAGGAAGAAGTATGTTAAGTAACAGATTAGCCAGAGAGAAACAAAAGAATAACCAGAGCACTTAGAAGCTGGAGGAGGCTTATGAAAAGAATAGGGAAGTGAGCTTCATGGAACAGAGATCCCTGCTATTCCCTATTTTCAGCGTAGCAAAGCAAGCCAGGCCCCTATGGACTCTAATACTAAAGGATGAATTATGGTCATGAATAGTAATGTGTGTGGACCTGCTAATGATTTCATCAGTGGCCAGGGGGTGCGTGTGTGTGTGTGTGTGTGTGTGTGTGTGTGTGTGTAGTCAAATAACTATTTGGTTTAAGTACAAAGTATAAATTTCTAAAGAATAATATATTCATCATGAATTTGACAGTATAAGAAAAGCATTATGTATGCTTATATACACATATATTTATGGATGCATACTGGTTGAATACCAGTTATATCACTGATGTTAGTCCTATTTATCTACTGCTATTAGCCTAGTTGTCTTTTTCTATCAGTCTTTTAAAACTGTCTTCAAATTAACACACCAAAACAAGAATTTGTCACTTTTCTTCTTAAGCATGCTTTTTCATTTTTCTTCTACCTTGTTCAGTTCATTTTAATGTAATAGGTTTTATTCCCTTGTAGAAGCAATCAGACTTCATTTTGAGCTTTTTTTCAGGTAGCTAGATTTTTTTTTTGTTTGATCTGAGGATGGAGCCCAGGGCCTTGCATGTACTAGCCTGGTGCCCTGTCACTGAACTACGTCCCTAGTCCCAGGCCTTAATGATAGAATTTAAGTGTGTTAAGTGAGTTTTGTTAACTGTTATGATTTATAATAAACTCCCAATTGTCTTTTGATAAAGTTATGCTACTATTAAGTTTGAGGAACATAATAATAAATGTTTTATAAGTATTTATGTGACTTTCAGGCTAGTATATAGGCTTTAATGCAAAGTTTAGTTTAGTTTTAGAAGAAATATTTTCCAGGTTTTCAAACTTCATCTAAAATATTCCTGATGAGTTTATATGCTTTTCACACTCTCTGTCTTATCCCACTTTTATGGCATGTCCTTAGAGTTATAGTAGTTCTACACTATTTTTCCATAGTATCTTTGGATAGGGTCTTGGTAAACCTTGTATTGATCTCATTCTACCAGTGTTAGAGTTTTTCTAATTTTGTATCATGAGATTCTTGAGATAGTCAAGAGTCAGTCACCTAGGTGCAGTGACACTTGCTTTTAGGACCAAAATTGAGAGGTTGAGGTGGAGGTGAGAGGGTCATGAGTTCAAGTCTAGGGCTACATAGTGAGACTGTCAAATGAATAAATGAATGAAGGAAGGAAGGAATGGATGAATGAATAAATAAATAAATACTATTCAATCTACTTAGTACGTGGAATGGTTTCAGTGTTTCGGTGAAAAGACATGAAATATCTCTTAGTTATAGTCTTACACGTCACTTTATTCTCTTCCTGTTCCAGTAAATACCAAGCTATAAGCAATCAGATACCACATAGAGATGGAGATAGGATTACAATTCTACCCCTCTTGAAGTGCATAGATGGCTGCTCCACTCAGTTTACATGCATGTTTTTGTGAGAGAAATATATCTGGAGAAGATGGATACCCTCAAAGAATGTTCCTTCTACTTATGAGTATTTTTTTCACTAACTGTAAATAGCAACTTTAAATTGGTTGTGTGCAGCCCCACATGAAATGGAGAATTAATAATTACCTTTAAATTTGGATTGTCATCTGGATCACTTGGGACATCAATCTGTTCTTTATCTCCTACCACAGGGCATGGCCCTTGTGTGAGTGACAGAATTTGCATTTAAGCTTGGCTTATAAGAAACACCCTTTCTTTTCTACCAAATGCAATTTAAGGTCTCAAACTGAGATTTCCCACATTGTCTTTTAAGCTGAGTATCTCTCATTAAGTGTAGCATCTTACTGTTTAGTCTTTTAGAAATCTCAAAAGCAAATAATTCTGTTGCCATTTTCTTAAGTGCATATATGCCTTTCAAATATTTGGTTGAAAGCAGTTCCTGTCTTGCTCATCTGGGTAAAACTCATTTACTGTTTTTCCTTTTAAACTGTTAGCTCAAGTGACCTTACACACAAGTCCCAGCTGTGCATTAGCATCGCTTGGGGATGTGTTTGTATCTTTTGTCTAAAAATACCCAGCCGGTAGGATTCATGATCCATGAAAGCTAATTGAAACAATTTCTCTTCAAGTTTTGGCAAGCGAAGCATGCATTATAAGCATTAATATCTATAAATTGAATTGTTAATGAATCTAGACACTAATAATGAATGCAATTTTGCAGGCTTAACTAGAAACACTAAAATTATCAGGATCTGGAGAATTTTCAATCATTTTTGCTTATTAAATAGCAAAGCTATGCTTTTAATAAGCTAATCATTTTTATTTGACCCCATAGGAGTAGCTCAGTTGATTAGAAACAGGTTTCCAAGTGCAAAACAATGTTGTTTTTCCCTTACTGCCTTAACCACTAAAGCTCTGGATTTTTAAGGTGGATATTTTCCCCACGCTCATCTTCTAATCGTGCATTCATTTCCTGAAATGTTTGCTCATTCTATTTCTCTTCTATATACCGACTTCCTCATTCATATATAGACTCTAAGTTTTTAAAACAGTCACAGTCACCATCTGTTTAAATAGGTAGCCTCATTTTACATGCAGACATTTAAGGTTTTATATTATCAAAGTAATAAAATCTTGAGTTTCATGATTACCCTTCTGATCTCTATTATTTTTAGACTTAGTAATTTCTTTGGAGTATATTTCAATTTAAATATCATTTCCATGCGCAAACATTTAGCATAGCTCTAGTTCTAAGACCTATAGCATCCAGCTGATAGTGTTAAACAACTGTGTTGTGTTTTCCCCCTACTGTTCCAGTGATGAAGAGAGTAGGCAGTGACCCTAGGGTCACATTCCATGATTTCAGTGGGACATTTGGAAATTATTTGGTGAAGAACCACTTTTCTCAAAATAACTGAATAGTCCAGGGAAAGCTGGCAGATCATAAAGACCAGGGGAAAAACAAACAGAAAGACAAAAGTCTGCCCCCCACAAAAGTGTTTTGGGAACCTCATTTCTTTTTATTTAATATAATGCTTTTATTGATGTTTTGAGTATTTCATACATCATTTTTTCAGTTCAATCTAGACATATTCCCCTTTCCCTGCCCCCTCTCCCCAGTTCATGCACTCTGCCATACAAGTCCTGCATCTTTCTCTCAGACTCTCCAAAGTTTTTCTCTGCAAAGGTTTACTGTCCTAGGCAGAATTCGACCATATCAGTCCGTTCCTTGACTCAGCCCGCATGCTGCTGTGGTTTCCTCCCAACTGTACTGCTCCAAAGTATGCCCAAGTACACGTCATATATGTACCAGAATTATGTCCTCCAGGAACAAACTGTATGTTAACTCCAATATATGTCCAGGAGTTCACATATTTTCCTTTTAATTTGATATTATTCTAAAATATAAATATATACCTTCCACCCATATACATTAATTACCATGTCTTAAAGTAAGTGGTAAGTTAATTCTAGGGCTTATTATGAGATTCATATTTTACCATCACAGTTGCTTTCAGATAGAAAGAAATTCAACAATAACATTGCTTAGCTTGCTGTTCAATTGGGTGATTTGGTACTAGCATCCACAAATGAGGAAAACAACCCCCCCTTTGTTTTTTGGGGACTGTGTTACTCTATTTAGCATAATGGCTTCGAGTTCCATCCATTTACCTGCAAAGTTCATGATGTTATCTTTGGTTACCACTGCATAGAACTGCATTGTGTAGATGTACCATATTTTTGTTATCTACTCATCAGTTGAGGGGCATTGGGTTGGTTACAACTCTTTGCTATTGTGAAAAGAGCTGCAATAAGCATAGATGTGCGTGTATGTTTGCAGTAGGATGAGTCTTGTGACTATATACCCAGGAGTGGTATGGCTGGGTCAGGTGGTAGGCTCATTTTGAGTCTTTTAAGGGTTCTCCACACTGCTTTCTACTGCGGTTGTAGGAGTTTACATTCCTACCAGCAGTGGATGAGTGTTCTCCTTTCCCCATAACCTCTCCAGCATTTGGTGTCTTTTGTTTTCTTGATCTTAGCCAGTCTTATCAGAGTGAGATGATATTTTAGATGATATTTTGTCTTATCAGAGTGAGATGATATTTTAGATGATATTTTAGAGTGGTTTTAATTTGCATTTCTTTTATTATTAATGATGTTGAACACTTTTAAGATGTTTCTTTACTTTACTTTTTTTTTATTCTTTTTGTTTTCTTTTTTTTTTTAATTTTTTTTTAATTTATTTCCGTATGTGTATGAATGTATTCTCTGCATGCAAGTCTGTGCACTCGTGACGTGCAATGCCATGGAGGTCAGAAGAGGGTGTCGGTCTCCCCTGGAACTGGAGTTCTCCTGGAATTGGAGTTACAGACGGCTCTTGGCCGCCATGTGGGTGCTGGGGATCGAACCCGGGTCCTCTGCAAGAGCGGTCGGTGCTCTTAACCGCTAGGCCATCTCTCCAGCCCTTTACTTTACTTTTAAGTAAACACTTTTAAGATGTTTCCAACTTTACTTCCTCACTGGTGAAGTCTCTGTTCAGCTCTTTACTCCATCTTTTGAGTAAGTCATTTGTTTTCTTCTTGTTTTTTGAATATATTTGTTTATATATTCTAGAGGTTAATGCTCTGTCAGATATGAAGAAGTGAAGGTTTCCTCCCACTCTGTGGGTTTTCTCTTCACTTCCCTGATTGTTTCTTTAGATTTACAGAAGTTATTGAGTTTAATGAGCTCCCATTTGTCAATTGTCAACCTTATTTCCTGTACAGCTGTTATCTGATTTAGAAAGTCTTTTCCTAAGCCTATGTCTTATAGGTTGCTGCCAACATTTTTTTCTATCACCTTCAGAGTTTTGGGTTTCATGTTGAGGTCTTTGATCCATTTGGAGTTGAATTTGGAAAGGGTAAGAGGCAGGGCTTTAATTTTGTTCTTCTACATGTGGTGATCCAGTTTTGGCAAGTTTTTCTGGCCCCTTTATCGAATATGAGGTGGCTGAAATTGTATGAGCTCAAGTTTGGATCTTCGATTTTGTTCCATTGGTCAGTGGGTCTTATTTTGGACTAGATCCAGGCTGTTTTATTTTAAATTAATTTTTCAATTTCATTTATAGATCTTTTTTAAAATTTTCTTTATTTTTTATGTGTACAAATGTACTGTCTGCATGTAGGTCTGTGCACCCATGTCGTGCAATGCCGCAGAGGTCAGAAGAGGACGTCAGATTCCTCTGGAACTGGAGCTCAAGACAGCTCTCAGCCACCATGTGGGTGCTGGGAATTGAACCCGGGTCCTCTGCAAGAACAGTAGGTGCTCCCAACCACTAGACCATCTCTCCAGCCCCACCAGGCTGTTTTTATGACTAAAGCCCTGTAATATAGCTTGATGTCTGCTAAGGTGATTCCCCCTATATTGCAGTTTTTGCTCAGGGTTGCTTTAGCTATTCGGGGTCTTTTGTCTTTCCATATGAATTTAAGGATTTTTTTCCAAGTCTGTGAAGAAACTCTTGAGGATTTTAATTTGGATTGCATTGAATCTGTATATTAATTTGGGAAGAATGGACATTTTTTATAAATTTTTGTTTTGTTTATTTATGTGTATGAATGTACTGTCTGCATGTAGGTTTGTGCACCCATGTTGTGCAATGCTGCAGAGGTCAGAAGAGGGTGTCAGATTCCCCAGAACTGGAGTTCTCCTGGAATTGGAGTTACAGATGGTTCTCAGTCACCATGTGGGTGCTGGGGATCGAACCCAGGTCCTCTGCAAGAGCAGTCGGTGCTCTTAACCGCTAGGCCATCTCTCCAGCCCCTAGAATGGACATTTTTACTAGATTAATTTTTCCAGTCCATGAGCATGGGAGGTTTTTCCATCTTCTGATGTTTTCTTTAATCTCCTTCAGGGGTTTAAATTTTTTGTTGTAGAGACTTTTGGTGTCTTTGCTTAGGTATATTCCCAGGTTTTTTTTTTAAGGTTATTGTAAATGGGAAGGTCTCCTTATATTCCTTTTCCAGTTCCTTGTTGTTGGTGTAAAGAAAGGCTGCTGATTTTTCTAGGTTAATTTTGTATCCTTTCACTTTACTGAAACTCTTGTTTCTAGGCGTTTACTGGTGGTGCTTTTAGCATTGCTCAGTAAACTATCATATCATCTGCAAATAGGGATAGTTTGACTTCCTCTTTTCCAATTAGTACTCTTTGAATTTCCCTTTTTTGTCTTATTGCCCTAGCAAGCATTTCAAGCACTATATTGAAGAGGAGTGGTGATAGGGGGCAGCCTTGCCGGGTTACCACCTTTAAGGGGAATGGTTTTTTTTTTTTTTTTCCATTTAGGATGATGTTGACTGTGGGTTTGCTGTATATGGCTTTGATTATATTTAGGAGTGTTCCCTTTAGTCCAATTCTCTCTAGAACTTTAAACATGAAGGGATGTTGGGTCTTGTCAAAGGCTTTTTCTGCATCAGTTGAGATGATTGTGTGATTTTTGTCTTTCAGTCCATTTATGTGTTTTATGATATTTATTGCTTTACATATGTTGAACCATCCCTGCATCTCTGGTATAAATACAACTTGATCATGATGAATGATCTTTTTGATGTGAGTCTGTATGCAACTTGCAAGTATTTTGTTGAGAATTTTTGCATCTGTGTTCATTAATGAGATGGGTCTATAGTTTTCTTTTTTGGTTGTGTCTTTGCTTGAATTTGGTATTAGAGTGATGCTGGCTTCATAGAAGAAATTTTGGAGATTTTTCTCCATATCCTTCTGAAAAATTTGAGTAGTAAAGGTTGTAATACCTCTTTAAATGTTTTATAGAACTCTGCTGTGAAACCATCTGGGCCTGGGCTTTTTTTAGTCGGGAGGCTTTTTATTACATCGTCAATTGCCTCAAATATGATGGATCTGTTTAAACTGTCAGTCTCTTCTTGGTTAAGCTTCATTGACTCCCAGGATTTCAAATATTCATCCATTTCTCTTAGGCTTTCAAACTTAGTAGAGTATAGGTTTTTGGAGTATTTTAGTATGATTGTCTGGATCTTTTAATTGTTTGTTGTGATGTTTCCCCTTTCATCATGAATTCTATTGATTTGGAGTTGCTCTTTCTTTCTTTTGGTTAACTGGGCTAGAGGTCTGTCTATCTTGTTTATCTTTACAAAGAACCAGCTTTTGGTTTTGTTTATTTTTTGTATTGTTTTCTTTGTTTCTATTTCATTGATTTCTGCCTTCATTTTTGTTATTTCTTCCTGTCTGTTGGGTTTAGGGTCCATTTCTTGTTGTCTCTCAAGTATTTTTAGCTTCAGTGTTAGATCATTTATTTGTTCCCTTTCTGGTTTTTTTTTTTTCTTAATGTGGGGTGGGAATTTATGGCTATAAATTTCCCTCTTAGGACTCCTTAAAGTGTCCCATGTGTTTTGTTGTGTTGTATTGTCTTTTTCGTTTAGTTCCATGAATACTTTTATTTCATTCTTTATATCTTCCATGACCCATTCATTGTTCAGGATTGTGTTATTTAGTCTTCATGTGATCTTGTAGCTAGTCAGGCTTATTCTGGTGTTAATATTGAGCTTTATTGCACTGTGGTCTGACAGAATGCATGAAATTTCAATTTTTTATATTTGTTGAGAATTCTTTTGTGTCCCAGTATGTGGTCGATTTTGGAGAATGTTCCATGGGGCAATGAGTAGAAAGTATAATCTCTGGTGTTTGGGTGGAGTATTCTGTAGATCTGTGAGGTCCATCTGTTCTATTGTATTGTTCAATTCCAATGTCTCTCTTTTATTTTTTGTCCAGTTGATCTATCCAGCAGGCTCAGTGGGGTACTGAAGTCCCCCACTATTAGTGTGTTGGGATTAATCTTTGTCTTGAGGACCTGCAGAATTGTGTTTATATAGTTTGGTGCACCCAAGTTTGGTGCATCTAATCTCTCATCTCTTCGTCTATATAATAAATGATATATTATATCTATACTTGTGAGCTCTTCATGGTTTTGTTCCTTTGGATGGTGTAGTGGCCCTCTTTGTCTCTTCTGATTTTTTTGATTTTTTTTTTGTCTGTTTGATAGGCAACTCCTGCTTGCTTTGGTAACCTATGCTTGGAATATTTTTTCCCATCCTTTCACTTAAGTTTAGTTGTCCTTGCAGGGTTAGATGGGTTTCTTGTAGACAGCATATAGACGATTTGGTTTCCTAACCACCTCCCAGTCTTGTCTTTTCATTGGGGAATTTATTATTAAGATGAATGTTTGTTTCCTTTACCTTATTTTTTTGTTGGCATTCTGGTGTAGGTCTGTATTTACACTGTTATGCTTTTATTAATTTCTCTCCCCAGCTTCTTGGGGATAGTTGCTCCTTTCCTGTATTCTTTCAGTTGCCTCAAGTATTTTCCAAAGTGGTTTTTTTTTTTTACATGTATTCTTTCATTTTGTTTGTGTCATTAAATATTTTTCTTTCTCCTTCAACTATAATGGACATTTTTCTGGGTGTAGTGATCTGGGTTGGCATCTAAAGTCATTCAGCACTGGGAATACTTTGGTCCACATTCTCTGGCTTTCACAGTTTTCACTGAAAGTCAGCTGTAATTAGGATGGGTTTCCCATTATATGTAATTTGTTTTTTTTTTTTTTTTTTTTTTTTTGGCTTTTTTTTTTTTTTTTTCGTTTAATGCTAACTATGATATGATGTGGGATTTCTTCTGATCTTCTATTTGGTGTTCCATGTGCTTCTTGTATTGTATGGTTTGTCTTTTTTCCAGTTGGGGAATTTTTCTCTCTTCATTATCTGTTGAAGTGTCTGTCAAGCCGTTGTCTTGGATTCTTTTCCTTCCTCTATCCCTATGATTCAAGAGATTGGTATTTTTTTCTCGTCATCCCCATTTCTGGTTGTTCCACTCTTGTGGGTTTTTTTTTTTTTTTTTTTTTTTTTTTGTGCATAACTTTGTCACTCTGAGCATTTTGCTTGTTCCACGATATCCGGCAGGTCTGATGACTTTCTGTTTCCTCTTCATTCTGCTTCTGAGGCTTTTCCCACCTTTCCCTGTTTGGTGAAGTTCATTTCCTTTTTCATTCTTCCTGTGATTCTTTAGTATATCCACGTCCTTTTGGAGCTTGGCTTCTTTACTGTAGCTCCTTGCTTCCTGGTTAGTTTTTTTTTTTTTTTTTTTTTTTTTTTGTTTGTTTTTCCATTTCAGCCTGTGATCTTTTAAGTGTTTCCACTTCCTTTTGGAGTTTGTCATTTTCTCCCTCTAGTTCTTTTCTCAGTTTGTGTTTCTCTTCCTCTAGCTCTTTTCAGAGTTTGTCGTTTTTTTTCCCTCTAGTTCTTTCTGAAGTTTATCATTCTTTTCTACTAGTTCCTTCCTGGGTTTTTCATTCTCTTCCCTTAGTTCTGTGATTTGTTCTTTATATTCTTTGATTTCTTTGAATATGTCTATGACTGTTCTTCTAAGGTTCATGTCTTTGTTTCTTTCCAGGGAGATTTCATTGTAGGGATCTTCTATAGGACTGGTCTAGTTCAGTGTGGATTTATTATGAGATATTCCCATGTTATTTTTTCATTGAGATTTCTGAATGTGGGTTTATTTTTTTGGTTGGATTCTGGTGCTAATTTCAAATGTTAATATGGAGATTGGTTGGTCACTCACTGTGCTTCCTGCCAGCCAGTTCCTCTACACTGGCTGTACAGTCTAGAATCACTAACACTGTCGTCAGTGGATTGTCTGCACTGCAGCTCCACCAGCTTACTGGATCCCCTGCACCACTGGTGTGTGCTGGCCTGCTAGGCATCTCCCTGAGGGTGGCTGGGTGACTCCACCCATAGCCCATGTTGATCACCCTGGAGGGAGGAGGGACATGGAGGCCAGCCTGGTTCCTGAGCCCCAGGCCTCTGGCTCTGGCCCCTGTTGCCTGTGCCTTCCCACTCCTTCCTGGCCCACCTGGTGTATTTTCTAATAAAGAATGTAGATACTTGAAGGAGTCATCAAAGATCCACAATTTTTAAGGCAGCTTCCTGGATTTTTTTTTTGGAGACGGGGTCTTATTATGTATCCAAGACTGGCCTAAAAGCTTGCTAAGTACCCCAGGCTAGCCCAGAACGCACAATCTTTTACCTCAGCTTACCAAGTACTGAGATTATAAGTATACACCACCATGTCCTACCTGTTCTTATGTCTTTAATGTGAAGCTTTTATTCTTCCAGTAAAAAAAGTTGCTCCAACTTTAGCAATTCTATCCACAGCTCATTAAAGAAGAGGGAAAATAGAAAAGGCCAAAAATAGCCGGGGGGGGGGTGGCGCATGCCTTTAATCCTAGCACTTGGGAGGCAGAGGCAGGTGGATCTTTGTGAGTTCAAGGCCAGCCTAGTCTACAAAGTGAGTTCCAGGACAGCTGGGGCTACAGGGAGAACCTGTCTCGAAAAGACCAAGAAAAAAAAGAAAAGGCAAAGAATAAAAGTCTTCTTGTTAAGCTTTCTGTCTGTTTATCAGAAAGAATCTCTTTTTATTTCACTGGCCAACCCTGCTATTTCGTCACTCAAACTGTGAGGCAGTCTGGGAAGGTGAATTGTAAAAATTATTTCACTCAGTTTCTGAATGACCAATGTATTCTCAAACTTAAAATAGCAAAATGTGAAAGAGACTATGGTAAAAATAGTAATAGTAATTCTACATTATACCCTGCTGTTCCTTCACCTCTGCACCTCAGTAAAGAACCAGAATATGGTTTCTTTTTTATTTTTCTATGGGTGTCAGTATATAAATCAAATATGTATTCTTTTCTCATCTCTATTTTAAGTGCAGATGGCATGTTTAGCTGGTCTCAGAATTGCTTCAACCAAACTAAGCCAAACCAGATTATTTTAACAAAGAAGAAGGAGGATGGTATTACAAGGTAACTAACAGTCTTTGCCCTGGCCTGCTTGTTTGTGTTCTGGTCTGAGTTCATTCTAGAGAATCCAGATAGCAGTAAAACTATTGATTCTATTTAGCAACTCACAAAGGCTTAAGTGTTCTTAAGAATAGATACCTGTGACTGCTATAGAGCCCGAGACTAGTAGAGAATCTGATCAATAAGTATACAAAGTGGAGTTCATGATGTCTTCCCCATAACTGCTCATCTTCAACTCAATTGATGAAACTATTGTTTGGTAGGTTGTTCAGACAGAAATTAAGTGGCTGTCGTTCCATCTCTTCAGCCTGTCAGTGCCCCTCCTCATTCTATATAACGTGTCTATTCAATCAGGAAGTTCTACTGGCTCTACTTTGAAAAGGCAGCTATGTTACCTCACCTTCTTTGCTGTTCCATCTGTTGAAACCTGGCCCAGAAGCTTGCCCATGTTCTTGTAGCAACTCCCTTTCTCTGTCCCTTCTTGCCCAGTACAGTCTATGTGACACACCTATGAGCCTAAAACCAACCACTGCCCCACCCGAAACTCTTCAGAAGCTTCCAACTGATGTTATATTAAAACCCAACGACCATATTGAGGCCCTTGGTGATCAGATGTTTGTTACCCTCTGCTTCATAGCGTGCCATTTTTAGCTTTCTTCCTGCTCCTTGAACAGAAAGCTGTTTGCTTCACTGTCTTCAGATGTTCAGTTCTCCTTACCTAGGACTCTAATCTCCCAAAAATACTCAAGACTGAATCCAGGGTGCAATTTATACATAGCTCCCTCCTGACAACTTTTTTTTCTATTCTGTATCACTCTTTTTACTCAAAACAGAAAACTCTCAATTCAACACATATTAAATGAGCATTTGACTTGTGGTAGAGTGATAATAAAGCAGATAGAAGTTGTGTCTGGGGAGGTTTTATTTTGTGTATTTCCATGAATGTGTGTATGTGTGTGTCTGTGTCTGTGTGTGTGATTAGACAATAAAGTAAGATAGTTTTATATGTTAGAAAGGGAAACAAGAATGCAGAGTGTCTATATGTCCCCAATGTTCAATTACTTGTTTCCACAAAAATGTTCTATAACAAGAAGCCAGCTAAAACTCAGTCATTTATTACTCCATACATGTGTGTCTATGTGTGCACTAAGGGTCCTACCATCCAGATCAGACTTGCATGTCTATGTATGCACTCAGGGTCTTACCATCCAGATTAGACATGTGTGTCTATGTGCACTCAGGGTTTTACAATCCAGATTAGACATGTGTGTCTATGTGTGTACTCAGGGTCTTACCATCCAGATTAGACATGTGTGTCTCTGTGTGTGCTCAGGGTTTTACCATCCAGATTAGACATGTGTGTCTATATGTGCACTAAGGGTCTTACCATCCAGATCAGACATGTGTGTCTATGCACTCAGGGTCTTACAATCCAGATTAGACATATGTGTCTATGTGTGTACTCAGGGTCTTACCATCCAGATTAGACATATGTGTCTATGTGTGTACTCAGGGTTTTACCATCCAGATTAGACATGTGTGTCTATGTGTACTCAGGGTTTTACCATCTAGATCAGACATGTGTGACTATGTGTGCACTCAGGGTCTTACCATCCAGATTAAACATGTGTGTCTATGTGTGTGCTCAGGGTCTTACCATCCAGATTAGACATGTGTGTCTATGTGTGTACTCAGGGTTTTACCATCCAGATTAGATATGTGTGTCTACATGTGCACTCAGGGTCTTACCATCCAGATCAGTGATGTGTGTCTATGTGTGCACTCAGGGTCTTACCATCCAGATTAGACATGTGTGTCTATGTGTGCACTCAGGGTCTTACCATCCAGATTAGACATGTGTGTCTATGTGTGCACTCAGGGTCTTACCATCCAGATTAGACATGTGTGTCTATGTGTGCACTCAGGGTCTTACCATCCAGATTAGACATGTGTGTCTATGTGTGCACTCAGGGTCTTACCATCCAGATTAGACATGTGTGTCTATGTGTGCACTCAGGGTCTTACCATCCAGATTAGACATGTGTGTCTATGTGTGCACTCAGGGTCTTACCATCCAGATTAGACATGTGTGTCTATGTGTGCACTCAGGGTCTTACCATCCAGATTAGACATGTGTGTCTATGTGTGCACTCAGGGTCTTACCATCCAGATTAGACATGTGTGTCTATGTGTGCACTCAGGGTCTTACCATCCAGATTAGACATGTGTGTCTATGTGTGCACTCAGGGTCTTACCATCCAGATTAGACATGTGTGTCTATGTGTGCACTCAGGGTCTTACCATCCAGATTAGACATGTGTGTCTATGTGTGCACTCAGGGTCTTACCATCCAGATTAGACATGTGTGTCTATGTGTGCACTCAGGGTCTTACCATCCAGATTAGACATGTGTGTCTATGTGTGCACTCAGGGTCTTACCATCCAGATTAGACATGTGTGTCTATGTGTGTTCTCAGGGTCTTACCATCCAGATTAGACATGTGTGTCTATGTGTGCACTCAGGGTCTTACCATCCAGATCAGACATGTGTGTCTATGTGTGCACTCAGGGTCTTACTATCCAGATTAGACATGTGTGTCTTTGTGTGCTCAGGGTCTTACCATTCAGATTAGACATGTGTGTCTATGTGTGCACTCAGGGCCTTACCATCCAGATTAGACATGTGTGTCTACATGTGCACTCAGGGTCTTACCATCCAGATTAGACATGTGTGTCTATGTGTGTGCTCAGGGTCTTACCATCCAGATTAGACATGTATGTCTATGTGTGCACTCAGGGTCTTACCACCCAGATTAGACATGTGTGTCTATGTGTGCTCAGGGTCTTACCATCCAGATCAGACATGTGTGTCTATTTCTGCACTCAGGGTCTTACCATTCAGATCAGACATGTGTGTTTATGTGTGCACTCAGGGTCTTACCATCCAGATTAGCCTAAAGCTTAGGGTATGAGCAACGAGTTATGTCCACCATGAAACATTTATGCTGATATATATTTAAATTAAGTTTCAAGGAACTCTGCAAGTCGTTTAAGAAAAGTGGAAGAAGTAGGAGCAATTAATTGTTGAGATCTGGGTAAAGAAGACTCCAGGGAGAGAACAGCAAACACAGATTCTAGAGTAAATGTGCCTGGCCTGGTGCAGAAATGGCAGAATAATGCAGAGATCAGGAAAATTATGGAAGATGGAAGCAAGGTGGAGTAATAGGGTGTTGTAAAGACTTGCACTTGTCTGAAAAGGAGATGGGAACCCATGTGAGGATTTCGAGCCCAAACGTGGTCGGACCAGATCCAAGCGTATGGTGATTCCTGTGGCCAACTTGTTAAATGAATATATACTAATAATATGTATCTGACTAGGAAACCTCAAAATAAGCAAAAGGGAAAGTATTTAACACGTGAATGGAGTGCAATAGCTAAAGGTTTAGAAATGAAGGTTATTAACAATAAAAATAAAAATGAATCAGAGCAAATATTCTGATGACAAAAATGTAAGGTGCTGCTTGCAAGAGTGAAATGCCTTTGATGGGATCTTTCCAACCTATAAAAGGCCCAGTGTACTTCATTTTAAATTTGTTTTGCAGAAAGTACAAAATTGAGCTTGGTGGTCAGTCTCTAGAGATCTGACGGGTACTAGAGATCTGGAGGGCTCATAAAATGATGGGAAGGAGATGATTTTAGACAGAAGCAATTCATTGCAGATTGTCCAAGTATCATATTTTTGAAAAGAAAACTTAAAGCCTATTCAAATGTTAAACATTTAAATAATACAGAAATTAAAATATCATTAAATTATAATAATCTCCAGTCCTAAACCAAATCCATCAGTCAAAATTTAGTTATGCTCTTTTGGTACTTTCATTGTATGAGACTAAAATAAATTTGTCAAGTACCTCACCAACCCTGGATTTCATATCTCATCATGACCAGGAGGATTTAATAGTCATGTCCAAAATGATTTTCTTCTTCCTGTCTATCTTTTGTGCTGTGGCATTTCTGGAAAGGATGCTCTTAAGAGATAGAAATAATTTTGCTAAGGGTCTAAAGATATAACCTCTTGGAATATCCAAAATAGCCAGCCATACAAAACTTGTTAAACAATATGAAAATTAAATTTCTTATGTATTTTAAGATGTTTTCATATAATGTTTTTATAAATTCTTTGAGAACTTCTTACAATGTATTTTAATAACATCCACTCTCCATTAAGTCCCCTCTTTTAAGACTTTTAATAAATGTTCAGCTCATCTGAAAATCACATCTGTCTTTCCTTGAATTATTCTTCTGTTGTTAACATATTAAAACTGACAGTTGAGGGCTGGAGAGATGGCCTAGCGGTTAAGAGCGCCGACTGCTCTTGCAGAGGACGCGGGTTCAATCCCCAGCACCTACATGGTGGCTGAGAACCGTCTGTAACTCCAATTCCAGGAGAACTCCAGTTCCAGGGGAATCTGACTCCCTTTTCTGACCTCCGCGGCATTGCACGACACGGGTGCACAAAGCTACATGCAGACAGTACATTCATACAAATAAATAAATAAATAAATAAATAAATAAATAAATAAATAAATAAATATAAAAATATAAAATTGACAGTTGATCAAAAAAGCAAACATTTTTAATCATATTTCTTTGATGTCATTATTGTTTTTTGATTGAGTTATTAACTTCAACTGTACTTTGAAAGACACTGTAGTTTATACTCAAACCCAGTTTGTTTTCATAGTCTATAGTCTTAGCAAGTATATTATGCTATCTCATCACATGAGTTTAAACAAATTCGTATTGTCATTCTTATATTTACTAATTATATTATAATTCATAATTAATGCACTAATTACTCATATTCACTACTTTGCCATCTGCTCATCTTTATTCATCATCTTTAATTTGATTTACTTCTGTTAATGTCTATATTTACTATTAGTTTCAATAAAGGTTGTGAAATTCTTTTTTTACGTGTCAAAATATTCCTTTTTTATCTAATAAAAATTCAGACTCCAAGTCTTTCTCTCCATATTTCACTAATTTTTTTCTATTTTTGAAAAAAACACTGTCAGTGTTACTGTTTTTCCTGTATAGATAATGTATTTCCCAGAAGGTTCATTTGCTAGTTTTGTTTGAAACAAAGTTTCACTATTTTTCCCAGGCCTGGAACTTATTATGTAGCCCAGGCTTGCCTGGAATGTACAGCAGTCTTTCTTCCTTAAACTACTGAGTGTTGGAATTACAGGTATAGATGCTACAACTTAGATGGAAGGCAGATTTTTTTTTTCTTGTAATGACACGGATCTAAATTCTGACAGTATACTTGAAGAATTTTTGGAATTTAATGATCTATGGGTTTTTTTCTTTACAGTTTGGAAAGTTCCGTGTTGAGGTAGTGCATCTTCCGTTTTTCCCATTGTCCTCCTGGGTTTCCTAGTACAGTAGAGCTCTGCTTCCAGCCTCTGTTGCTTCTCTTTCATGTCCCCATCTGTTTGTGGTTCTCTACTGTACTTGGGGACATCCATTTCTTCTGCCTTACTTTGCAATTTACTAATCCTCCAATTAGATTTGCTTAGTGAACCATTTGCCCATTTAAATGGAGTTCAGAACATATCACCTCCCCCAAATACCCCAGAATATGGCGTTGTGGGTGCTTTAAAACTGCAGATGCAGGAAGTACTCCATAATATGCTGTTACTAGCTGTGATAAGGCAGGGTGCTGGGGTGCTTTATCTCTGCCTTTCCTTTTGAAACTTTGAGAGTGACACTGGATCTTGGGAGGGCTTCCTTCTTTTCTATCCTCTTTGGGATGCCTCTCTTGTCCAATGGTTAGACTATAGAAGGATTCTTGATATGGATTCTTAATATGTACCTTTAGTTAAGTGAAAAGGCAAAGAATGCCAGGTGTGGTGGGACATACATGCTTTTAATCCTATCCCTCAGTAGGCAGAGGCAAAGAGGCAGAGAGATGCATCTCTGTGAGATCAAGACCAGCCTGGTCTACATAGTGAGTTCCTCAGAGAAGGAGATCCTGTTTAAAAAAAAAATAAGAAAAGAAGGGGGGAAGGGATGAAGTGAGGGAGGAAAAGAAAAGAAAGAAAAGAAAAGGCAAAGAATTTAGTATTTCCAGAAATATTTACTATTTCACCTACCTGAAATGTGATGACAAGATATTTGAAAGGACTTTTTCCACCTTTTTAAATATAATACTTTATTGATGTTTTGTATATTTCAGACATCATTTTTTCACTGCAATTTAGACATATTCTCCTTTCCCTTTCCCTCACCCTACCCCAGATCATGCATTCTGCCATAAATGTCCTGCCTCTTTCTCTCAGTCTTTTTTTATGTATAGGAATTCACATTTTCCTCCTTTAATTTTATATTACTCTAAAAACAGGAATACATACCTTCTACCCATATACAGTAATTAGAGTCTGAAAATAAGTGGGGGGTAGATTTTAGAGCCCATTAAGAGATTTATAGTATAACCACATAGTTGCTTTCAGATAAAAGGAAATATAACAATAATGTTGTTCAGCTTGCCTTTCAACTAGGGATTTGGTGTTAGCATCCACAAATGAGGGAAACCATTCACCACTTGTTTTTCTGGGACTGTGTTACTTCACTTAGCATAATGGCTTCGAATTCCATCCATTTACCTGCAAAGTTCATGATGTCATCTTTCTTTACCTCTGAATAGTACTCCATTTTTGTCATCCACTCCTCTGTTGAGAGGCATTTGGGTTGATTCCAGCTCTTCACTATTGTGAAGAGAGCTGCAGTAAACATGGATGTGCATGTATCTTTGCAGTAGGATGAGTCTTGTGGGTATATACCCAGAAGTGGTATGACTGGGTCAGGTGGTAGGCTCATTTTCAGTCTTTTAAGAGTTCTCCACACTGCTATCCATAATGGTTGTACAAGTTTACATTCCCACCAGTGCTGGATGAGTGTTCCCCTTTCCCCACAACCTCTCCAGCATTTGGTGTCTGTTGTTGTTTATTTTTTTATCTTAGCCAGTCATATTGAGGTGAGATGATATCTGAGAGTGGTTTTAATTTTCATTTCCTTAATTATTAATGATGTTGAACACTTTTTTTAAAAAAATTAAAAGAAAAAAAGATTTTTTTCTTTTATTTTCTTTTTTCTTTTTTTATTTTTTTTACTTTTTTAAAATTTTTTTTATGTTTTATTTTTAAGGGATTCTACAATATAATGACACAGTTGTTTGCAGATAACATTGATGTTACTCAGTATGTCATACAATTAGGTAATTGGTGCATTTTGCAAGTATCCATGTCCAAATTTTGAACAACCCAAGGTTCCCATAGTCCAGTTGGAGAAGCTTGTATACACAGGCATGTTGATCAGTTAGGAGTCCAGACTATATTCCTGTAGTCTCATGATTCACCCCTATCTCTCTGCAGGCCTTACAATCTATCACACCTCCTCTTCCGCAATTTGTTCCCTGGGCTTTGGGAAAGGGGCACAAGTGGGTGAGAAGAAAATAGTCTAATTTCTTTGGAGTTGTCATTTTGGACTCTAGTCTGTTCAGGTTGTTTACCTTCATGGGTTGACAGCTTTTCCAGTGATACCCTTTTTAGTCATACTAACAAAGCACAAGCTATTGGATGTACAGGCATTTAAGCAGTACTAATTATTATGTCAAGCTAAGCTGTGAGCATAGACACAGATGCTTGGATGGTATGCTAATCCGCAAACTGTGGTTTCTCTATAAAGGGTGACAAGTTCTTATTGTGGCTTATAACATCTCCTAACCACTAGAGGACATAAGCTTGTGGCATCCGCTGTGAGTTATTCCTCCAAGGAGAGAGCTAATAGCCAAATAGATTTGGGATATATATAGACACTTGGCTGCCACTGTTGCACAGTATCTCCAGGCTGTTGAGGTGTAGCTGATATTGATGGAGGAGTCTTGCTTGTCTCAGGGAGACCAATATTTTGCTGTATTGCTTTAGTGGCCTTTGGTAACGCTCTCTGGCATTTCAGAGGCCAATTGTACACTAGCAAGTGACGTCTCATAACATTTTTCATGCTCACACCAGGTCTTCGACAACTGGTGTTGTCGAAAACATGTTATGAACATTTTTCAAGATGTTTCTCAGACATCTTTAATTCCTCACTGTTGAAGTCTCTGTTCAGCTCTTTACTCCATCTTTTGAGTAGGCTATTTGTTTTCTTATTTCTTTGGTTTTTGAGTAGTCTATATACTCTTGAAGTTAATGCTCTGTCAGATGTATCAGTGGTGAAGGTTTCCTCCCACTCTGTGGGTTTTCTCTTCACTGCCTTCATTGTTTCTTTAGCTGTTCAGAAGCTTTTGAGTTTGATGAGGTCCCATTTGTCAACTATTGACCTTATTTCCTGTGCAGCTGCTGTCTGATTTAGAAAGTCTTTTTCTACACCTATGTCTGTAGGTTGTTGCCAACTTTTTCTTCTATCACCTTCAGGGTTTCAGGATTTATGTAAAGATCTTTGATCCACTTGGAGTTGATTTTTGTACAGGGTGAGAGGTAGGGGTTTAATTTTGTTCTTCTACAAATGGTGATCCAGTTTTGCCAGCACCATTTGCTGAAGATAGTATCCTTCCTCCACTGAGGTTTTTTTGCCCCTTTATTGAATATGAGGTGGCTGAAATTCTATGAGCTCAAGTTTGAATCTTCAGCTTTGTTCAACGGGTGTGTTTTTGTGCCAGTTCCAGGATGTCTTTATGACTATGGCCCTGTAGTAGAGCAACCCCCTCCCCATTGCATTTATTACTCAGAGTTGTCTTAGCTATTTGGGGTCTTTTGTTTTTCCATGTGAATTTAAGGATTTTTTTCCCATAGTCTGTGAAGAAACTCATGGAGATTTTGATTGGAATTGTTTGGAATCTGTATATCAATTTTTGTAAATTGGACATTTTTGCTGTATTAATTTTTCCAATCCATGAGCATGTCATTTTCAATCTCCTTCTTCAGGGATTTAAATTTTTTGTTGTAGACATCTTTAGTATCTTTGCTTAGGTTTGTTCCCAGGTATTTTATTATTTTTGAGGCTATCGTGAGTGGGAAGGTCTTCTTATATTCCTTCTCCACTTGTTGATTGTGTAAAGAAAGGCTACTGATTTTTCTAGGTTAATTTTGTATACCACCTCTTTACTGAACTTCTTAATCATTTCTAGAACAGTTTTCCACCTTTTTTTAACAGTTCTGTGGTCAGAACTTAGTTTGAAGGGAAGCCTGTGTTTAAGTTGTGTACTTTTACAACTTCGGCATTGTCCACAAGAGCCTGTTTCTCCCATAGGAACTTCCTAATGGTCTGATACTCCTCTTCCAAACCCCTGCCTTGTCAACTCTATCTTCTAAGCCTATACCCTATCTACTCTGTCTTCCTCCACCTTGTGGGACTTAATTGATTTTCATGGGAAAACTAAGTTCTCCCCAAATTGGTTCCTGTCCAACTTCTTTCCATCTGTTTCTGCCTTTTTCCTTCCTTCCTTCTTTAGCTAGCTTTGGTATTCCATTGAGTTTCTCCACTTCTAATGTAGTTATAGTTGTTCTTGTCATGTTGATGAATGTGTCTGTCATTTGATTTTCATTATCACTGCTGTAGGGTGTACATATATTCCATTGCTAGTGGGAAATTAAGATTGCCTATATTTTTCTGTTGTTTGTTTGTTTGTTTGTTTTTTTAGGCATCATCCTTTATTTGCTCAAATACACCCACAGGCAAATTTAGAAGTTTAAGCCCTCCTTATATTCAACTTTTTTAAATCTTTTTTTTTTTTTTTGGCTGCCTTTTTTTTTTCAAAGCCAATTTTTATTGTGTATTTCTTACAAAATTTCCAATCAAGTCTAGACCCACTCCCCCTTCCCTGCCCCCCACCCCCACCAGAGCTCATGCCTCCTGCCAAACATGCTTTTCATCTTTTTCTCAGTCTCTTTTAAAATTTTTGATGCAGAGAAGTTTACTGTTTTGAGCAAAAATTCACCGTTTCACTCAGTTCTTTGACCCAGTCTTTTTGGTTGCTGTTGTTTTTCCTTCCAATTTGCATCACTCCAAAATATGCATATATGCATGCCACATATAATAGGTTTTAGCATCTTCAGCTTATGATTTCTTTCTTTTTTTTCCTTTTATTGGGCTGAAAGATGTCATGTTTGAAGGCTCCTCCTTGGCAAGCCCAAACAAACATCAGTTCTGCCCTTGTGTTCCACACTTGGGTTTTTCCATGGTCACCAAATGAGGTTTAGTAAGCACCATGTCCTATCTTGATCTTCCTGTACTGATCTCCGTGATATAGCCTGGGTAGTCCAACAATGGCAGTCTATACTCTGAAGAGGCTAAAACTGCAGTAGTAGCTCAGTCCACAAGTTGGATGTCTCAGCAGTCCCCATCTGGCACTGAAGGTTTGGAGGATTCTTGGAGAGACATGAGTCTTCAGTCCATATTGGAAGGTTGAAAAGCTATGTCTCATGTCTTTGAAGGATGGCAAAAGCAATGGCAGCCACAGGGTAGCTGCACTTGCCAGTAAGACAGGCAAAACAACCATACTCTTTTTTTTTTCCTTTTTGTCTTTTTACTAAGATTTCAAGTTTTATACCTGAAGTACAATTTCTCAGGACTTACTATTTATTTATTTATTTATTTATTTATTTATTTATTTATTTATTGTTATACTTTCCTTTTGTATATTTAAGGCCACACAGTTAGCCCAGATTAACCAAGGTTTTTTGTTTCTCAAGGTTAGTTGAGGATCTGGTCCTCAGGGGTCACTCAGGGTTTTTTTTGGGGGGGGAGGGAGCCTCTGGCTCCTTTTGGCTTTTTATTTACCAGTTCCATCCACTTGAGGACAAAGTCAGGTCTCACTAGACCAAGCTTCCCCTTTTGAAGCATGAGCAGACTTTCCTCTTTATAGGCTGGATACTGGCTGAAGTCCCATTAGTGGATCTCAAAGACTTCCCTGCACAAGAAGACTGGTAACTCACATTTATAGGACATTTCAAGAGATGTACCTATGCGCAGTCTCCTGGGACTTAGTTGACCTCTGAGGGCAAGGAACAAAGTTATCCCTTATGACCCTTGGCCAAATTGGTATGGGTATTAAGTATGGTCGTCAAGCATCCAGAAAGGCTAAGTTACACTAGCCTGATACTTTTAACTACTGTACAATATTAAAAAAAATTTTTTTATTAATTTTATTTATTTCTGTATGTGTATGAATGTACTGTCTGCATGCAAGTCTGTGCACCCATGTTGTGCAATGCCACGGAGGTCAGAAGAGGGTCTCGGATTCCCCTGGAGCTGGAGTTCTCCTGGAATTGGAGTTTCAGACAGTTCTCAGCCGCCATGTAGGTGCTGGGGATCGAACCCGGGTCCTCTGCAAGAGCTGTCAGTGCTCTTAACTGCTAGGCCATCTCTCCAGCCCCTCTACTATATAATATTTTAGAAAAGGCTTGGACAAAAGCTCAAGCAGCCTTGTATAAGAAATACTAAAAAGCACTTCCATAAAATAAATACTGTGGTTAGACACAATGTCGTGACAAACTATGTTTTTTCTCATTCTTTTGACTTTATATTATTCTAAAATATGCATACATATCCTCCACCCATATGCCAAAAATACCTGTCTGAAAAAAAATAAATGATAGCTTAATTCTAGAACTTGTTAAGGGATTCACAATATAAGAGCACAGTTGTTTTCAGATCGCAAGGAATATAACATTAATGTTGCTCAGTTTGCCTTATGATGAAGTACTTGGCACTAGCATCCACAGATGAGGGATACCATTCATCGTTTGTTTTTCTGGTACTGTGTTACTTCACTTAGCATAATGTCTTCAAGTTTCATCCATTTACCTGAAAAGTTCATGATGTCATCTTTCTTTACTGTTGCATAGAACTCCATTGTGTAGATGTACCACATTTTCTCTATCCACTGGTCAGTTGAAGGACTCTTGGGTTGGTTCCAGCTCTTCGCTATTGTGAAGAAAGCTGCAATAAACATGGCTGTGCATGTATCTCTATGGTAGCATGAGTCTTGTGGGTATATACCCAGGAGTGGTAAGACTGGGTCAGGTGGCAAGCTCACTTTGACACCTGTGTTTTCTTGTTAGTGCGAGGAATGATGCTAAGATTTTTGTGTATATGAGCATGGATGTACATCGGTGCCATAGTCTCTAAGCTATGTTTACCTTGTGGTAGACCTACTGGGTCAGAGAATATGGGGATGTGCTGCTGTAATATAGGAAGTCCCCAAAAGACTGGTTTTGCTTTCATTAAAAATAGGCATGAATTCCTCTTACTGGAGATTCTGAAAATGCCTATATTTGCTGGTTTAAAAATAGTTGTCAGCTGGAGAGAAGGCTCAGAGGTTAAGAGCACTGATTTGCAGAGGATCTAGGTTGATTCCCAGCACCCACATGGCAGCTAACAACCATTCATAACTCCAATTCCAGGGGATCCAATGCCTTCTTCTGACCTCCATGAGCACGCACAACATAAGTGCACCTACACACATGCAGGCAACACACTAATATACATTAAATAAAAATAATAAAATATATATTTTTTACAAAATTGTCAATCTTGTGCATCTGGAATGGTATCGTTTAATTTGTAGTTTCTATGTTTGTTGATGAACTGTCTTTTATCTTCCCTGAAGAGTTCTTTTATCAGTTTTTCTGTTTGTCTATGATACCATGTTGATTATATTGATTTGTATGTTATACCACAATATTCTGCATAGGAATAATTTTCTGAGTGTGTACAAATGTGTGCATGTGTACATATATAGAAATATTTTCTGAGAATGTGTTTTATCTCAATTTTAATGGTGCTCTGTTATAAACATTTCTTAATTTGAATATGGTACAATTTAGGTATCTTTCCCCTCCTCATTTTTTTTCTTTTCTTTTTCGAGACAGGATCACAACACTATGAAGTTAAGAGGAGGAGGTAAGGGTTAATATGACCAAAATATATTATATGCAGTTATGAATTCTCAGAAATTAGTAAAAATATATTTTAAAATTCCAAATGATCCTGGTTTGGTAAATTTGAAATACAGTACATATAGTTAGGTTCTATTTATTTATTTATTTATTTATTTATTTATTTATTTTTGTTAGAACAACTCAGCAAAATAAAATTCTGCTTTATTGTTGGACATTGGTTCACACATACATCAAACAGGCCAAAAAAATAAATAGCAAGTTCATAAACAAAAAAAAAAAGAAAAAGAAAACCTTTTATTTTTGGCCTTTTTAACCATCTCATACAAACCAACTACTTATAGCATAGCTTGGTACATACACAAAAAAAATTACTGGAATGCTCAGAATAAGATTGTTTCTTTTTGTTGTTGTTGCTTTTGCTTTTTTTAACAAGTTTTTTTTTTCTCCTTTGAGATTATAATGAACATGGTCACACCATAAGTAAAGTCAGAAGTAGGACAGAGAATGCTCCAAAGGCTGGTTTAGTGGCCCATTATCATTAAAAATGGCTGACCCTTAACAATATGTACAAAAATATAAAATGTAGATAAAAAATACTAACAAATTTTCCTTTCAAGGTACTTTTAAGAAAAAAAGCAGGGCCTCGGAAGTTTTCTTTTTTCCTCCCCTGTTGCAAATTCATGTTGTGGTTTTGGTGGGTGATGGATAGCGCTTGTCATCTGCGGTGGGACTGCCCGCTGGGGGTGGGGCTGCCTCTCCACCTGGAAGGTGACCATGTTTAGATTCTGAGACTGGGAAGTGGAGGGTGAATAGGTCTCGGTGGCCTTTTAAGTTTAACTTTTCCTTTTTGCTGTGTAGTCATCCTCATTGATCTTCTGCTTCTTGGTATCAACATCATCATCATCATCATCTTCTACTCCCTGCTTGGTGGCACCTGTCTCAGCCTCCTCATCTTCATCTCCATCCTCTTCCTCACCATCACCTTCCTCCTCCTCCTCCTCCCACCTCTTCCTTTTCCTCATCTACCTCATTGTTAGCCTCCTGTTCCCCATTTTCCTCATTGGCGTTCCTGTTGGCAGGTGCGTCTCTTCCATTCTCTGCCTCCTCCACGACTTCCTTCTCCTTTCAAGTCCTTGGTAGTGATCTCAGAGCTGGTGTGCACGTCTGCGTCTGACGAGGTGGGGCACGCTGGTGATCTGTGCAGCTAGGAGAGAGAGCAGGGCGGAAGACTCTGGCTGGCGTGAGAGCGCTGCCCGAGTGCAAGGGGAAGAGGCAGGTAGCGAGGGTGGCTGTGGTGAACTCTGAGCTGGACCCGGGAACAATGCAAAGATGGCTTTTCTGAGCAGCCAGTGGGCTAGGTTGTCTTTATTAGTTTAGTTTAGGATGTAAGAGATTGGTTTAAAGTGTGAATGAGGCAAAAGCCAACAATGCCAAAGGTCAGTGCTAGCAAAATTTCATCTGACAGAGGCATACTTATTAATTCATTTATTGCTTACATGACATTGAAAAATCAGTGATCCACAGGCATGACTACACACACACACATACACACACACACACACACACACACATATTTCCACTTTAAAATTTTATAGCTTCCACATGATAACATGAATAAATAAAAACATAAAATAACATGAATTTAGGCCGGGCATGGTGTCACAGGCCTTTAATCCAAGCACTCAGGAGGCAGAGGCAGGCAGATCCCTGTTAGTTCAAGGCCAGCCTGGTCTACATAGTGAGTTCTAGGACAGCTAGGGCTACAGGGAGATGCTGTCTCAAAATGATAAAATAACTGACTTTGCATGAGTTTCACATGTGCACTTTTTTAGTGTGAATCCCTCCAAAATGAAAGTTCCTATAATTGGTTCCTAGGTAGATTCTGCTTTGGTTACAAAATTAATGCTTTATCAGCTCATCTTTTTTTTTTTTAATTTACTGGGACTTAGATGAAGATTTATTGAGATGCAGTATACGAATTAGTGGATATTCTTTCTGTGATTGAAAGACTGCATTTTCTGTAGTGTATGAACTTTACTCTTTAAACATTTTGCGTTAAGTTGAATTGGTTTTTCCATATCCATAGGTCTTTCCTTCCTGCACACTCTACTTTTCATCTTCTTTCTTGGCCTGTGTTACTAAAGAAATATACAATGAACTTACACCTCATTACCCATCACCAGTCATACCTGGTAACCATACTGATCTTCTTTCTGTTTTTGCACATTTGGGATATGAAAATATTTTGGAGTCACATATAAATGAGATCATATGCCATACAATAGTTTTCATTCTATTTCTATCTTATCTCATTTGGCTAGAGGTCCTCAAAGTTCATCTGTGTCATACATGCTGTAAAATTTTTATGCTGAAACCCATTATTTTGTTAATATATGCTAGCAGAAAAGGAAACAAATGGTAGAATCTCATTCTTCTTTCTTCATTTTGTGTACATGAGTGTTATGCCTGCATGTATGTAAGTTCACCCATGTCGTGCAATACCCGAGGATGCCAGAAGTGGCTGTTGGATCCACTGGAACTGGATTTTCGGACCTTTGCTAGCCACCATGTGGGTGCAGGGAATCGAACAGGGGTCTTCTGCAAGAATAACCAGTGCTCTTAACCAGTGAACCATCTCTCCAGCCCCCAGATCTCATTCTTTAAAGCTGATTGCCTAACAGTTTCTGCATCCATTTATCCATTGACAGATGCTCAATTGTTTCCGTACCACAGCTTGTGGATAATGCTGTAGAAAAGCAATAATGAGTGCACGTTTGCAAAATGATTCATTTCCTTTTGGTCTCTTCAAGTAGCGTACTCCACCATGTGGAGCTTTGCATCCCTGTTACTCTTTTATCATACTTTGGTTTCAGTTATATTATAAACTAACTGTACAATATTTAAAGAAAACACAATATTGAAAGAAAATGTATTCTCTCTCTTTATCTCTCTCTCTCTCTCTCTCTCTCTCTCTCTCTCTCTCTCTCTCTCTCTCTCTCTCTCTCTCGTTGTGTCCGGTACATTTCATTCCTTGTATATGTCTTTTACATCTCATGTTTCCCTTTAACCTAAATAACTCCTGTAGCATTTCTCGCAAGTTTTCTGATAAATTCTCTGAGTTTTTGGTGTTAGAGTTATGAAATTCTTACAAAAACAATCTGATCAAACTACAAGTTTTAGACAGCACCCTTGATGCTTCCATATCTATTTTTATTGATTTTTTTTAGATTAGCAGAGACGGTATTGGATCACCACATGCATCTTCATCCAATGCTTCCAGTTGCTTTGAAAACTTTTATTAAGTATAAGATGACCACATAATCATTAACTAAATGTGGATGTTAATTATATTAACCTTTCCAGATCACTTCATTTGACAGTCTATCTCCTTTTCAATGTGCCAATATCAAGGAATACCATCTTATGTCAGCTTCATCATTAAGTGACCTGCCTAGAAAGTCTCTAGTTTCCTGAGCTATAAAGACCTGATGTGATAGTTTCAGTTATCTCATTCACTCTAGGAGAGGCAATATCAGACCACTTAAGGCACTCTGCAAGACTAACAGAGATGTTGTTTTTAACTCTTTGAAACATATTATGCAGTGACTAAAAGTTCTATGTTTTTATTTTTTTTAAGTTCTATTTTTATACATGCGCAGTTGAGTCCATAAAATATGGGAAAGTGGGGTATTTTCCAAGTTATGTGACATTCTTTTTTATTTTAAATTGATTTTTGTCTTATGTGTATGAGTGTTTTGCCTGAATGTGTATAAGTGTACCTGTGTGTGCTAACCCCTGGAGGGCAAAAGAGGGGTTCAGACCTGGAAATGGAGTTTCAGGTACTAGGTGTCATGTGGATGCTGGGCACTGAACCTGGGTCCTCTTGAAGAGCAGCCAGTGCTCTTAACCACTGAGCCATCTCTCCAGCCCCTAAATTGTGTTCTTGTTTCTATTTATATTCTTTTGAAACCTTCGTCTCTTGGTGTTGGGTTAAATTCCTTTTGCATGAGCATATTCTCAGTGGTGTTGCCTTCATCACTCCGAATACTATCTTCTCCACTTCATGTTAAATCAGGAATGTTTCTTGGCTGCAAAATTTAACTCTAAATCCCTGCTAAATTTACCTATAAAATACCATTCTTGCTTCCAGTGTTCCTGTGTAATTCAAGCTATTTTAATCTTTATCTGCACACATCAAATCTGCTCCTGTCTTCTTGCTTCCACTCTTGTCTCCTTAAAGTCTGCTTTTACAGTAGCACAGAGGCATCCTTTTATATAATCATTCATATCATGTCAATTCTCTGCCAAAAACTCTCCGCCGATTTCATTTCTGCTTACAGCCAGTCCTCTTTGTGGCTTCTCGTGACCACCATGGCCTGGTCCTACGCAGGGCACACTGATGTCACTCTCACTCATTCAACTTAAGATAGCATTAGCCTCCTAGCTTTTCCTTACACATGCCAAATAATCCTAATTTCTTTTGACTTTATTATTATTGTTGTTTACCTTGATCATTCTAGATATTCTCAAAGTTGTCATTATTCACTTGGTCTTTGCTCAAAGTCATATACCAACATCCTGCTAAGATAGCAGCTCTCTCCTTAATTAGTGAAGAGATAAGACACATTAATAATATTATTGAAACTAAGTGAAAATTCCTAACAGAAAACCCTTCTGATTATGTGTGGCGCACAGGCATGTGTATTTAAACATGGATTTTATGCTTCATAAACAATTGTTTACTATCTAATCCATGTTATTATTGACAGTTACTGAAAAACTCAGTTTTTATAACTTCCTCATAGTGAATGTGTATACTTGCATTGTACAATATGTTATTTATGACCAGGATATTTCATTTATTTTACATTTAATATATATTTTAGTATTATTGAGTACATTCTCTCATGCTTATTTATAGGCACAGGAGGTAGTAGGAAACATATGTCAATATAAAACAATACTATATCCTAAACTGTATGAGACTGAGAAACTGAGCAAGTATTACTAGAACATTCTTATCCTTCAAAGAAAATTAGGAAAACGTGGAAGTTGATAAGTTAAGATGCAACAATTTCAGCTGAAGCCATCTTCTCCAAACTTAAATTGTTTCATATTTTTCTGCTGTTTGATACTCTCGTTTTAGAATGCCATGCCTTTGTGCTGATAGTAGGTAATGTAATCAGTGATAGTAATATCAGGCACTAATTCATCATTTAAGGCCTGTGCAGTATGCATTGTCATGTGACTTCATGTTAGCCACGTCCCCAGGGATGAAGCTTTAACAGCTAGTAGAGGGTAGCTGCCAGAGCTTTCCCTTTCTCTTGCAACCAGCACTTTGTGTTTAATGTTTTAAAATATTTGGCAAATACAGCAGAAGAAAGGTTGTAAATGTTACCAGTAATTGGACTTTAAAAAATAATATAGCAAAATAAGTGTTCTAGCTTCTGCCCTTTTGATGTTGACTGGGTAGAAGACCCAGAGTAGTATTCTAAGCTGTCTGGTTCTTAAAGAAGATAGTGGTATTGAGAATAAATTACTTAAAATGAGATTGAGAAGGAGCAGTTTGATCCATTCTGATAACTTATTTTTTTAAATAATATTTATTAATTCCTTGACAATTTCATATAGTATATTGAAAACTGAATTTTGAAACAGGACAGTTCATTATTAGCTCTGTGTTCTGTCACTGTATTTCACTTACATATAGTTTGGGTCATGACACTCTCCAATGACATTGAAGTTTAATGAGTTTTCTTTCATAATGTGGTTTTTCTTCAGATTTAAAAATTTTGGATTTCTCATAATCCATTTCGATCATATTCAGACCCGTTCCCCTCTGCCCCACCATACCAACCCCCACCCCAAGTTCATGTTCTCTATTATTGGCTTTTAAAAAAATAGTCTGGTTGGTGTTTCCTAAATTCTCTTTGAGTATGGGTCTATCCCTTGGAGTCTGATCAACCCACCAGACATCACATCAGTAAGACAGAGAAAACAGACTTTCCCTCTCCTAGCATCTGTCAGTTCCCAGTAGATCATCAGCTAGGGCTGGGGCTTCCTGCCCACCTCCCCCATCCAGGCTGGGACCCAGTCTGGCCTAGGTTTGCACAGGTCTTGTGTATGCTATCAATAGTGCTGTGGGTTCATATGTGCTTTCTGGCAACAAAATTTCGTTGTGTTCATCTGCCATCTCTGGCTGTTACAGTCTTTCATTTCCTTCTTCCACAATGATCCCTGAGCCTTTGGAGGAGAGGTACAGTATAGCTCTCCCACTTGGGGATGAGCACTCCACAGTTTATTTTCTGAACATTGACCAGTTGTGGGCCTTTGTTTGCCATCTGCTATAAGAAGAACCTTTTCTGGTGAGAGGTGAGAGACACACTAATATATGGGTATAACAAGTCATTATGAGTTCAGTTTAATATATGTCTGTTTAGAATTATAGTAGTAAGTTCTCCCCTATGGTCTGTGACCTATCCACGGATTGTTGGTTCTCATAACAGTGTTAGGTATCAATTCTATCTTGTTCAGTGGGCCTTAATTCCAATTAGACTGTGGTTAGTTTTTCCTGTAGCACTTCTCAGTGCCATATTTTGCCAAGCCAGTTATTACAGCTCACAGGGTTCACAGCTGGGTAAGGTTATGATTACCTTTCTTTGCCAGTAATATGTATAGCATAGAACCTTCTAGTGCTATGATATCTAGCCAGCAGAGATGAAGATTTGAAGTCAGTACCAGGATCATTTCTCCCTGTTCGTTCTGGGATCCAGGAATGTAGTGTCTTTAGCAATAGGGTCTTACTGTCAAGTTCTTGCGGGTAACCAGGAGATGTGGCAATAACCAGTATTATTTGGGGGTCTATGTCATCCCTCTTATCAACAACTCCAAAAGAGAGCATCCATTCCTGGCATTGGGCTTTTCATTTGCTAGCCTGTGGTGTTTGTCAGAGCCACTGAACCCCTGTAAAAGGGTAACTATATAATACTACCTGGTATTATACAGTTTTAATATGTATGTTCTTGTTGTAATTATATAGAATGAAGAGCTATGTTTTGCTTTTAGTTGTTTATCTATTTACTTATTTCATGTGGTATATGTACATATAGATATGTGCACATTTGTGTACATGCTTTGGGGAGGCCAGAGGTCAACAGGGTTGACTCATTCAAGCTTGCTGGGCAATGAGCTATAGGGAATTCTGTCTCTCACCATTCCACTATTGGGGTTACAGACATGTGTTATAGCATCCAGCTTTTACATGGGGATCCAAATTCAGGTCCTGCTTCTTGGGCAATAGAAACTTTTTTCCCCTCTATGTGTATGAATGTACTGTCTGCATGCAAGTCTGTACACCCGTGTCCTGCAGTGCCGTGGAGGTCAGAAGAGGGTGTCAGATTCCCCTGGAACTGGAGTTCTCCTGGAATTGGAGTTTCAGATGGTTCTCAGCCACCATGTGGATGCTGGGGATTAAACCCAGGTCCTCTGCAAGAGCAGCCGGCACTCTTAACTGCTAGGCCATCTCTCCAGCCCCCAAGGGCAGTAGAAACTTTACCAACTGAGCCATCTCCCTAGCCCCAGAGGTGTTGGTCTAGAGGGAACATACTTCAACATAATTAAAGCTCAATATAACAAACCCATAGCCAACATCATTCCAAACATAGAAAAACTGGAAGAATTCCCATTAAAATTAACAACCAGACAGAGATGTCCACTATCCCTACTTCTTTTCAATACAGTGCTTAAAACTCTTGCAAGAGCAGTAAGACAAGAGAAAGAAATTGAAGGAGTACTAATTGGAAAAAGACGTAAAATTATCTTTATTCACAGATGATATGATATTACACAAAAGACATCCCAAAAATTCTACCAGAAAACTCTTAGAAATCATTAAGACTTTCAGCAAAGTGGCTGGTCACAAAATCAACTACAACAATCAGAGCCTTTCTGTATATCCATAAAAACTGGATCACCATTTGTAGAACAATAAAATTAAACCCCTACCTCTCGCCCTGTACAAAAATCAACTCCAGATGGATCAAAGACCTCAATGGGAAACCTGAAACTCTGAAGGTTATAGAAGAAAACATTGGCAGCATCCTACAAGACATGGGCATAGTAAAAGACTTTCTAAATTAAACAGCAGCTGCCCAGCAAATAAGGTCAACAATTGAAAAGTAGGATCTCATTAAACTCAAAAGCTTCTGTACAGCAAAAGAAGCCATCAATGTAGTGAAGACAAAACCCACAGAGTGGAGGAAACCTTCACAGGTGATACATCTGACAGAGCATTAACATCCAAAATACATAATCTACTCAAAAAACAAAGAAGAAAGAAAATGAATGACCCATTCAAGCGATGGAGTAAAGAGCTGAACAGAGACTTCACAAGTGAGGAAATAGAGATGGCAGAGAAACATCTTAAAAAGTGTTCAACATCGCTAATAATTAAGGAAATGCAAATTAAGATATTATCTCACTCTGATAAGACTGGCTAAGATCAGGAAAACAAAAGACACCAAATGCTGAGATGTTGTGAGGAAAGAGGAACACTCATGACTGCTGGTGGGAATATAAATTTGTACAACCACTATGGAAAGCAGTGTGGAAGACCCTTAAAAGACTCAAAATTAGTTCACCACCTCACCCAGTCATACCACTCTTGAGTATATACCCACAAGACTCATCCTACCACAGAGATACATGCACATCCATGTTTATTGCAGCTCTCTTCACAATAGCAAAGAGCTGGGACCAACCCAAGTGCCCTTCAACCAATCAGTGGATAGAGAAAATGTGGCACATCTATGCAATGGAGTTCTGTGCAGTGGTAAAGAAAGATGACATCATGAATTTTGCAGGTAAATGGATGGAACTAGAAGACATTATGCTAAGTGGAGTAACACAGTCCAGGAAAAACCATGAATGGTATCCCTCATTTGTGGATGCTAGCACCAAATACCTAGTAGTAAGGGAAACTGAGAAATGTGTGTGTGTGTGTGTGTGTGTGTGTGTATTGCCCTGAAAGCAACTGTGCCATTATAATGCTAATACCTTAACAGGATCTAGAATTAACCTACCACTTATTTTCAGACTTCATAATTGTGGTATATGGGGAGAGAATATGTATGCATAGTTTAGAGTAATATAAAATTAAAGGGAAAAATGTAAATTCCTAAACATATTTTGGAATTAATGCACAGTTTACTTTCAGATGTCATGATTTTAGTATACATTTGAAGAGCATATATGCATATTTTGTAGCAATACAAATTGGAGAGAATAACAACAAAAGGACTGGGTCAAAGAACTTATTGAAGTAGTAAACTTCAGCCCAAAACAATAAACCTCTCCATAGAAGAACTTTAAAAAGACTGAAAAAAAAACATGCAAGACAAGTATGGCAAAGTACATGAACTCAGCTTGGATAGGGGGCATGGAAAGGGGAATGAGTCTAAAATTGGACTCAGAAATGCTGTATGAATTGCACAAAACTTCATTTAAAAACATTTAAATAATAAATAAAATAAAATGTCCAGGGGGGGATTAGGAATAAACCTAACAAAAGAAACTAAAGCTCTCTCCAATGAAATTTTTAAATCTTTAAAGAAAGAGATAGAGGAAGACATTTAGGATATGGAAAGACCTGTCATGCTCATGGATTGGTAGAATCTATATTGCAAATATGAACATTGCACCAAAAGTAATCTGTAACCTCAATCAATGTCGATCAAAATACCCATGACATTCTTCACAGAGCTAAAAACAGTCATCCTAAAATTCATATGGAATCACAAAAGACTCTACATAGCCAAAGCAATCTTGGACAAAAAGAACAACTCACAACTCAGGGGGGATAACTATATCAGATCTCAGATAATATTACAGAGTTATAGTCATAAAAACAGCTTGGCACAAAAATAGACAGGTAGATCAATGTAACACAATAGAAGATCCAAACATAGTGTGTGTAGTTTCAGCCAACTGATGTTGACAAATGTACCAAGAACACACACTGGAGGAGAGCCAGCCTCTTCAACAACTGGTGCAGGCAAAACTGGATCTCCACCTATAGATGAATGAAATTGGATCTTTGGGAGGCAGAGGCAGGCAGATCTTTGTGAGTTCAAGGCCAGCCTGGTCTACAGAGTGAGTTCCAGTACAGCTGGGCTACAGGGAGACCCTGTCTCAAAAGGCACCCCCCCCAAAAAAAAGAAATTGGACCCTTATCTTTCACCCTGCACAAAAGTCAACTCCAAATGGATAAAAAAAACCTCATTATAAAACTTGAAACTCTGAAACTGCTAGAAGAAAACATAGGCAATACCCTCCAAGATATAGGTATAGGAAAGGGGTTTCTAATCAGATATTGGCTGCTCAGGCATTAAGGTCAACAATCAGTAAGTGTGACCTCATTAAACTACAAAGCTTCTCTGTACAGCAAAAGAAGCAACCAGGAAAGGAAGAGGAACCCCACTGAGTGGGAGAAAATCTTAACCAACTATATATCCAACAGAATATTAATATCGAGAATGTACAAAGAACTAAAAACACAAGAACATAAACATGCTTTCAACAGTTTTTTGAAATAAAATTCACACATCATAGATCAGTCATCAAAAGTGCAAAATTTAATGATATTTACTGTATTCATAGTTCTACAAATACTGCTCGATCCTGTTACTATAACCAATTTTTAAACTGCTTTGAAATAAAAATCTCACTATGCACTTGGCCTAGAACTCACTGTGTAGTCTAGGTTTGACCTGCCTCTGCCTCCTAAGTGTTGAGATTGAAGGCATGTGCCTTTTTACCACACCTGGTAAATAATTTTTACTATAAATGTAATAAGAGAGGATTAGGGTCTGGGGAAGTGGCTATAGGCTCCACGTCAGGCCATGGAGGTCTCAAGAAGAAGCCCTTCAAGAATCCCAAGATCCCACCCAAGGAGATGGATGAGGAGGATCAGGCTGTCTAGCAGAAACACAAGGAACAGAAGAAACTCAAGAGCTGAAAGCAAAGGCAATGGGTAAGGGCCCCAGGCCACAGTGGAATTAAGAAATCTGGTGAAAAGTACCCTGTTCCTTATAACTGAGAGAATGATGACCCTCCTACATCCTTATTTAAACATCTGAATTCCTTGCCACCCCTGCATCTTTGACACTTATAGCTAGAATGAAGTGTTGTCCTAGAGCCTGTTGCACAAATAAACTTTTGTTTGTATAAAGTAAGATAAATGTAATTGAGTTGCCATGTTTACTACTTTAAACATCATAATTCACAAACCTAATTTAGCTTCTCCATGTAAGGTTTTCTTTCATCAGTACCTTATAATTTTTGCCTTACTTATATTTCAATTTTTCAAAAGAATTGCATAGCTCATATAATATATTTAATTTCAATTTCCAATTGTAAATTGTTAGTGTATAGAAATAAAGCAGATTTTCCTTTGTCTTGACTTTGTAGTTTGTACTCTTGTTTGTATATTATTTTTACAGAGATAATCATGTGTAGACAATCCCCCAGGCCTGCTGGGGAATTTCAGTTCCAACCGTGAAGGAACCGGGGTGAGAGGCGCAGACCCTGGGAGTCGAGTGAATGCAGACAGAGGGCAAGCTGTCACGGACTCGTTTATTGGGGGCAGGGTAAAGGGTTATGTACTTACTGTTCACATTCCCACTCTCCTCTTCTCGCCTTGTTGCCCAGGTCTGCAACTCAGCTGCATGTATGGTCTCACCTGCCTAGGGCAGGTTAGGTTGATGAGGGACAAGCTCTGCGCATGTGTAATTCTCAGCATAATGGCTACTACATTTCCACCCTTTGTATTTAATTTTGCGTGAGAAGCGGTCCAGTGAGAGCTCAGGTGCTATGCCCAAACCTTGTTGACCCCACCTCTGGCATTCCGACATTTGACTGCATCTGTCTTAGGTTGCCCTGGTTTTGCAGAGTCTTACCCATCTTTGACTGGTCAGCCACTGAGGGAAGAGGCCAGGAGTGATAACTTAGAGGGGAGAGACAAGCTCGTTCCTGTAAATTGTGGATGGATGAGAGCCAGATCCGAATCACCTCATCAGGAGGGGTGCATGCCGAGTCACTATTGACCATTGCTGAGAGGACCTGGGCCATTGTTTTGTTGACCTGGCATTGGCTGTGGGCAAAGCAAAACAGACACCTGAAGAGAAAAAGACGGAGAAGGGCCAGGAGGTAGAGGATGCCCCAGGTGACCAGTGTAGCAGGATCGAAAATGGAATTTAGCCTAGACCACACCTGTGAAACAAAGCTAGTATCAAAGGGTATGAGCTTGGGGCTGGTAGAGTTAAGGGAGATAATTTGAGAACCAAGGGTCAAGGTGTAGTTAATAAACTGTTGTGACCAGGGGCCTTTAATAATGTCACCAAGTTCATGATGTAGACATGTAATATTGAGGACTTCGTAGGGGGTCAGGCAGAATGAGGAAAACCTGGGATTGCAACTCATCTCTCCCTCTCATTATGTGGCCTTCAAATCCTTGAAGGAAGTTCGCAAGAGTGAATCACAGTTGGTGTCTCCAAGATGGAATGATCTCTGCTAGGGAGGTTGTATTGGGTCCTTAGCACCATGATTTTAATGGAATTTACCTACTGGTCAATAAATCTGACAAGTGAATTAAGGATGTATGAGCCATGAGTCAGAGCAACCAGAAGTCCACTGGCAGATCCAGGAAGTCCTCAGCTCTCAGCTGAGAAAGAAACTGGCTCTTTGGGGGTCTTGACCCCAAACTGCCTAGCCAATTTTTAGCTTCTACTTTTTCACATTACCCTCTGAGGAGGTTACCCCAATTGCCAAGAGGGAATTGGGGCACCGACCACTCTGATTTCTTCCATGCTGAAAAGGGGCATAGGAGGTGGCAACTGGGGTACCCCTGCTCAGTAGATCTATCTAAAAGACCCCAAAAGTATAGTTACAGAGAGAACGAAATCCTTGACTCTCGCCTGTGAAAGCGAGAGTAGCTAGGTACATTTCTTAGGGAGGGAACCAAGAGAGGAACAGGGTGAATTAAAAAAAAAAAAAACAAACTTAAAAGTCTGTTAGAATTTCTCAATCAGGGGTTCCGAAGCATCCATTATTGGGCTTCTCCTTTTTTCATTTGTTCCTGGTGTCTGGACTCAGCATCTGCTTTCCAGGAAATTTCAATGGTCACGGTGTGAGTTTTCCCTTAGGTAGTTGCTTAAATAGCGAGAATAAACTGTTATTTGGTAACAACAAATCTCAAATGACTTTAAATGACTTAAAATCTAGTATTAGGAGGCACAATCCTCAGGCTTTAAAGGAAATATAATGATTACTTATCTTTTGGTTATACTTTTCTCTTGGTCCATACAGTTAGCCCAGATTAACCAACTTTTGTTTTTGGCCAAATTAGTATGGGCACTATGTATGGTGGTTGTCCATCCAGAAAGGCTAAGATACACCAGCCTAACACCTTTAATTACTGTATAATATTCTAGATAAGTCTTGGACAAAAGTTCAAGCAGCCAGCCTTGTATAATACTGACTGGAGGAAGGACAACACCATGCGTTAAGCAAGCATAACCTGCAAGATCAAATTAAACAATTTCAGGCTTATTTTAAATGTAAAACTGTTTACTACAATTATCACAAACCTACAAATGGGAACAATCTTTTTTCTTTTTCAGACCCTTTATCCTGATTTATAGTTTTCCCAGAAAGACAGGAGTTGTAACAATACATACCAGAAGACAGGAAATAAACTGATAAAGATTACCAAGTCCATCCAAACTGTCTTCTTTTGGACTGCATGTAGTTGGTTCAGGAAAATAGAATCTAGCTTTTTGAGACAAATTATCTGGTTAGGTTAAAGGAAATATCAAAAGCAACTCTTGCAAGAAATATAAAGTACATTTTTCAGTAGCCATAGATAACTCACCATTTGTCTGTGCCCACTTAATCCAAACCCATAATAGGGAGTCAGGTTCAAGCCAGGAGAGGACTGAAAATTAATAACTCTGTATATTCACAATCCTATTCAGGCCACTAGTAAACTAGCTTGAGTGTTTATACCAATTTAACTTAATACAGATATCTTATCATTTTACTAAACCTTGAGGTGCCATGTGATATGCATATAAAGCTTGGACAAAAACTGAACACTCTTAAACACACCTTGACTAGATATACATTTTGATTTTTAAACTAGTTGACTGAACCTTACAAATTTAAGCTCTTTTACATAGTGTCCTTTTTACCTGTCACAACAAACCTACTCAGACTTTTATCACTTCCATAAACTTTTTCATCGTCTTCACATAAATTCTTACTAAAAATACCTTTTTAACATTTTCCACCTTTTTATATCATTTTATTACCTTGAGATATAGCATTTATAAACAGATTAACCCTTAATTGTGCAGATTTACTAAGTAATTAATACTTATTTTCCATGTAATGAGATGGGACAGTTATCTCAAATACACTAGTATAAACTGTGAGATGTTCATACCAGCTTGGGAGCGGGTTTTCAATGACCAATTTTCTTTGAGTGCTTAGAGGTGCTTTACCTAGGCCTGGCAAATGTCCCCACATGTGTAATCTGTAGAAATAAATTGCACCCTAGAACAGAAGTGATTATTCCTTAAAATGAACTTAAAATATAAGGACCAAGGACCATAGTGTAATTTAACAGTTTTAGCTCACGTGACAGTTTACTTCATCAGCACCTTGATGAAAACTCTAGAGTTGAAAACTTAAATCAGAGTAAAATATGACTCTTAAGTTTATAACAGTCAACATAACATTTTAAACTTCACAGGAGGCCACCTTCTCAGATAAGGCTGCTGAAGTCTGGATCTAGAGTCTAGTGTGAGGCCCTTGGGCCCCTACTGAATGGCCTGTCACAGCCATTGATCTCTGATTTGTACAAAAAGCATTAGGAAAATCACCTACAAACCTTAGCTGTACTAGGATTGAAGGCATGCTAGGATTAAAGGTATGGCCTACCACACATGGCTGGGGAACTTCCAGGAGTGGCCAGACCAGCAGGAGACTATTTCAAACCCAGGGAGGTATGTTTGCTTCCTATGAGGAGGAAAGGAGAGTGGGAACAGATAGGAAACACAATAAATCCCATTAGCTACCACAGGAGGGGTAGCTCTCCCACCTGGAGGCAAGAAACAGGGCTGGCCCAATCCATTCTGGTATCAGTTTTCCACCCAAACCAGACCAGTATATCCACATGCCTTTGCCTCCCGAGTGCTGGAAGAGAATTTGGAAAGATTTTTTTTAGAGTACCCAAGTTATACCACTAAAATATTTATATTTCTGATTAGGCATGTCAGAATAAGATTTTACTAAGTATGAGGGCTTAAGACACTTAAACCCTCCAAATAGGTTCTTATCTATAAGCTGAACTGAGGTTCCATAGTTTAAAAAGACTCAAATACACACACATTCAAATCATCAGGAGCCTGGGGCAAGAGGGCTGCTGTATCATCTTAAAGTGATCACAATAATTTTTTTGTCTTTTTTAAGACAGGGTCTCCCTGTAGCTCTGGCTGTCCTGGAGATCAGGCTGGCTTTGCACTCACAAAGATCTGCCTGCCTCCCAAGAGCTAGGATTAAAGGCATGCACCACCACACCTGGTTAGGAGACTAAAGGCATTGAGTGAAGTACAGTTTTCATGAATTTGATTCACCCAGTTCTCTGAAACCAACTCTTCCTCAACACAAACATACAGCCTGCGCTCGAGATCAGCAAGGAGGGGACAGACCCAGAGAGGTCCCTTTTCTTCCCATGAGGAAAAAGGGAGGGAGGGAAACAGGCTCAAAAATTCTTGCAGAAACATAACAGAGCCTAAAAACTGTTCCAGACTGCTCTCCCTCACTCCTTGGAGGCAAGAGCCTATAATGCGTCCCTGGAAGCTATGCAGTATCCTACTGATCCAGGTGCCAGACTCCAAAATGGGTCTCTAGCAGAGACCAAAAGGTTGCCACGTGGACACTCCAGAGAGCTCAGGAATTCCCCAAGCTCTAAAGACTACCTCCCAAGCCAGACCAGGATTCCTAACTGCTGATGCAAATTTTTCTAGCTAGTAAGAAGCAGAATATCTCTTGTCCTTGGAGATAGCAGCTGGGTGGAGGAAACTCACCAAAGCAGACCAGATGGGCTGACCTTGAGCTCACAACAAACTGCCTGCCTCAGCCTCCCAAGGACTGGGATTAAAGATGTGTGCCACCATACCCAGTCCAAGAATTCCTTCCCAGTCCCGAAGGCTAGTTAATGTTAAATCCGGGATACATCCACCCAGAGAATCTGGCCTGCAGAGGTCTCAAAAAAATAGGTAATTCCAAAGCAAGCAAGTTACCTCACACAATCCCTTTTGAAAGCAGACACAAACCAAATTTTAGGCCTTTAAATGCATTTTTAAATATCACTTTTTAAAGTTTGCACTTGCATATCTAGTCTGGTATGCCAAAATGAATGATTCTGTGCACTTTAAAGGACTGAAACTTGAAGTGGCCACTTTGTTTGACAGAACCAACATGAGACAATTATAATTACAGATTTACAAACACAAATAAAAGTTTAGATGCATGCTTAGACACACAGAAGAACAGTTACCATAAACATAAGACATAGACGAAGAGAGGAAACACTGCGTGCATGGAGCTGTCAGTCCCAGAACCAAAAATCCAGACCCCTTGCCCAGATTCCAAACCTCTGAGGTGAACCCCATGTTCGCACTTTACCCGTGGAGAGTTAGAGCATCCCCCATCTCCATGCTCAAGGAGCAATACTGCATCCAGTTTCTCCTACAGTGAGCCCCAGACCAGAAACTTGACTTTAAACAAAACCAAAATGTTTAAACAAAAACAAAATAAAAAAAAAAAAAAAAAGGAATTGAGCTCTTTCTTACCCAAAAGACACAGCCAGCTGAACGAGATGTCTCTAGTTCCTCTGGTGGGAGAGAGCTTCCTGGGCCCCCCTCCAAAGGTATATTGGTGGGGGGCCAATGAGTATCCCTAGCAGGCACAGCTGAAGAGGAGCTTGGGGGGGTTGGGATGGGGGAACCTTTCTCGTCCAGGTGAAAGTCAGGGACACAGGGCAAGACCAACTTCTGCTCAGTGTTCTTGTGGCAGGCTGAGTTATGCTCAAAGCAGAACATCCTCTGCCAAGGAGCCCTTAAAGATCGCAATTATGGCAAGGAGGGGCAATGCAAACGGCCTCCTAAATGAATCCAAATCCCGAGATTGCACTTCAAGGCCACATGTCTGGAGGAGAGCCTTAAGCGCAGCTGTCTGTGGCTCCTGAACATGGGGAGGGATGTTCCCCATGAGGGCAGGAAATAGGAATGGAGGAAATGGGTCTGTGGGGGGGGGCACTCACCCTAGTGCATGGCTGAAAGAGCAAAGAACACAGAAGGGGGCCTAATCACCAGGTGCCTTGCCAGCACTGGGGGGTCAAAAAAACATGTTAGGCACCAAATGTAGACAATCCCTCTGGCCTGCTGGGGAATTTCGTGGTCCAACCATGAAGGAATGACGGTGAGAGGCGCAGAGTCAAGACATAGACCCTGGGAGTCGGGACAACATATAGATGGATTCTGTTTTCTAATGCATTCTCCCAGACTGTGTCTTTTGATTGGGGAATTAAGCCCACTAATATTTAAGGTTATTATTGAGAGATGTGTGTTGCCTCTTTTCATTCTGTTTGCATTTCTTGGTCTAGATTTGTATTTTTGTAGTTATACTTTGATTAGTTTCTCTCTCTCTCACTATTTGGGGATAGTTGATCCTTTCTTCTGGCCTTTGAATTGCCTCGAGTATTTTCTGAGGGGTTGGTTTCTTGGACATGCATTCTTTCATCTTGTTTATGTCATGGAAGATTTTTATTTCTCCTTCAACTATGATCAGCATTTTTGCTGGGTATAGTAATCTGGATAGGCATCAATAGTCACTTAGTACTGGGAATACTTTGGTCCATGCTCTTCTGGCTTTCATAGATTGCATTGAGAAGTCTGCTGTAATTCTGATGGGTTTTCCCCTTATATGAAGCTTGGTTTTTGTTTTGTTTTGTTTCGTTTTGTTTTCTCTCATTGCTTTCAGTATTTTGTCTTTGTTTTGGGCATCTAGCGTTTTAACTATGATATGGCATAGGGAGTTTCTTTCCTGATCTTGTGTATTTGGTGTTCTATGTGCTTTTTGTATTTGTATGGATTTGTCTTTTTTTCAGTTTGGGAAATTTTCTTCTATTATTCTGTTGAAGATTTGATCAATACCATTGACTTGGAATTCTTCTCCTTCCTCTATCCCTATGATGTAGAGGTTTGGTCTTTTCACAGTGTCCCACATTTCCTGATTGTTCCACTCTTGTGGGTTTTTTTTTAAATTTTTCATATTGTTTTCTTGAGCATTCTAGTTCTTCCACTTATTTTCCCGTGTTGATGTTCTATTTTCTGCTTCCTCCAATCTGTTCCTGAGGCTTTCTCCCATTCTTTCCTGTTGATTGGGTAAGTGATTTATTTCCTTTTTCATTTCATACTGTCATTTCTTTAGTATTATTTCCATTTCCTTTTGGAACTTGTCATTCTCTTCTTGTAGCTCCTTGCTTCTCTGGTCTGTTTCCTTTTTCATTTTAGCCTGGCATCTCTTCAGTGTTTCCACTTCCTTCCTGAGTTGTCATTCTCTCCCACTAGTTCCTTCCTGAGTTTGTCATTCTTTCCCTCTTAGTTCCCTCCTGAGTTTGTCATTCTCACCCTTTAGTTCTTTGATTTATTCTTTATATTCCTTGATATCTTTGAGTATGTCTAAGATTGTTCTAATATCTGTGTCTTAGGTTGTTTCCAGGGAAATCTCACTATAGGAATCTTTTATAGGACCTGTGGAGTTTGGTGTGGGTTTATTCTGTGTTTTTCCCATTTTATTTTTTCATCATGTTCTGGGCATGTGGATTTGTTTTGTTTTATTCTGATGCCAATATCAACTTTTTCTTCATTGCTTTGGAGGCTTGCCTTGCTTGTTTCCTTCAGGTGCTTTCTTTGTCTTCTCCTTGGTTTATGGGGGGCTTGCTGGTCTAGGTTTCAGGTTTTCACTTTTGGTTATATATTGGAAGGTCCAGCTAGCTCTTTCCTTTCTGGTCTGAAGGTTCTCAAGAAATCTAGACAGGTATAATCAGGTTGGTTCCTTGATCAGCATGCACCTGGTCTCTCACTCTGTTCACTTCTTATCATCCAGTTCCTCAGGTTGGCTGTGAGTCCTAGTGGCCCATGACTGGAATTGTGCCAGATTTGCTTTCTCTTCTACTGCCTTGTGTCCAGGAGTCACTACTGATGTTCCCAATGGAATACCCTCACCATAGCTAAAGAGGGAGAGAGGGGCTGATCCCTTGGCCGGCGTGCCAGTGCCCTCTGGTCCTGCTGTCTGGCTGTCTTAACTCTGTCCAGCGGCTGTGCATGTAGGCCCAGGCATGTTGGTCTGGATGGCTGGGAACAGGCATGACCAGGGGCATGCAGAGCCCGCATGGTGTGAACTCATCTGTTCCCCAAGCACCCTTCTGTCCTCTCTGGATCTGCTGTCTGGCTGTCTAACTCCGCCCAGCTAATATTCTATTTTCTACTCCATCATTCTGTTACTGGGGCTTTCTCCCATCCTTTCCTGATGGCTGGATGAGTGTTTGATTTCCTTTTTCATTTCAGCCTGAGTTTTCTTTAGTATTTCCATATCTTTTGTGAATTCATTCCAGTTTATCATTCTCTCCTTTTAGACTATTTTTATCTCCTTTTAGTTTTTTTATTCATTTGTGTTGTTTAAATTCTTTGAATTCTTTGAGTATGTTTATGATAGTTCTTTTAAGATCTGGGTCCTGGGTTACTTCTAGGGGTGAACCAATAGCTTCGGCAGAATGTACTATATTAAGCAATCATCACAGTGTTCCCTAGTCATAAGAAAGTAATGATTAGAAAAGGTAGCAAATTTCAAGTCCTTTGTCTCATTAAGCAGAATTTCTTGACAAAACGAAAATGAGACTGCCCCAAACTTGAGTTTTTGGAAACTTCTCTTACCTAAACAATTTTCATTGTGGCGGGTTGGTTGCTGTCACTAAAGGTATGTATACTAAGAAAATTAACATTTTAAAGACTACAAGCTTTTCAAATTGAAGATATCAACAAAAAATATATAGCCAATTTAAAAATAAGGCTAAAGAAATAAGAAAGAACAGTTATTTCCTTGGGTCTTGAATAATTTCTTAAAAATAACCGTAGGCAGAATGTTAAAAAAAACAAGACTCTTTATTTAAAGAAATCAAGTAGGCATAAATTAATAAAAGAAGTACAATTTCCAGATCAGTACCTGTACACCCTGTATCAGAATCCATGTTAATTTTTAGCACAACATGAAGTAGAATCTGCCAAGATGTACTTTGATTAATAGTAGAAAATGTGTGTAGAGCAAAGAAAGTCTCAGTGGGACAAATTTACAAAAGGCTGTGGTGCCAACCATCATTATTCCTGATATTAGTAATCAGCAGGTACTTTTTGGAAAATATTTGAGTCTATCCTGTGTTACTGAGTCAATCATGTCAACAGTGAATTTCATCACCGTCAAAGACTTAAATATTATTACTCTTGAGAATTTTTCTGGGAAATTGAAGTGTCCTGAATTTCTTTTTCCATGCAACAGTCCAGTGGCTTTGCAGTTGTAAAGTTGTATGTTTATGAGTTTTTGAGCTCAGTATTAAAATGGAAACTTTTCCAAATGAAAAGAAACTCAATTATTATGTAAAAAGGAGAATGGCTTTGGAAACAAGCATTTGAAGAAGACTTGATAACACTCTAATTCAATAACAAACCATAATTCCATGTGCGATGTTGGACTCATTTCAGTATTACTTTATTGAATAACACGATTTGTTCTGAACATGTAATATTAAAAGACAAAACAGGAAGTAGCATATCCACTGCCACACAACTGAGAGAGAATGTATTTTATGAGTGCAAACTAGTTCCAGTAAGTTTTTAGATCTTGATTCAAGTACAAAGAAATGTTCCATATTTTAAAATCCATTAACTGCATAATTGAGGAACTTCTACCTAACTTTCATTTGGAACTGATTAATGTACAATGTAATGAAGTGCTAAACTGCAATTATCATAAAAATCATTTACTATAATTCTACAAATGCCTTCAAATTGTCAAATATCAATTAATACCATATGCTCATGACTGACATCAGTATTTGGTAGTTCCTATTTGAAAAGAATTTTTAAAGACTAAATATGTAAATCTCACTACAGATAAGCTTTACATGGTGAAGTTTAAAATTCATTTTAATAATTTATAGCAGCAATATACTTCCTATTTAAACAAGATGTTATCTACACAATTTTTGTTAATAGGATTCTATTTGTAAAATATATAGTAAGTTAATTTTAATATGCTTTGAGTTTCATCAACAAAAAGTTGTGAAATGTTGCATTTATTTTGTTATGTAAGAGCCTTATAATATCCTTCCCTAAGCTTCTCTTGGTTCAGACTCTTGGCAGGTAAAGCTTTCACAGTAGCTGCTATATATTAGTTTTCTGTTCCACCTTGATACATGTTTCTCCTCCCTCTCCATGGTTGGTAAGTACTGAAATGAATCTAGGGGCTGGAAATGGAGTTCAGCTGGTAGAATGCTTCCTTAGCATGAAGAAAGCCTAGGCTGATCTCTAGCACTGCATAAGTCCATTGTGGTGGTGGTTCCAGTCTATATTCCCTGCACTAGGAATATGGCAGCAGGAGAATCAGGGGTTTATGATTATCCTCAGCTAAACAGGAAGTGAAATCCATGAGACTCTTCATTTAAAAAAAAAAAACAGGTAAACCAAGTAGGTGTAATTAATAGAACTAAAAAAAAATGGAAATTTCCAAATCAGTAGATATGGAAAATTTTCTCCCAAAAGCCATGTTAATTTTACACATTAAAGGTACCAGTCTAGCACAATAAGTACATTCAGAATTACTGCTTGGATTAAATTATTTTCTACCATTATGAGTCCATTTCTTGTAGTAATCTGACTAGTGATGTGAGCTGTCTTCATTAAGGTTCTAGTGAAGCAGACCAATAAGCTGTTTTTATAGAGAGAAAGAATTCTTTTTTAAGGAATTGTCTCGTACAGTTGTGGAGGCTTGATCATTGTAAAATCTGATGGAGGAGTCTGGCAGGCTAGAGACAAAGGGCACTGTAGTTTGAGGCCAAAGGTAATCTGCTCCAGAATTAGGAAAAGTAAACGTGGCAGATAAAATCTGAAGGTGATCTAATGATTAATTCCTTATAGCATGGGAGAAATTAGGGGGGCATCTCTTCAAGCTTGGCATCATGAATGGTACTCAAAGTTGACTAATTTAAATACAAATCTCATCCCAAACCACTCTCAGAAATATCTAAAGTGTATGGTCCAGAAAAATTGACCTACAAAATTCACCCTATGTACCCTACATCCTTTAACATTCTAAAAGGCTTTTTTTTTTGTATGTGTATGAATGTACTGTCTGCATGCAAGTTTGTGCACCCGTGTCGTGCAATGCCGCGGAGGTCAGAAGAGGGTCTCGGATTCCCCTGGAACTGGAGTTCTCCCTGAATTGGAGTTTCGACGTTCTCGGCCCCATGTGGGTGCTGGGGATCGAACCTGGGTCCTCTGTAAGAGCGTCGGCGCTCTTAACCGCTAGGCCATCTCTCCAGCCCCGACTCATGTCTTTTTTTAAAAACTATATTTTACTTTTGAGAATTTCATACACGAGTATTGTATTTGTATTTTTTTCCATCCATCGCCATCTCTTTTAACTCTTCTAATGTCTCCTCCCAGCTCCCTCTCAATTTTTTTGTCCTTGACCAACACCACACCACCACCCCACATTCACTTAGTCCATACTTTTAATTTTTTTTCCTATTTTTGCAGTGGGTAAAGCATTTTTCTAGAATTATGCACGTATGCTGTGTATGATAATTTTGGTTCCATAGGTCAGGGAACCAAGAAAAGAGTTTTTCAAACTGGTAATATGTCCCTTCTGACCTCCTATTTAGAAGCAGAAGAAATTACCTCAGTAGATTCACTATGGCATATACTTTGGTTGGTATTACCTGATGCCCTTCTGTTGTGACTTGGGCATTTATATGAAATATTCTCAATTAGTTCTTTTACTGTGAAAGTGATTCAGATATAAAAGTCTCTGACTTTCGCACATTGTTTTAAATTGTTGATTAGTCACCCTGGGCCCCTGATTTCCTCTTTTCATAGTATCACTTATTTTCAGTAACAGGGATCCAGTTCCATAATATTTGTATTGATTTTTTTTCCATTCTTCTCAACTCTGGAAGTATGGCAATGACAATGAATTCTTTTCATTATGTTCCCCACCCCAGTTCCCATGTGAAAGTCATAGCACTGTGCTGCAGTAGTTTGCCCCCATCTAGTAATCACTGATTTGGAGTTCTCATTGACAGCCAGCCACCGACTAATCTATTCTACCATCTCATCCTTACCTTCTACTTCTGGAACTGATTCTTTTAAGTTGGGTACTCTCCACGCAAGAGATTCTTATGCGATGACTTTGTTTGAGAGTGGTTACAAGAGACAGGGAAACAGAAAAGGGTAGGGAAAGAAGCTAAGCAAAGATGTATTTTCAAAATCTAGATCCAGATTAATCCAGTAAGAAACTCTGAGAGTGACCCATATCCCCGACTTACCCATCTTGAGATATAAGAATGAGGTCTTTATAAATATGTTTGCCACTACATTGTTGTGGGTCATTCCCAGTTGGTTCACTTTTAAATCCCAAGTATTTTTGCACAAGAGATTCTCACTGAGAAGTAAAACTGGCAGTTGCCAATTTTAAGTAGGTTCATAGTATTCTTGTGTAGGACTGTTGTAGATTTTATTTATCTAGTTCCCGAATTATTAGTCATTTGATTGTTTCCAGTTTTTTCCTACTACAAACCATATGGAGATGGATATCTTTAAATAATTAAATATATGTAATTTTAAAGGATTAACAAGATAATTGGTAAAATATGAAAAAGTCCTAGACTTGTCAGCTTTTTATAGTGTAATAGCCATATTATTTAAGGGATGAAATTCAAGCCAAGCTTTGATTTAGAAAATGGAAATGTGTTTAAGTTGTTGAATGGGACATGGAGATGAGAAATTGAAATTAAAATGCAACATAAAACTAAACAAAGGTAGATTTGATAGCCAAAAAAAAAAAAAAAAAACCAAGAGTGGGAGTTTACATTTATAAGGGAATAAATGTAGATTTTACACTCAGGTACCCATGAGTTTTCCAATCTCTTAACAACACCAACAAAAGAAATGTGAGACTCAGATAAAAAACAAGTTAAGGGATCCTGTTTTTTATTTAAATGCAATCAGATGTATTTGCCCTAGTTAGCCTATTAATAAGCACTTTAAAATATGTATACAACTTTAAGTGAGAAAGAGGCAGCACAAGAATATGTTCAGAAAGATATTAAGACTATGGATTTTAAAAAGAGAAGAAAAGATGGCATGTAAAGTTAACACTAGGTATCTAGGTAAAGAAATGTCAAAGGAAAGAATGTATGCTTCATTCCAAGATTATTAAAAACATATGGCAAGATGTTCATATAGGAAAAGAGCAGAAGTCATTCATATAAAATAGAAAATATTTACTAAAATTTCTAAGATAGTCAATTTTTGAAAAAACACTTCTTAGCTGTAACAATATATACATATATATAAATGTGTAATTATTCATACATGCAGCTGTTCCTGTAGGAAAGATGAGATATGCTGAGGTATTGGTAATACTTTTCTTTTAATCTGTGTGATGGATACATATTCTGTCTGGAACTATACTTCAAAATACACTTACAGAGTTTTAATAATATCTTCATAAAATATATTTTATCTCTTTTACATTTAGTCCGTGTGTATGTGTGTGTGTGTGTGTGTGTGTGTGTGTGTATGAGAGAGACAGACAGACAAACAGACACAGAGAGATGGGTATATACCATAGCACACATGTGGGGGTCAGAGGACAATCTATGGGAGTCAGTTCTCCCCTACCACTATGTGGGGTCCAGGCATCAAACTCAGATCACCAGACTTGATGGCAAGTTCCTGTACCTGTTAAGTCATCTTGCTAGCTCCAAAAGAATTTTTTTTTTCTTTTTAGTTTTACCCTTTTTTTTTTTTTTTTTGGTATTTTTGAGACAGGGTCTCCCTTTTAGTACCAGGTGCCCTGGAGCTCTCTCTGTAGACCAGGCTGGCCCTGAACCCACAGAGATCCACCTACCTCTGCCTCCCCAGTGCTGGGATTAAAGGCGTGCGCCACCACACCCAGCCAAAAGAAATTTTAACATAGGTTTTAATGTAGAGCTGAGCTAAAGATTTTAAATAACTGATAAATTAAAAAGAAGTTACAGTTATAAATGTAAAACAGCAAAATATATTTTTGTTCAGTTCATATGAACCATATTGATCTTGGTTCAACTCACTGATTTCAAAATAGTTGAAACAGAAACATTCTGAATTCATTTAATGTAACAGAATCTTGTTGTAAATTGGAATGCAAAATTAAAACAAATCAGTGTACAACAGAATTTGTAATGAAGATTCTTTGACAAATTTTTTCATGGTATGTTATAAAAACACATTCATGAAAAAGATGCAACAATTACAGCAGGACCAAGAACTTGTCAGTAAAAATGCTGTCTTATGCAATAATAAATATAATTTTATATTAATATTCAAAACATGGACATAATGATTCTGTACGTGATCTGGATGTTAGTCTGCCATCTGCCACTCCTAAAATTGTGATATAAATATTATGTGATAAAAATGGTATATTCTTAAGAAGACAGGAAGACTGCAAACATTAAGCAGTATTATGGTTAAAACATAAATAAAGCATTGTAGGGAAACTTCATTAATGATTTATAAGAGAGGATACACATGATGTTAATTAAATTTACAGATGATGCTAAATTGGATGGTGTTGACAAAACCAGAGAGGGCACATAAGAGAGACTTAAAGTGGTTAGAAATACAGGCAGGAAATGAAATGTGATTCAACCTGGAAAAATGTAGCTAATGCATCTGGGGAAAAATGATCAGAAACACAGTTATTCAGTTGGCAGCATATACAGTACTTGGAAGGCAGTAATACCAAGAGACTTTGTTTGAGATGATAGTGGTAGCCAATTATATATGATCTTGTAATGCAATATGGCAGTAAAATCAGTCCGTGAGATTTTAGTATGTAGGTCCTAAAGGTTCACATCATGTGTCTGGGAGCTAAAAGTTATTTAAATAGTACTACTGGGATCATGGTGAGAATACCAGTTTGTAACACATGCATGATTCAAGCAACCAAATTACATAGTGTTCAAACTGGAAGTGTATAGTAGGCTTTAGACTTTGATTTATAACAAAGGATTAAAGTAAAGAATGATGTTTGTTCATTTTGACTATTTCTTATTATGACATTTCACAAATATTTGAGAGATACAAACATCATGGAAGTCAACTCACTTTTTAAAGGTAGGATAAGAGGCTTTATAGTTCAGTAATGGGATGAAATTAAGTAACGGAAATTTAAAACTAAATCCGGGAAATGTTTGCTGACAGTGAAATCTATTAGTCTCTGGAATGGAGTCCCTAGAGAGATGGGGGATGTTCCATTGCTCTAGTCATTGGACTAGATCAAGGCTTGGACAAAACATTATTAACAAAAGAAAAAAAGACAAAAAAGTAAAAACCAATTTGAATGTTTTTTATCAGCAGAGATGCCTGCACACAATGACATTGTCAGATCTTATCTAATTGCCTTGGACTCAGACTCCTTTGACATGTTATAGCCCATCATTAAGGAACTACCTATTATCTTTTTTAATGAATGCTTTTTAAAAGACCAAATTCATATTTTCCAGCTCATAGACTTCAATTTCCTGGATTATTACTTTTTTTCTTCCAAGTCATAAGAATGCTAGAAAAGAAAACACCCCTCCTTTCCATGTTGATGAGATACAGCCTTAAATATTCCAGGCCTTTGGATCAAATCAGATGAGGTAGCTGAACTCTCAGTGCATTGAAAACATATTTTTACTGCATTTTTGCAACCACAACTATGCAATATATAACAATTCATTCACTTCCTTTCCCAGGTTAATCCACAAAGAATTCTTTACTAGACGGTGTCTTGAAGGTACTATTTACTTTTAGTGAAGTAATATAACTGAGTTTGAAAAATAAAAAGTATGTGATTCATCCCAACATTAAAACTACGTCAATTATATATTTAAATTATTGAGGATTTTGTCTGTAATTGTATTTTGTGCCCTAACTGAGCAAAATGTATATAAAAGCGGGATACTTTTAAATGAAAATTAACTTTTTTTTATTTTTGTCTTTTTGAGACAGGGTCTCCCTGTAGCCCCAGCTGGCCTGTAACTCATTATGTAGACCAGGCTGGCCTTGAACTCACAGAGATCCGCCCGCCTGCCTCTGCCTCCCAAGTGCTAGGATTAAAGGCGTGGTCCACCACCCCCAGCTAAATGAAAATTAACTTTAATCCAAAATGTGATGCTTATAAATAAATACAAACAAACAGAAACATTAAAACATATACTAGCCTTTCCAGGTGTGGTGGTGCACACCTTTAATCCTAGCACTTGAGAGGCAGAGGCAGGCAGATCTTTGTGAGTTCAAGGCTAGCCTGGTCTACAGAGTGAGTTTCAGGACAGATGGGGCTACAGGGAGACCCTGTCTCGAAAAGACCAAAAAAAATTACATATATACATATATATATATATATATCACTAGCCTTTAAGCAAGAGGTTAACATATTTATTTAATATGTATATGCATACATACATAAATATATAAATAACACATACATTTTACAAGAAAGTCCTCAAGTTATATTTTGCATTTTAGTGCCTTTTGTTATCTCTTTAGAAAGAAGTGGAGGTTCTGTCCTTAGAGTGCCTACCAGCCTAGCTGGAGTGAAATAAGTGTGAAGGAAATATAGGCGACATAGATAAGTATCAATTATTTTGCCTTTTAAATTGACTTTTCCAAATTTCATACAATATATTTTGATCATAGATCCCTTCACCTATACACATCACCACTCATTAATAACCCCTGCCCAACTCCATGTGCTCTAATCCCCCCTCGTAGCAGCCATCAAATGTGCCAATAGTTCCTCAGGTAAAGTTGGGGTTTCTTATTCACTTCGCCAGGTCTGCTGGGATTTTTGTCTGGTTTGAGCTTATGTGATATTTGTGCGTACTGTCACCATTGCTGTGAGTTCATGTGAGTAACTTCCCAGCTGTCTGAAATATTCTGTTTCCTTGTTTTCGTCCGTGTCCTCTGGCTCTTTCAGCTTTTCTACCACTTCTTCTGCAAGGATCCCTGAGCCTCGGGCGAACTGGATAAAGGTGACCAACTCAGAGGCACTCACTCTGCAGTCTCTTGTTCTCTGCACGTAGCCATTGGTGAGCTTCTGTGTTAATCACCATCTGTTGCATAAGATGCTTCTTTACTGAGATTTGAGAGAGGCAATAATCGATAGGTATAACCATTACTCATTAGGAATTACTTAAATACTATATTTAGCAGAAAATATAAGAATTTACATACTTTTGAAAAATCGGTTAAGATCTAATTTAAAAATGAGCTACAAGGGTAGAGGCCAGAGAGCTGGCTCAACAGTTAAGAGCTCTGGCTGTTCTTCCGGAGGAGCTAGTTTGGTTCCTAGCATCAACATGGTGGCTAACAACCATCCATAGCTTCAATTTTAGGGACCTGATGCCATTTTCTCCCTCAGTGGGCATTGCATGCACATGGTATACTTATTTTATAGAGGCACAACATTCATACACATAAAATAAAAATAATTAAAGAGGGTATACAGAGTTAGTTATTACTTAGAGTTCTCCAGAGTTTATGTGCACATAAATGCATACAGACACAATACACAAACACACACACACACACACACACACACACACACACACTCCCCCTGGAACTATCGAGTATAGCAATTCTAAATTTTATAAAGTAGATACCTTGGTCCTAGTCTGAGGGCTGTAGAGTACTGATGTCATAGGTTTAAGACACGAGAATTTTAAGACCTATTTTATTTATTATTTTTGTTTTATGTATATGAGTGTATTACCTACATGTGTATAAGTACACACATGTCATGCAGTGCCCACAAAGGTTAGAAGAAGGCATCAGATCGCCTGGAACTGGAGTTATGGATGGTTGTTAGCCACCATATGAATGCTGGTAGTTGATCCTCGGTCCTCTGCAAGGGCAGTCAGCACTCTTAACTGCTGAACCATTTCACCAGCCCCTGACAGGAGAATTTTTTCATATTCTGGGGACTACTAGCTTTCTGTTGTGCTCATGCCTTCAGTTGATTGGGTAAGACCCCCTTAACGATCTCTTTTATTCAGTGCTAATCTCTCTTCTTCAAGTGCTAATCTCATCCAAAACACCCTCTGAACCAAATTGATATTTCTCCAAATATCTGAGCACCCCTGTGTCCCTGTGGGTTGACATGTATATTTCACCAACATGTAGAAGTCCAGAGGAATTTGAACTTAAGAGAACAATTGTATGTTTTTGAGAGAGAAGATAATAGTAGAAATAGCCCATGAGAACTATTTTAATAGCAATTAAGTATAAAATGAAGAAAAAACAAACTGGCTCAAGAAAAGTTGGTATCTGTGGAAATAGCTATCAGGAAAATGGGAGGAAGGGTTGTCCTTTCTGATAATTTATTTCAAAAGTAGGAAAGAGCATTTATCAGTTATAGGTAGGAGTATAAAGAGAGGCTGTTAATTTGAGTTTAAAGAGATACCATTCTGGAGATTTAGAGTTGTTTAGTGGAAATGAGGAAGCTGGAAAGATTATTTTGGTTTATTTGGCTTTAAAAAGAAATGTTTTCAGCTAAAGAGGCATATAACATTAATGTTGCTCAGTTTGCCTTATAACTAGGTACTTGGTGCTACCATCCACAAATGAGGGATACCATTCTTGTTTTATTTTTCTGGGACTGTGTTACTTCACTTAGCATAATGGTTTCTAGTTCCATCCCTTTACCTGCAAAGTTCATGATGTCATGTTTCTTTACTGCTGCACAGAAGAACTCCATTGTGTAGATGTACCACATTTTCTTTATCCATTCATCTGTTGAGGGGCACTTGGATTGGATCCACCATTAACACCTGGGTAAGACCAATGATTAGCTTTTTTTTGCCAATACTATGCATAGCACCTTCTAGTGTTATGATAGCTAACCATCAGAGATGTACCTTCAGCATCAGTATCATCTTGATTTCTCCTTGTTTGTTCTGGGATTTAGGTATGTGGTGTCTTCAGCAATAGTATCTTTACCATCAAGTACTGCGGATAGCCAGAAGCAATGGCAATAGCCAGTATTGTCTGAGGATGCATGGACAAGAGAATTTAGTGATATAAGTGGATAAGGTGAATAATTAATATGGTAGACTTAATGGCCTCAGAAATGTTTATTTATGTATATGTGTGTTTCCCTAATGAGTTTATGTGCATCACATGTGTGTAAGAATCTCTGGAGGCCAGAAGAAGACATTAGATCCTGTGGAACCAGAGTTAATAGTGGTTATGAGCCATCTTGTGGGTACTGGACACTGAACGCAGATCCTCTGTGAGAGTAGTAAGTGCTCTTAACTGCTGGGCCATTTCTCTACCCCCCCAAAGTATATTTTTAAATGAAACTAATTTTAGTTCTGTTTCTGGTATAACAATAATATATCACAAATAATAATAAATAACTTTAAGTATTAGACATCCAAGAAGAATGTATGGTTGCATAACTCCATGTGAGTTTATAACTACCCTTTATTTTTCAATAAAAACCTCTGGGACAAGTTAAAAGCAGTCCTAAGAGGGAAATTTATAGCTCTACCTGCCTACATTAACAAATCAGAAAGAGCACAAATAAATAACTTAACATTGCAACTCAAGACACTTGAAAGGTAACAACAAAAGAAATCCAAACCCAGCAGACAAGAAGAAATAACAAAATCAGAGTAGAGGTTAATAAAATAGAAACAAAGGAAATACAAAGAATCAAGGAATCCAAGAGTTGATTCTTTGAAAACATAAGCTAGACAGACCCAGTTAACTAAAAGAAAGAAAGAGGAACTCCAAATCAACAAAATTAGAGATAAAAGGGGAAAACATCACAACACATAACAAAAAGATCCAGAACATCATATGGGAATACTTTAAAAACCTATACTCGGGGCTGGAGAGATGGCCTAGCGGTTAAGAGCGCCGACCGCTCTTGCAGAGGACCCGGGTTCGATCCCCAGCACCCACATGGCGGCCGAGAGCCGTCTGAAACTCCAATTCCAGTGAAATCCAACACCTCTTCTGACCTCCGCGGCATTGCACGACACGGGTGCACAGACCTGCATGCAGACAATACATTCATACACATACAGAAATAAAAAAATAAAAATTAAAAAAAAAAAACCTATACTCTATTACATTTGAAAACCTAAGAGAAATGGATGAATATCTTAAAGCATGGTAATCACCAAAGGTAAACCAAGAAGAGATCAGTTGAAACAAACTTATAACATCTAAGGCAACTAAAACAGTAATACAAAACCTCCCAACAAAAAAAGCCCAGGCCCAGATGGATTACAGCAGAATTCTAACAGACATGTTAATAAGATCTACAACCAATATTACTTAAATTATTCAGAAAGATAGACACAGAGGGAGAACTCCCAAATTCCTACTATGAAGCCAGCATCACTGGCTTACCAAAATCAGGTAAAGATAAAACTAAAAAAGAAAACTATAGATCAATATCTTTAATGAAAATACATGCAAAAATTTGCAACAAAATACTTGCAAATCTCATATAGGCACACACGATGATCGAGTTGGCTTTATTCCAGATATGCAGGGATAGTTCAATATCCTCAAGTCAGTAAGTGTCATAAATCATATAAATGGAGTCAAAGACAAAAATCACATGGTCATCTCAATAGATTCAGAAAAGGCCTTTAATGAAATTCAACATGTATTTATTTATATTAGAAGTCCTAGATGGGGGGCTAGAGAGATGACCTAGCAGTTAAGAGCGGGTTCGATCCCCAGCACCCACATGGTGGCTGAGAACCGTCTGAAACTCCAATTCCAGGAGAACTCCAGTTCTAGGGGAATCCGACGCCCTCTTCTGACCTCTGTGGCATTGCACGACACAGGTACACAAACGTACATGCAGACACTACATTCCAATAAATAAATAAATAAATAAATAAATAAATAAATAAATAAATAAATAAAATATAAAAAAATTAAAAAAAAAGAAGTCCTAGATGGAATTTGACTGGTGAGAACATTCCTCAACATAACTAAAGCTATATACAACAAACCCATGGCCAACATTATTCTAAATGGAGAAAGTTGGAAGCATTCCTCTTAAAATCAGGAATCTGGCAAGGCTGCCACTATCTCCACTCTTTTTTTTTTTAATATAGTGCTTGAAACTCTTGCTAGAGCAATAAGACAAGAGAAGGAAAGTAAAGGAGTACTAATTGGAAGAGGTCTAATTATCCCTTTTTGCAGATGATTTGATATTATAACAAAAGATGCCAAAAATTTTACCAGAAACTCCTAGAAATGATTAACACTTTCAGAAAAGTGGCAGGTTATAAAATCTACAAAAATCAGTTCTATATACCAATAACAGGCAATTGGAGAATGAGCACATGGACACATTCCCCTTCACAATAGCCTCAAAAAATCATGAAATAAACTTGACCAAAGACATTAAAAATCTCTACAATGGAAATTTTAAATTATTAAAGAAAGAGATACAAGGACCTCCTATGCTCATGGGTTGGAAGAATTAATATTGTAAAAATGACCATCCTACCTAAAATTAATATATAGATTCAATCCAATCTCAATCAAAATCCCCCATGGCATTATTCACAGATTAGAAAAAAAAATCCTAAAATTCTTATGGAAACACAAAAGACCCCAGATAGCCAAAGCAGCCCCTGAGCACAAAGAGCAATGCAGGGATGATTACTATACCATATTTCAAACTGTAGGACAGAGCTATAGTCCTACAAACAGCCTGGTACCAGCACAAAAATAGACCTGTAGATCAATAGAACATAATTAAAGACTCAAACTTGAGTGCATGTAATTTCAGCCACATGATATTTGACAAAGGTACCAAGAACAGTCAGTGGTGGAAAGATAACATCTTCAGCAGATGGTGCTGGCAAAACTGGATCTCCACCTGTAGAAGAATGAAGCTAGACCCTTAATTTTCACTTTGTACAAAAGTCTATCTAAATGGATCAAAGACCTCAATGTGAAACCTGAAACCTTGAAACTTTTAGAAGAAAACATCAGCAGCAGCATATGAGATACAGTTTAGTAAAGGACTTTTTTTTTTTTTTTTGGTCTTTTTGAGACAGGGTCTCCCTGTAGCCCCAGCTGTCCTGGAACTCGCTCTGTAGACCAGGCTGGCCTTGAACTCACAAAGATCTGCCTGCCTCTGCCTCCCAAGTGCTAGGATTAAAGGCAAAAAGGACTTTCTAAACCAGACTTCAATTGCACAGGAATTAAGGTCAACAACCAACAAGTGGGATCTCATTAAAGTAAAAAGCTTCTGTACACCAAAAGAAAGAATCATTTCCTTGGTTTACTCCATCTTTGATAGGGTCATTTGTTTTCTTGATCCTTTATTTTTTGAATAATTTATATACTCTGGATGTTAAACTTCTGTCAGATGTTTCACTGAGGATTTCATCCCACTCTGTGGGTTTTCTCTCCAAATCATTTGATCCAGTTATATCGCTCCTTGGCGTATACCCAAAGGAAGAAGGAGCCTCAGAGAGGGGATAGTAGGGGACTGGTCTTAGCAAGTGGGTTAACAGGAAGAATGAGGAATATTTAACTGGGAAGGGAGGAGGGAAGGTTATACAAGGAACTATGAGGGTAAAGGGGAAAAAGAAGCTCAAGAGAGGGGGTAATAGAAGTCAAATATTATCAAGGGGGAAATGGTGGTACTTTAACTGGGGAAGGAGGAGGAGAGTTATACAAAAGAAGAGAGAGGAAAGCCAAATAATGCTTGGATGGTGTGAAAAACCAGAGGGAGGGATGGAGAGAGAGAAGAGAGAATATGTTTACCCATACATATAACAAGAAACATAGTGCCAAACAGGAGAGCCCTCCCTTCAAGCTGTTGGTCAAGGTAGTCCAAGAGGCTCCCAAAATAACACAGGCTATTGCCACAGCCAGTGAATGCTTCCCAGAACTTGAAGATAAGGCCCTGTTGCTGAAGACACAGGACTTAAAGCTGGAACTGAGGGAATGGAGCTGGAACTGACCGGGAATCCTCCTCCTTGAAGACCAGCTCTTGTAACTCATACCCTGTGGGCTGCTAAGGGAGAAATTCATCAGTGGTCCAACCCGTCCCTAAAGCCCAATAACCACAACGACTGGCACAGCAAAAGATTTCTATTGGTGCAGTGGGGCACTTTTACCTGGGGGGGGGTAGTCAACAGCTATCTATTTGGACTTAAAGCCCTCTTAATGGGAGGGAACTCATGAATGGCACTATGAATATAGACGAATACACATGGCTGGAGAGGTCATAGATTTTAGAGAAAACCCTATCTCTCTCATAGCTCTGAACAAATGAAATTTTATACTGTATGCAGAATATGGACTCATATTTACAGACAGGTATACTGTACACTCACTCCTACTAGCAAGCCCTCTTCCACTGAGCTGTATCCCCAGTGCTAGAAGGTACTTCTTGTGTTAGACCTTAGAGAGGTATACACAGCTGCACAATGAGAAGGTATCATTTCTGAAGCATCAGGTAACAGATGTACAAACCAAAAATTCAGGGCATTTGAGTAAAATCACAGGTTTTTCTGGGATAGAGAACAATGAAAACCAAAGGACATTGAAGTCCTATATTATGAGTTTTTCTTTGTATAAAATTTTTTATGCTTCAATCTTTCAACATTGAAAGTCATCAAGTTTTAAGAATGGAAAGTACATACTAGGAAGTTTGATCTGACAAAACAGTTAAACTGGATAGAGGCTGGGAAAGACATTCAGAGGGTGTGGCTGCAAGGTCAGACTGAGGTCATTGACAGGCCCATCATGCTAATATTAGGAACAGAGAGGAAGCTTTTGACATAGTGACACAGCATTGTCACATACAAAGTTCATGGTTGAGAACTGCACAACTGGGATACCAAAGAATTGCAAAGCATCTTGTAATGTTTTAAGAAAGTTTAAGATCTTATAAAGATATTTCTTAGTATTTTTATTTCTTCCTTGGACAACTCTGTTCAGACTTTTTATTGATTCCATTATTTCATATAAGGTATTTCGATCATATTCATACCCCTACACCCCCATTTCATGTTCTCTGTTACTAGTGTTCCTTTTCTTTTTAATTTTATTATTTATTTGTTTTTAAATTTTTGTTTTGTAAAGTCCTGTTGATTCCATTTCATGTCTCCCACATACTCCTGGGTGTGGGGCCATGCCCTGGTGTTGGGAGCATTCATAGCAATCCTTCACTGCAAGGGCCACAGACTGGACATGCACAGAAGAGTCAGATGACGGGAATGAGAGACTGGATGCTGAATGGATGTGGATAGTGAGGAAAGACAAGATGTAAAAAGAACTGCATGTGAAGTGTGCGAGATCACAGCAATAATGGGAACACGGCAAAGTGAAAACCATGCAATTTTAGACAAGAAAGCAAAGTTAGAATTGGAAAGAAGAAAAATTAAAACATTCTCCAAAATGGTAATTCAGTTTAAAGAGACTGGAATGGTTAAATGCCTATTACATACCAGGTAGTATGTGAGGTTCCTAGTATATTTATTTTTTTAATATTCACAACTTTCTGTGAAAGATGAATGCATACTGATTATTCATGTTTTACGGATGAGAAAATCAAAGGTCAGAGTAGTTTATGAGAGGAGACCCACCACCTACTACTTTAAGATTTTGCTCCTTGGGTTGGAGAGATGGCCTAGTGGTTAAGAGTGCTGACTTCTCTTGCAGAGGACCCGGGTTCGATCCCCTGCACCCACATGGCGGCTAACAACCTTCTGTAACTCCAATTCCAGGAGAACTCCAGTTCCAGGAGAATCTGACACCCTCTTCTGACCTCCGCAGCATTACACGACACGGGTGCACAAATCTACATGCAGACAGTACATTCATACACATAAAAAATTAAAAAAATAAAAGTAAAAAAAATTTTTTAAAGATTCTGCTCCTTGTTTCATTATGGGTACAGTTCTAATTGTTATAATTTTTTCTTCATATGCTATTTGTAACTTTATAGTTAGTGCCACCTCTGTTCTGTGAACCAAAAACAGTGACATAACTTTGTCCTCCCTGCTGTGCCTCCCACTGCCAGAATGTGTACTTTACCTATTTAAAGCCCGTTGTGACTTATTACTCATATGGTCTGATAACTAAGCATTGCAAGTTACCCCAGCAATCTGAGTTTTCTATCATTCACCTCCTGATTTCTTTCTCTGGATTCAGTTAAATGATCTCTCATGGTCTCTCTGAAGTGTGGTGCACAGAATAAACTTTGGTGTTCAGATGTAATTTATCAATATAGAATTTAATGGTACATTTTCCTGTTGGTAGAAATTCAGAATTTGTGCTCATTAATGTGTTTGTTTCCTCTCTACCACCATACACCAGGTTATTGGTAGTTACTTAGAACTGTACATGTAATAGTAATTGATCTTAGGACTTGATATTAAAAGAGTCTGTATAAATATATTTGTGAATATAAATGTACATTTATGGAAAATGTTTCTGAGTATCTTTCTGTGAGGAAAGGGATGGGATGCTGGGTTTTTTAATGAAGCAGGCATGCAAGCAAGGGAAAGAGATTTTCAAAAGGATAAAATAGTTAAGTATTTCAAACTACAAAGAAGCAAGAAAGGTCAGAGAAAGGATTTAATAAAAGTATTCTCAATTACCTTTCAATTTAATCAGAATAGAATAGAATGGTTTGAAAAGAAGTAGACACCATGAATAGAAAAAGAGTAGGAATTAAATAAAAAAATGAAAAAAAAAAAAAAAAAAAAAAAGGCTGGAGAGATAGCCTAGCAGTTAAGAGTGTGGACTGCTCTTGAGAGTGCCGACTGCTCTTGCAGAAGACCTGGGTTCCATCCCTAGCACCCACATGGCGGCTGAGAACTGTCTTTAACTCCAGCTCCAGGGGAATCCGGCGCCCTCTTCTGACCTCCGAGGCATTACATGACACGGGTGCACAAACCTACTTGCAGACAGTACTTTCAAACACATACAAAAATAAATAAATTTTTTTTAAAAAAAGAAAAAGTAGGAAAATAATATAGGAGACAGATCTTGGTATTTTTCTAAGTGAATTTGAGAATTAGCATGCTTTGTTTATTATATGAAATAACTGGTAAATTTCTAGATACATATATCCTGGAAAATTGAATTAGGACAGTAAAAGCAACTTTAATTCTGTAATAAGAAGTGAGAGTGAAGCAGTAATGTAGAAATGACCAGGACTTGCTGGATTCAATCCTGAATCCTACTAGATTTTTAAGGAACTAACATCAGTATTCCTCAGACTATAAAATGGAAGGGTAGAAATGTTTCTGAATACATTCTATGAAGCCAATATTAACCTGATATTAAAACAGAACAAATTTTCTTGATGAAAATAAATAAAAGTCCTAAATAATGCACAACCTTAGGTCAACAAAAACCATCCACCAGCTGAATGAATGTGGTGGCACATGACTGTAATCTCAGCATTTGAGTGACAGAGGCAGGAGGATCACCACATGTTCAAGGCAGCCTGGTCTATGTAATGAGTTCCCGGCCAGCCCGAGCTGCAATGTCAAGATTCATTTCAGGCATGCAAAGATGGTTTAGTATAATGCAAATGCAAAACATTAAAGCATATAAATATAATCAAAGACAGAAATCAAATGATTATCCCAGTAAATGCAGAAAATGATTTTTGAAAAATTCATTATGTCTTCATGATAAGACTCTGAAGAAACTGGTAATAAAGGAGTAACATAATTAAGGCCATCTACAATAAATGTGTGGCCAACATCTTACTAAATGTGGGTTTACCTGTATGTGCGGAGTCCAGAGGTCAACTTCAAGCGTCCTTCTTCAGGAACTAGCCACCTTCTCTGTTGAGACACGTTCTCACACTTGACCTGTAGTTCCATGGTTAATCTGAACTGGCAGGCCAAGGAACCTCTCTCTTCCCCCAGTGCTAGGTTATAAGTGTTTGCTCCTGTGCTTGCCTTTATTCTGTGCATTCTGGGTATTTAACTCCAGTCCCCATGCTTGTGCAGCAAGTCCTTTACTGATTGAGCTGTATCACTAGCTCCCGTAGTTGTTTTCTGGTCCAGTGATTCTACTTTTATCACTGTATCCCAAAGATAGACATACCCATATGTGAAATGTTGCATATTCAAGAGAAGTTCTGGCAATGTTCATAAATATACCAAAAGAGTATAAATGAGGCAACTATCTACAAGAGAGGACTATTTAAAGAAATTGTAATGTAATTCTCTGCATAATTCATGAATAGCAAGTGTCATTATAACACAGAAGTCAAGGAAATCCAGTATGTGATTTTCCCCAACACTTCAGTGTTTTACATCAATGAACAGTGATTTCAAGTGCATTTTTACTCTGCTTTCTTGTCCACTGAAAATGATTGCATCTCAAATGCTGCCTGGGAGCCTCCATCCATACTTAAGTAATGTGCTGAATATGCTGGAAGGTGAAGACAGCCTATCAGAGTTTCGATTACCAAGAACAGACTTGGGAGGCAATGCTGACAAAACTGTGCAAGCAAACAGGGAAGAAACACACAAGCACGGCAGGGGAGGCACTCTGTCTGGTAGGTCATGTGCCTGTGGTGCAAACATGAGGACTTGACTTTGGAGCCGTAGCCAGATCTGGTGGCACACATCCATCACCATAGTGCAAAGGGTGTGGAGCCAGTTGTATCCAGGAGCTGTGCGCCAGCCAATGGAATATAAATGGCCAATTCCAGGTTCAGCAAGAGACCCTGCTTAAATTATAAGATGCATAGTGAGGGGCTGGAGAGATAGCCTAGCGGTTAAGAGCACCGACTGCTCTTGCAGAGGACCCAGGTTCGATCCCCAGCACCCACGTGGCGGCTGAAAACCATCTGTAACTCCAATTCCAAGAGAACTCCAGTTCCAGGGGAAGCCGAGACCCTCTTCTGACCTCCTTGGCATTGCACGACACAGGTGCACAAACCTACATGAAAACAGTACATTCATACACATAGAAAATAAATAAAATTTGGGGCTGGAGAGATAGCCTAGCGGTTAAGAGCACCGACTGCTCTTGCAGAGGTCCTGGGTTCGATCCCCAGCACCCACATGGCGGCCGAGAACCGTCTGTAACTCCAATTCCAGGAGAACTCCAGTTCCAGGGGAATCCGACACCCTCTTCTGACCTCTGCGGCATTGCACAACATGGGTGCACAAACCTACATGCAGACAGTACATTCATACACATACAAAATAAATAAAATTAAAAAAAATAAAAAAATTAAAAAAAAGAAAAGAAATAAAATTAAAAAAATAAGATGCATAGTGAAAGACAACATCTGGCCTCCACATGCTCTTGCACAGGCAAGCACACAAAAGAACACACACACACACACACACACACGACAATGAAAGGAAGAAATGGGCAAATACTACAGGTAAAATGTTAGGGATGCATCAGTTGTGGCAAACGGTAGAAAACAATGTTAAGGGGGCTGGAGAGATAGCCTAGCGGTTAAGAGTGCAGACTGCTCTTGCAGAGGACCCGGGTTAGATCCCCAGTACCCACATGGTGGCTGAAAACCATCTTTAACTCCAGTTCCAGGGGAATCCGACGCCCTCTTCTGACCTCTGCGACATTGCACGACACGGGTGCACAAACCTACATGCAGACAGTACATTCGTACACATAGAAGATAAATAAATAAAATTTAAAAAGGGGATGGAGAGATGGCCTAGCGGTTAAGAGCCCTGACCGCTCTTACAGAGGACCCGGGTTCGATCCCCAGCACCCACATGGCGGCTGAGAACCGTCTGAAACTCCAATTCCAAGAGGAACTCCAGTTCCAGGGGAATCCGAGACCCTTTTCTGACCTCCGCGGCATTGCACGACACGGGTGCACAAACTTGCATGCAGACAGTACATTCATACACATACAGAACTAAATAAAATTAATAAAATTTTTTTTAATTAAAAAAAGAAAACAATGGTTAAAAGCTGTTCTTCACAAGAGTGGGGATGTTTTTGCACCGTTTACCATCAATCACATGGAAATCTGTCTGCTGAGCATTGGCCTGCTGTGTAATAGTTAAATTCAACTTTCATTGTTCTAGGCCACAAGATTTCAGGGTTCAGATATTGCAACAGCTAGTATTATATACACTAAGTAACATGCAACCATATGAATAGCCTTATAAAATGGAATATGCTTATCTGTGTATGTATAGAATGTACATGAAGGGACATAAGAAACTAGCAATAGAGATTTACTGTCAGGCGGGTGGTGTTCAGGGTTGACATGCAAATGAGACTTCTCATATCTTTTCTCAGCCATTAAGTTGATGACATTTTGTCTTGTTGGGACCCACAAATCTTTTCCCGTAGTTAGTTTTAGGATTTGAATTGCAAGGTTTTTGACAAAAAGGTTTCATGTCTATCTGTATCCCCCCCCCCTTTTTTTAACCCATGAATCTCCAGAAGACAGTTGTATTATACATAACTATAAGGTGGAATCAAGGCACAGATTTCATCAAATTTACCCATGTTGTTTTGGGTGACATATCTTGAACTTTTTATCACATTGAATTTACTGTCTAGTAAACAAATTAAAAATTGAACATAGAAACACACTAATAAAGATACTGAAGGAATAGAGAATACTTGAAGAGGTCAGTTCCTAGGTACAATAGGAAGACATTTAACCCAAAGATATAAGTGGAGACATAAATCAGGAGAGAGTTTTCATCCATAACACGAGATACCACAGAAAGAACTCTTATATTGCCTATAACAAGAAACAAATGTAAGTAAAAAATATACTCGTGTTCCTCTGAGTATCTACTTTGTTTTTGATCACCATCTTGCTTTCTGCTATAACAAGATGCTTCAGGATCATCTCAAATATTGTTTGGTCCTTCAATATGTGACTTCACCAAGGAGTCCTGGTTTCCTTTAATGCTTAAAAATATGAGTCTTATATTGTTACCAGTTTTAAGTCTTCTTAGTCTAGTGTTGGCTTGGTTTGATATGTGTGTGTGTGTGTGTATGTGCGTGTGTGCATGCATGTGTGTGTGTGTGTGTGTGTTTGGTGTGCACATTCTGGTAGAGTCCACTGGATAATCTGGGGAATCTTTCCTCCTCAGGCACTGTCCACCTTGTTTTTTTGAATCACTGTGTCTCACTGTCCAGGGCTCACCTGTTTAGGCCCGGCCAGCCAATAACACCCAGGCATCTGGCATCTGCTTGTTTCCACCTCCCCAGTGTTGGAATTACAAATTTGCATCACTGCACTTTTTAAACCTGAGTTCTGGAGATCAAAATCAGGTGCTCTTGCTTCCATAGCAAGCTCTTTACCAATTGAATATTCTCCTGGCCTTTAAAAAAGGTTTGTTTGTTTGTTTGTTTGTTTGTTTATTATTTGTGTGTATGTGTGTTTATATGTGTCTTAAGTATAAGTGCACATGTTTGTACAGGCGCTACTCCCTGTGTGTAGGCCCCAAGAGGGTGTTGGGTGTCCTCTCCCATTACTCCAGAATGTTACATGACAGGGCCTGGAGAGATACCTCAGCAGTTAAGAGCACTGGCTGCTCTTCCAGAGGACTTAGGTTCAGTTCCCAACATCAACGTGGTGGCTAACAACTGTCTATAACTCGTTCTAGAGGATTCATTACCCGCTTCTGGTCTCTGCAGCTAATGTATGCATGGGTACATTTGAATATATTCAAGCAAAACACTCATACAAATAAATAAATAAATAAATAAATAAATAAATAAATAAATAAATAAATTATATGTCAGAGGAGAATGAAAGAATGTTTCAGGAATATGACAGGAATAAACAAGAATGAAAATTATGAGTAGTTGAAATGTTGCCTTCAAAAACAGTTTTATTACTACAATATAATTCCAATTTCAAAAATTATTACAGAACTATGGTAACAAGACTCTGCTATTATTGACATATAGGTGAATAGAATGAGTTCCCAGAAACAGACCCTTATATTTATGACCAATTGATTTTGACAGTGGTACAAAGTTAATTCAATGGAAGAACTAATTGTGTCTTAAATAGATTGTGCTAGGAAAACTAGATAGCAAGGTACTAAAGGATAAAATCTGACTCTTTACTTTAGACTACGTGTTAAAAAAAAAAAAACTCCAGGGTGATCAAGTGTCTAAATATATCTGCTAGAGCTATAAAACTGTTAGCAAATCTTCATAGTTTCTGCAGATGTAACACTAGAGAATAAGTGGCAAAGGAGCAAATTAATAAAATAGACTTCGTCAAAATGAAAGACTCAGCCAGGCATGATGATGCCTGCCTTTAATGCCAGCATTTGGTAGGCAGAGCCAGGCAGGACTCTGAGATCAAGGCCAGCCTGGTCCACATAGCGAGTTCCATGCCAACTGGGCTACAGAGATGCCTTGCGTCAAAAACGAACAAGCTCTGAGAAGTTACTCATTATTGTTAATTCATAAGAGAAGGCCACAGTGAAGCTTCATCCCCACCATGTAGGAAAGAACAGCAAGGATTGACACGGATATAGACTGAAGGGATGTAAAAGGGCACAGCCACTTTGGAAAACTTTGCCAAAATGAATTTTTTCTTTTTCTTTTTCTTGTGTACCCCAGGCTGATTTCAAACTTGCCACATAGGTGAAGCCAACTTTGAGCTCCTGATCCTCCACTTGCCAAGTGCTGAGAGACAGCTGCAAAATGTTACCACGTACAGTTATCACCTGACCCCCAAACTTCTGCTCCTGAGAATATACTGGAGGTCATTGAAAATGTGGTGACATAGAGACTTATACAACAATGTCAGTAACAGCATTTTTTCATAGTAATCAAAAAGGCATATTTTACTGGAAGTAGAATAGGAAACAAATATATATCAGGAATGCTTCAAGACTTTTTTTCTTCCTAGGAACCGGCAGAACCAGCCATTATTTCAGGGTGGATTCTGGATACTTGGGCAATATGATGAGAGCAGTACGTTGCATGCAGTCCTCAGATAACCTGGCTTTGGCCGACAATATAACCAATATAACCTCCCTCCCTCCCTCCCTTCACTGAACTACATACTACAGCATGCATGTGGACGTCAGAAGACACCTTGTGGGAATTCTCCCACCGTGTTGGTGTCTAGGATTAAACTTCAGTTGTGAGGCTTGGCAGCAAATGCCTTCACCCACTCAACTATCTTGCCCGCCCCCTATATTTTTACTGAATTTTTCCCAGAAGCCATTTAATTTAGCTTTGTTTCTGGGATACCTCAGATTCTGAAGTGCTTAAAATCTTTCCAGTAGGCTGGATATGTACAATAATTACCCTTGTATGTGTCAGGCCCCGAGTTTGACTACCAAAATACACACACACACACACACACACACACACAACACACACACACACACATACCTCTACCTGTTAGCAAAAGATTATGAAAGATTCAGTTTAAGGTTGATTTCCCTAATATATTTAGTCTCAGTAATTCTGGAATATTTTATTTTACTTTGCATTTCACTTTTCTAAATTTTTAAGTTCTCACATTATTTTCACAGGCTCATGAACACTTAGAATATTATATCTCCCATAGAATTATAACCACAACAGACAGTGTAAGCATACAGTGGAATTAACATATAAAAAATATATACAAGGTCAGTAAGCCTTGAAAAGTTATAATGTATATCACCATTTGATCAGTTCTATAAGAATCTAATGTTAAATAAAACAGCTCAAAGGGCATATAAAATATTAGATATCTGCTTAGTAGAAACCAACATATTTGATTTTATGTGTGTGATGTTAGTCATGGATCCCAGGGCTTCATGCATCGTAGACTGATTTCTGCCACTGAAGCTACAATGCCGAGATTTTCACCGTGTGAGTGTGTGTGTGTGTGTGTGTGTGTGTGTGTGTGTGTGTGTGCCCATTCCTGTATGTGCACATGTAGAGCCCAGAAGAGGATGTTGGGTGTCTTATTGTATCACTCTGCGTACTTTTTTTGAGACAGGGTCTCCCTGTAGCCCCAGCTGGCCTGGAATTAGCTTTGTAGATCAGGCTAGCCTCTATCTCACAGAGATCCTCCTGCCTCTGCCTCCCAAGTACTGGGATTAAAGGTGTGTACCACTGAGCTGGGCTCTAATTTTCTGAGATAAAATCTCTCATCAAACCCAGAGCTCACTGATTTGGCAAGATTAGCTGGCCAGTGAGCTAGGGAGTCAAACTGTCTCTGCCGCTCCATCCCCCTACCCCCTTGCATTGGTGTTCTAGACATACGTAACTGCACCTGGTCATTATTGGGTGCTGTGGATCTGAGCTGAGCCCCTCACACTTGTTCCACAAGTGCTCACACCCACTCAGCCTTCTCCCCAGCCCTTTATTTTTATTTTAATTCAGTAGAGGTTGGAAAGAAAAGGAAAAGAAAATCACACTTTAAACAAAAATAAGTTGGTTAACAACTTTTAAATAAGCATAGTGAATTAAAACCTTCGAAGTTTTATAATTAGAATTATTTTAGCTATAATAACAAAACATCTATACCTTTAAATGTGTTTTCTAAATTAAAGAACATACTGCATTTGATCTACATAAGACAAAGAAACATTTTACTGAAAGTATTTAATAGTATTCTCTCACTCTTTTTCCCAGGTTCTCCATATTGCTTCACCTGAGAGTGTAAACATTAAATTAACTGTAAGGCTTTTTTGTTTGGAGAAATTAAAGTCATTTGCTTGTTTTTAAATTTTACTGTTGCCAGGCGTGGTGGTGCATGCCTTTAATCTCAGCACTCGGGTGGCAGAGGCAGGTGGATCTCTTCCAGTACAAGGCCAGCCGGGTCTACATAGCAAGCTCCAGGCCAGCTGGGACTAAAGGGAGACCCTATCTCAAAAAGATAAAAAAATTTTTTTTACTGTTAAAAAAAGAATAAATTCTTCTGTCATTTTCAACATTAGAAAACCATAAATACGATTGACATTTTATGGTTACCAATTATCAGTCAAGTGCTTTGTAATTCTTAGGTAAATATATATTATTATATTAACACTAGCATTAAAACACCTGTGCCCCTTTTCTAAGCCTAGGGAACAATCTGCGGAAGAGGGGGCGTGGTAGAATGTAAGGCCTGCGATTGGGGTGAATGGTGAAACTACAGCAATATAGACTGGACACTTATTTGATCAACTTGATTGTACATTCAAGCCCCCCTAGCTGGATGGTGGGACCCTTGGGCTGTGTGGGTTTGGGCACAACTGCTTGCAAATTGGTTTTACGTGAAGGATGCTTGTACTCATAAATTATTACTTATTGTTAAAAAATGAAAAAAAATTAGAAAAATATTAAAATAAAAAAAGAACTGTAAAAAAATTTTTTTCGCTTTTGAAAAAGCGAAAAATTACCGAAAGTTTCAACAATTGATGAATGAGAAATGAAATGTGATATGGTCATGCAATAAAATATTATTTGGTCTTAAAAAGGAATGAAATACTATCCACTCGTCAGTTGAGGGGCATTTAGGTTGGTTCTAGCTCCTTGCTATTGTGAAGAGAGCTGCAATAAACATGGCCGTGCATGTATCTCTGTGGTGGCGTAAGTCTTGAGGGTACATGCCTAGGAGTGGTATGGCTGGGTTGGTTGGCAAGTTCATTCCAAGTCTTCCAAGGGTTCTCCACACTGCTTTCCATAGTGGCTGTATGAGTTTACATTCCCACCAGCAGTGGATGAGTGTTCCCCTTTCCCCACAACCTCTCCAGCACTTGGTATCATTTGTTTTCTTGATCCTAGTCAGTCTTATTGGAGTAAGATGATATCTTAAAGTGGTTTTCATTTGCATTTCCTTAATGATTAGTGATGTTGAACAGTTCTTGAGGTGTTTCTCAGCCATCTCTAATTCCTCACTTGTGAAGTCTCTGTTCAGTTCTTTGCTCCATCTATTAAGTGGGTCATTTGTTTTCTTTTTTCTTTGTTTTTTGAGTAGTTTATATATTCTGGAAATCAATGCTTTGTCAGATGTATCTGCAGTGAAGGTTTCCTCCCACTCTGTGGGATTTCTCTTCACTTCCTTGATTGTTTCTTTTGTTGTACAAAAGCTTTTGAGTTTGATGAGGTCCCATTTGTCAATTGTCGACCTTAATTCTTGTGCAGCTGCTGTCTGATTTAGGAAGTCTTTTCCTACGCCTATGTCTTGTAGTCTGCTGCCAACTTTTTCTTCTATTACCTTCAGAGTTTGGGGTTTCACGTTGAGGTCTTTAATCCATCTGGAGTTGACTTTTGTACAGGGCGAGAGGTAGGGGTTTAATTTCATTCTTCTACAAGTGGTGATCCAGTTTTGCCAACACCACTTGCTGAAGATGCTGTCTTTTCTCCATTGTGGCTTCCTGGCCCCCTTGTCAAATATGAGATGGCTGAAATTGTATGTGCTCAGATTTGGATCTTTGGTTTTGTTCCATTGGTCAATAGGTCTGTTTTTGTGCCAGTACCAGGCTGTTTTTATAAGTATAGCCCTGTAGTATAGTTTGAAGTCTGGTACAGAGATCCCCCCTGTGTAGCTCTTTTCACTCAGTGTTGTTTTGGCTATTCGGGGTCTTTTGTTTTTCCAAATGAATTTAAGAACATTTGTTTCCAAGCCTGTGAAGAAACTCTTGGAGATTTTGATTGGGATTGCGTTAAATCTATACAAGAGTTTTGGTAAAATGGGCATTTTTACAATGTTAATTTTCCCAATCCATGAGCATGGGAGGTTTTTCCATCTTCTGAGGTCTTCTTCAATTTCTTTCTCTAAGGGTTTAAAATTTTTTGTTGTAGAGTTCTTTGGTGTCTTTGGTTAGGTTTGTTCCTAGGTATCTTATTGTTTTTGAGGCTATTGTGAGGTGGGGAGGTCTCTTTGAATTCTTTCTCCAGTTGCTTGTTGTTGGTGTAAAGAAAGGCCATTGATTTTTTAAGGTTAATTTTGTATCCTACCACTTTGCTGAAGCTGTTAATCGTTTCTAGGAATTTTCTGGTGGAGTTTTTAGCATCCCTTAAATAAACAATCATATCATCAGCAAATAGGGATAGTTTGACTTCCTCTTTTCCAATTAGTACTCCTTTAATATCCTTTTCTTGCCTTATTGCTCTAGCAAGTGTTTCAAGCACTATATTGAAGAGGAGTGGTGACAGGGGGCAGCCTTGCCGAGTTCCTACCTTTAAAGGGAATGTTTCTGTCATTTCCCCATTTAGGATGATATTGGCTGTGGGTTTCCTGTCTATGGCTTTGATTACATTGAGGAATGATCCCTCCAATCCAATTCCTTCTAGGACTTTAAGCATGAAGGGATGCTGGATTTTGTCGAAGGCTTTTTCAGCATCAATTGAGATGATGGTGTGGTTTTTGTCTTTGATTCCGTTTATGTGTTTGATGATGTTTATTGATTTTCATATGTTGAACCATCCCTGCATCTCTGGTATGAATCCAAATACTAGTATGTGCTATGTGTTGATAAATCTTGAGGACATTGTGCTTAGGGAAAGAACAGAGTCCTCAAAGGCCACATGCTATATTGTTCCATTTCTGTGAAATGCTCAGAATAAACAAAACAGTAAACATTTTAAATTTCTGCCTCCTTGGGGGCTGGAAAGTTGGCCTAGCGGTTAAGAGCACTGACTGCTTTTGCAGAGGACCCGGGTTTGATCCCCAGCAGCCGCATGGTGGCTGAGAACGGTCTGTAACTCCAATTCCAGGAGAACTGCAGTTCCAGGAGAATCCGAGACCCTCTTCTGACCTCCGCAGCATTGCACAACACGGGTGCACAAACCTACAAGCAAACAGTACATTCATGCACATTAATTAATTAAAAATTTTCTGCCTCCCATACCACCCATTCTTATTTCTGATATGTGTGTGCAAGTAGTCATTTGAATTTTATTTAAGTCACCTTTGCAAATCTATCACATATCCTGAAATATTGCTATAGAAAAATTGATTTGATGAGTTTTTCTGTCTCTGTTTATAGCTATTAAAGCCGGTCTAGCTGGGTGCGGTGGCACACGCCTTTAATCCTAGTACTTGGGAGGCAGAGGCAGGCGGATCTTTGTGAGTTCAAGGCCAGCCTGGTCTACAGAGTGAATTCCAGGACAGCTGGGGCTACAGGGAGACCCTGTCTCAAAAATACCAGAATAAAATAATAAAATAAAATATTTTTAATATCTATTAAAGCAAGTATTCGGCCATGTGACACCACTCCTCTTCCTTTACGACTCCAGTGGTGAACTTGGACGTCCTGAGAACTTTCTCTGAGCATGTTCTGAGCAGCCACTTAGAGTCTCCCCACAAGGTGAGACCTGTCCATCTTCTCTGATTAGAATAGACTGAAGTGAATATTAGTATGTGATGATGTAAAGTCTTTCGTTTGTTTATCTTGTTATTTTTCTCTGGGGGAAAGGTCAGTGAAGGGTACTGTCTGTTGATTGCAATACCAAAAATGGTATTTCAAATTTTCAGAAAAGGTAAACCTTTATATAATATAGTAAGTCATGGATCGTGAATTTCTACACTTCTTTATATAATATAGTAAGTCATGGATTGTGAATTTCTACACTTCTTTATATAATATAGTAAGTCATGGATCGTGAATTTCTACACTTCTTTTCAACCTCAAAAAAAAATCCTTCACTTCCCCTTTCTTCTCTCGAAACCTTCATTACCAGAAAAACAAAGAAGGTGCCAATGTCTGCGGCCGAGCACCTTCTCTCCCTCTTTGGAATGTGTTTTTCTTAAAGCATTCAGTTTTGGGGGGCTAAGAGACAAATTACTTTTAAATATTAAAACTCGTTTCATTTGTATCTGTGGAATTAGAATAGTGGAGAATAGAACTGCTGTTTTTGGATAGCTACTAAAGGTCAAGGCATGAAGTGTGCGTTTTTATTTAGCTGTCATATGCTTTTCTCATATAAAGGAAAATTGGGAGGATGTCTTTCAGTAAAATGCAATGTTAAAGTTCATAAGGTTAGAAATAATTTTCATCCTGACTCAAAATTCAGGTAATTTTTTTAAAAAACTTTAATTACACTTGTCATTTCTGTGATTTCTGCTGTTTGGCTCATTCTCAAATAACTGTCATATTCTTGAAGCAGTGACCTTGCCAGGTGACACTAGTGGGGAGGTCAGAGAGCATCTGGTTTTAAAAGTTTTTGCTAAAACCTTATTGTCTCCTATGAGCCCCTCCCATGCTCCCCCTTCGCCTGTACCTCCTTGGTTCCTTGTATGACCTTCCTTTCTCCCTTCCTCGTTAAATACCCCCACTTTCCTCATCTCCCCATCATAACACCTGTCTCTCTGTACCCTGCTCTCAGCTCTTTCTCTCTTCGTCCCCATGTTTCCTTCCGTTTCCTGGCTCCCGAGGTTACATCAGAATATAAGTCACATAAGAGGATTTAGAGCCAAAACCCACAAATGAGAGAGAACAATGCACATAAGTCAATAAACATATGTCGAAAAAAGGTGGTTCATGCACAGTAATTTCATCTTTAATTTTTAAAGCATTTTAAGTAAGTGAATCCTTTGGCCTTTAGTGGCAAAATAATGTTGGAGAACCTGAGAGTATATTTGCTTTTGATTAACTGATTTTCAAAACCAAAAATATATGTTGGAGCTGTTTTGGTGCTTGGAAAAATTTTGTTTATTAGATTATGCCTTTGGGATGTGTGTGTGTGTGTGTGTGTGTGTGTGTGTGTGTGTTGATGTATATTTTAAAGAAGAAATGTTAGAGACAAATGTAAGCAATATTCATATACCACTGAAGAGGTTAATGACTTACAAATTTTACATGATTACTATAATGTTTTGAATAATGGTACTGATATACATAAAATTCATGTCTCATCATATTCTCTTACCTTTATTAAAGCAGTACTTGGGGTTTTATCCCCCAGAAAATTTTATTTTATCATTATATTCTTATGCATCCCAAAGCAGTATTTTGAGTAATAAATAGTATAATATGTGTTTGATCCTGTAGGTTGCTTTCCTTTTTCCTCAACTTTTTTTTTTCAAGACTGTGGATGAAACTCAGTACTTTACACACACTAGGCAAGCACTCTACCACCGAGCTACTTCCTCAGCCCTCAACATTATATCTGTGAAGTTTCTTTTTATCGATGTGTGTGGCATTTTATTTCTGAGAGCCTACTTATTTATCTACTCATTCATAAACATATAGTTTTTATATTTAAGCTACTAAAAAGAATACTATAGTGAACATTCCTGTGTCTGCCTCCTTCTTCTCACTTGTAAGATTTTTGTCTTGTCATATACCTGAGTGGAATTACTGCGTATGCACATAAATTCAGCTATGCTAATTGTTGACCAATTGTTCTTCAAAGTATTGGTAACAGTTTACATTCCAATCTGTATCCATTGATTGAAATGTAATTTATATGTTTAAAATATTCTTATTTATTAAAATGTAATTTGTATGTTTTAAATATTCTTTGCTCGCACATAAGCAACAATGCCGTGGGCTTTAGCATATTTACAAGGTTCTACAATGGTTACTTAAATCTGATGTTAAAACAGTTTAATTTGTGCTCCCTTTGGCAGCACATATACTAAAATTGGAACGATACAGAGAAGATTAGCATGGCCCCTGCGCAGGGATGACACGCAAATTCATGAAGCGCTCCATATTTTTTAGACTGGACACTTATTTGATCAACATGATTGTACATACAAGCCTCTCCAGCTGGATGGTGGGAGCCTTGGGCTGTGTGGGTTTGGGCATAGCTGCTTGCAAATTGGTTTTACATGAAGGATGCTTGTATTCATTACTTATTACCTAGTGTTTTAAAAAAAAAACAGTTTAATTTTATCATGCATCCACAAGCAGACATTGGATCCACTGGTTGTTACATTCCATTTTCTCCCTTCTCTCAGCACAACTTCACAACGACTACTTTTTATCTCTGTAGATTGCTTTGTTATGAACATTCGTATGTATGATACCATTTAATATTTTGTCTTTTGCAGCTGATTGCTTTCACTTACCATAATGTTTCAGAGGTTCATGTATATTGTAGCACCTGTCAGCATTTCTTCCCTTTATTGTTTTGGTGAGTAATATTACTACATTTTGTTTGTCTACTCATCTTTTGATGGACATTTTGGTTGTTGCTACTTTCCTATTGTGAATAATTCTGTTATGACCATTCACGTGTAAGTTCTTTGTAGATGATGTTTTCATTTCCCTTGAATATATTCATGGGAATGAAATATGGTAACTGTGCCTACCATTTTGAAGAACTGTCAAAAGTTGGCTAAACTGTTTTATAATCCCATCGTTTTAGGAGATTTCTAGTTTTCCCACATTGTCACTAATGGTTGTTATTATCCAGTGGTTTTCGTATAGACTCATACTTAATTTTAAGTCTAGCTTCTGCATGGAAAGGAAAACATGGGGCCAGGGAGCTGGAGAGTGGCTCAGGAGTTAGGAATACTTGCTGCTCTCCCAGAGGACCCTAGAGCAGTTCCCAGTGCCTACATCAGGGGCTGCTCACTATTGCCTGTAAGTCCAGCTCCAGGGGACCCAGCACCCTCTTTTGGCCTGCAACAGCAGCTGTGTACATGTCATACACAGAAACAGACACACATGCAAACGCTTAAATAAAAATAAAATAAATCTAACAAAGACAGAGAAAAACAGTCTGGCTTAGTGTGCTTAAACCCAACGATTTCCTGTTTTCCTTCATATGTCATTATTTCATTTTTCTTTATGGATGGATGAAACTATATTTTTTAATGTATATTATATACATTTAAAAAAATCTGTTCACTGGGCGTGGTGGTGCATGCCTTTAATCCTAGCACTTGGGAGGCAAAGGAAGGTGGCTCTTTGTGACTTCAAGGCCAGCCTGGTCTACAGAGCAAATTCCAGGACAGCTGGGGCTACAGGGAGACCCTGTCTCGAAAAGACAAAAAAAAAAGTCTGCTCATCTATTACTGATCATCTATATTGATCTCCTGGTTATTGAGAATATATTTATATACATATATATGTAATATATAGTACATATAACATATCAGTCTATAGTATATTTTGTATAAAATCTATAATATGTATAATATATAGTACATTTATATATAGTTTATCTACAGTATATGCTGGATATCTATCCATAGTATAGTTCCTTAGATTCCTTCAAGGTATAACCAAGATTAGTATGAGTCATATGGTAGTTTGTCTTGTTATTACCCTTCTGAGGAACCTCCATACTGATTTCCATAGCGGCTGCACAAATTTACTTTCCCACAAGCAACATATAAGAGTTATTTTTGACAGGAAGTCGGGAGGGAGGTGTTGTAAGGGAGGAGTGGAGACTGGGAGCGGTCTGAATGTGATCAAGTACATTGTAGGAAATTCTCAAAGAATAAATAAATTTTTAAAAATTCCTTTCCCCATGTTCTCACTAGCATTTATTGTTTATTCGCTTGCTAATAGCCATTGAGACTAGGGATTACAGGTAAAATGGCATCTCAGTGTAGTGGTTTTCTTTAATTTGGATTTCCTTGATGCCTAAGAATGTTGACTCTTTCAAATATTTATTGGTTATTTTTATTTCTTCCTGGTAGAACTGCCTGCTCAGTATATTAACACATTTATTGATAATATAATTTATTTGTTTTGGTATATAATTTTTGAAGTTCTTTAGACATTCTAGATGTTAATCCCCTGCCCAGTACACAGCTGGCCAAGATGTTTTCCCCATTTCTCTAGCTGTCTCTTCACTCTGCTGATTGTTTCCTTTGGTGTGTAGAAGCCTTTTAACTTCCTGCAGTCACACGTGTCAGTTCTTAGGTTCATGTCTTCTCTTTGCTATTGGAGTCCCTCTCATGACGTCCTTGTCTTGTCTGTATCTTGAAGTGCTTTGGCTTTATTTTCCTTTAGCAAAGATTTCCTCCTGCTCTGTCATTCAAGATTGTTTTATTCTTGTTATCATTAACTATCTACTGAACGCAAAAGGACATCTCATTGTGGTGTTACCTAACATCTCCTTAAGGACTATTGAGCATCCTTGTACAAGTTTTTCTCATTTTTTTTATTTTGCTTAGAGAAATTTCTATTCAAATCCTTTACTCATTTAAAAAATTGGATTTTAGTTTTTATTATTGAGCAGCATGTGTTGTTGCTTTATCCATTTCAATTACGAGTTCCTTGTATCCACGACATGACTTGCAAATAGTTCCTTTCTGTTGGTTGTCTTTTAACTAATTCTAAATGTGTTATTTGAAGAACAAAAGTTTTTTATTGTACCACTAATGCTTGTTTATAATCCAAGCTCTTGAGCTCTTGAAAAAGACTAGGGCAGAAAGAAAGATCCAAAGTAAAATATGGCTTGAGCTACATAGTGAGACTTGATCTCAATTTAAAAAACTGATAAAGCCCAGTTTGTCCAACTTTAACAGCTCATGCATCACATTTAGTAAATTATCCAAGCAAAAGACAAGAATATTTACTTCTTTGAAAAATATTTACTTGTTATTACTTAAAGGTTTCCTTTAAGAATCTTATAGCTCTGGCTTTTACATTTAGATCTTTGATCTGTTGCTTCATAATCTTGTTTTTTTAATTTGTTTATTGTTTTATATATATATTTGTACAAGATTATGTTACAAATAAAATCTAGGCCAGTGTCCCCCTCCCTACCCCCCACCCCACAAAATTCACTGTTTCAGTCAGTTCTCTGACACAGTCTTTTCTGTTGTTGTTGTTGTTGTTGCTGTTGTTCTTTCCAATATGTATCACTCCCAACTACTTGAACAAAAGCTCAAGGAGCCCTGCACAAAAAATACTTACAACTAGGTAATTGGTGCTAGCATCCACACATAAGGGATACCATTCATCTTTTGTTTTTCTGGGACTATGTTACTTCACTCAGCGTGATATCTTCTAGCTCCGGCCATTTACCTGCAAAGCTCATGATGTCATCTTTCTTTACCACTGCATAGAACTCCATTGTGTAGATGTACCACATTTTCTCTATCCATTCATCAGTTGAGGGGCACTTGGGTTGGTTCCAGCTTTTTCCTATTGTGAACAGAGCTGCAATAAACATGGCTGTGCATGTATCTCTGCAGTAAGATGAGTCTTGTGGGTACATAACCAGGAGTGGCACGTCTGGGTCAGGTGGCAAGTTCATTCCAAGTCTTTCAAGAGTTCTCCACACTGCTTTCCATAGTGAATGTATGAGTTTACATTCCCACCAGCAGTTGGATGAGTATTCCCCTTTCCCCACAACCTCTCCAGCACTTGGTATCATTTGTTTTCTTGATCCTACCCAGTCTTATTGGAGTGAGATGATATCTTAAAATGGTTTTATTTTCCATTTTTTTATTACTGACGTTCAATATTTTTAAGATGTTTCTCAGCCATCTCTAATTCCTCACTTGTGAAGCCTCTGTTCAGCTCTTTATTCTATCTTTCGAGTGTTTCATTTGTTTTCTTTCTTCTTTGTTTTTTGAGTAGTTTATATCTGGAAATCAATGCTTTGTCAGATGTTTCTGCGGTGAAGGTTTCCTCCCACTCTGTGGGAATTCTCTTCACTTCCTTGATTGTTTCTTTTGTTGTACAGAAGTTTTTGAGTTTAATGAGGTCCCATTTGTCAATTGTCAATCTTATTTCTTGCGCAGCTGCTGTCTGATTTAGGAAGTCTGTAGGCCTATGTTTTGTAGGCTGCTGCCAACTTTTTCTTCTATCACCTTCGGAGTTTTGGGGTTCACATTGAGGTCTTTGATCCATCTGGAATTGACTTTTGCAATGCGAGAGAGGTAGGGGTTTAACTTTACTCTTCTACATGTAGTGATCCAGTTTTGCCAATACCACTTGCTGAAAATGCTATCTTTCCTCCATTGTGTCTTCTTGGCCCCCTTGTCAAATATGAGGTGGCTGAAATTGTATGTGCTCAAGTTTGGAACTTCAGTTTTGTTCCATTGGTCAGCAGGTCTGTTTTTGTGCCAGTACCAAGCTGTTTTTATGACTACAGCCCTGTAGTATAGTTTGAAGTCTGGTATAGAGATTCCCCCCTGTATTGCTCTTTTTACTCAGGGTTGCTTTGGCTACTCAAGGTCTTGTGTGCTTCGTAATCTTGTGCATAGTGGGAGGCAGGGATCCACTTAGTTCTTTTGTTTATAGCTATCCCTTTATTATAGCACGACTTTCTTTTTGAAAATTTTATTTCCCCATTGAAACCTTTGCACCTTTGTTGAATAGTGGTTGAGGAGAAATAAAATGTGTGTTTTGTCTTCATTCTCTTATTGGTTATGCCAATGCCAGGACCATAACAAGCTTGATTCTAACTTCTATACTAACTTTGAAATTGGGAAATATATACCCTACAATTTCATTCAGCTTTCTCAAGATTATTCTGTTTTAGGACCCTTGCATTTCCATAAGAATTGTAGGATCGATTTGTTAGTTTTGGTGTTTTTTTTTGTTTTGTTTTTTGTTTTTTGTTTTTTTTTTTGCTTAATTGAACTGTAATATGTTCTCTTTTTTTTTTTTCATACACTTCTCAGTTCAATCGAAACTCATTTCCCCTTCCATGCCCCCTGCCCTTACCAAGTTCATGCAGTCTGCCTTACATGTCCTGTTTCCCCTTCTGAGTCCTTTCAAAGTTTTTCAAAGCAGAAGAATGAACGTGTCCCCCATAGGCTTTAAGTATTCAGATATTTTGTCCCCAGTTGGTGGCACTGTTTCGGGAGATCTTAGAAGGTGCAGCCATGCTGGAGGAAGTACACCATTGGGGGTAGGCTTAGTGAGTTTAACAAGCCCTGCAGGCTCCAGTTGCTCTCTATCTGCTTCCTGTGCTCGTTGGAGGATGTGAACCTCAGCTTTCTGCTCCAGCTCCTGCCACCATGCCTCCTGCCACAATGGACTCTAATTCCCTGGAACCATCAATCATAAGTTCAAATAAACTCTTCCTTTTATAAGTTCCCTTGGTCATGGTGTTTTATCACAACAAGAGAAAAGTGACTAATACAGTGGGGAAGAGCTCTACTGCTTCAGTCAGTTCCCTGTCCCAGTTCTTTTGTTGCTGTTGTTCCCTCCAATCTGTATTGTTTCAACACATGCATTTATATATGTCACACATGTGCTAAAATCATATCCTCTGAAAATGAGCTATATGTTATTTCCAAATCATATTTTGGGATCAGCATTTTTCCCTTTTAATTTTATATTTCTCTAAAATATGCAAACATACCCTCCACCCTTGTACCAAAATTATAAAGTCTGAAAATAGGTTATAGGTAATTCTAGAATCTGTTAAGGGATTCACATTCTAAGAGCACAGTTGCTTTTAGATAAAGAGAAATATAACATTAATGTTATTCAGTTTGCCTTACTTGATGCTAGCATTCACAAATGAGGGATAACATTCATCCTTTGTTTTACTGGGACTGTGTTACTTCACTTAGCATAATATCTTCTAGTTCCATCCATTTGCCCAAAAAGTTCATGATGTCATCTTTCTTTACCACTGCATAGAACTCCATTGTGTAGACGTATCACATTTTCTCTATCCACTCATCCGTTGAAGGGCACTTGGGTTGGTTCCAGCTCTTCATTGTTGTGAAGAGAGCTGCAATAAACATAGATGTCCATGTATCTCTTTGGTAGGATAAGTCTTGTGGGTATATACCCAGGAGTGGTATGACTGGGTCAGGTGGTAGGCTCATTTTCTGTCTTTTAAGGGTTCTCCACACTGTTTTCCATAGTGGTTGCACAAGTTTACATTCCCACCAGCAGTGGATGAGTGTTCCCCTTTCCCCACAACTTCTCCAGCATTTGGTATCATTTGTTTTCTTGATCCTAGCCAGTCTTATTGGAGCGAGATGCTATCTTAAAGTGGTTTTAATTTGCATTTCCTTAATTATTAATGATGTTGAACACTTTTTTTAAGATGTTTCTCAGCCATCTTTACTCCCTCACTTGTGAAGTCTCTGTTCAGCTCTTTCCTCCATCTCTTGAGTGAGTCATTTGTTTTCTTCTTTGTTTTTTGAGTAGTTTATATATTCTGGAAGTTAATGTTCTGTCAGATGTATCTGTGGTGAAGGTTTCCACCCACTCTGGGGGTTTTCTCTTCCCTTCAGTGATTGTTTCTTTTGCTGTACAGAAGCTTTTGAGTTTAATGAGGTCCCGCTTGTCAGTTGTTGACCTTATTTCCTTATTTCCTATCTTATTTAGAAAGTATTTTCCTACCCCTATGTCTTGTAGGTTGCTGCCAGAGTTTTCTTCTATCACCTTCAGAGTTTCAGGTTTCACATTAAGATGTTTGATCCATTTGCAGTTGATTTTTTGTACAGGGTGAGAGGTAGGGATTTTAATTTCATTCTTCTACAAGTGGTGATCCAGTTTTGCCAAGACCATTTGCTGAAGATGCTGTCTTTCCTCCACTGTGTCTTCTTGGTCTCTTTGTCAAATATGAGGTGGTTGAAATTGTATGAGCTCATGTTTGGATCTTCAATTTTGTTCCATTGGTCTACAGATCTCTTTTTGTGCCAGTACCAAGCTATTTTTATGACTATGGCCCTGTAATATACTTTGAAGTCTGGTATTGTGATCCCCCCTGTATTTCTCTTTTTGCTCAGGGTTGCTTTGGCTATTTGGGGTCTTTTGTTTTTCCATATGAATTTAAGGATTTTTTTCCACGTCTGTGAAGAAACTCTTGGAGATTTTAATTGGGATTGCAATGAATCTGTATATTAATTTGGGTAGAATGAACATTTTTACTACCCATACTACTGAGTCTTGAATTACATTTTAATTTCTCTCTTACCTACTTGGCTCTCATTCTATTTCTGCACCTTTCATGTTCTATTTCTTATCAACTTGTAACAGAAATCTCCTCTTCATTTCTAACTTCAAACATCCTAAATGTCCTCTTGAACTTTTGGTCTTCCTGTTTCAATAACACTAATTTTATGCATTAATCAATTTTCTTACAATTGAGTTGTAGATTCTGTGGATACCTTTGTTAGTATTACATTTTCATGAAGTTTGGTTTGTAGGCCTACCTTCAGAAGGGTGTTTTACGAGGGTTTTTTTTTTTATTTTGCTCACTCCTCACAGTGATGGACTCTGCATTACCTGTGACTGGCATCCTTCAGTAAGACTCCTTCCAGACATGGGCTTCAGGATGGCATTTTGGTGTTTAGCCCAGTGTAATATTACAGATTCTACAAATTCAGCCATGGAGACATCCTTCAGGTGGGGTGAGGGTAACATCACATCAAAATTTGACATCACTTCTCCACTTATGTGAACCCCACTTTATCCTTCTTATCACAGGGGAGCCTGTTACTTTGTTTTCCTCTAGCGTCCAGCTTTCCAGTAGCTTCAATGATACACACTGTTGTACCTTTCTTTTTCTGGTTTCTGACTCATAAAAGTATGTAAGCCTACATAGCATACATACATACATACATACATGTGTGTGTTGCTTTTTTCAATGCTATGATAATATACCTGACAAAAGCGACTTGAGGAATAGTTTATTTTGGCTTACAGTTTGAGGGTACAGTCCATCATGGTAGGCAAGGCATGCTGGCAGGACCATTGGTCACAGTCAGGAAGCATCCACAGTCAGGAAGCAGAGAGAAAAACAGGTGCTGGTACTCAGCTGGCTCTCTTCTTTTATTCAGTCCAAGACTCTTGCCATAGTGTGATACTCCCCACAATCAATATCAGTCTCAATTAAACCCATTTGGAAGCACCCTCACAGACACACTGGCATGTCTCCTAGGAGATTCTAACTATAGTCAGGTTGACAGTAAAGATCAATCATCACTGCCAGGCATGGTGATGCACACCTTTAATTCCAGCACTCAGGAGGCAGAGGCAAGTGGATTTCTGTGAGTTCAAGGCCAGCCTGGTGTATATATTGAGATCCAGGCCAGCTGGGACTAAAGGGAGACCCTGTCTCAAAAATACCAAAAGAAAAAAAAAATCAACCATCACAGATATCATACTTAAAAGCCACTGCTTTCATTTTTAATGTTTTTTCTATTTTAATTATTGGCAAATTTTCTATTTTCTTACCCCTTTTGACAAATTAGTGTACTTATAATGGCATTTTAGTACTGAAAAATATGAAATTTGAGATAGGAAGAGACAGGATAGTTTGAATGTTAGTTCAAAGTGAGCCTCATTTCTTGTTTACTACAGTGTAGGATTTCAGAATATGTATCGGGGACATTCCCTGACCTGGTGGAATCTTCCTTGATAAATTCTAAGGTTGATTATTGTTAAGGTTTTTGGAGGTAATGTTCACCTTTTTCTACCACGTCTTCATTACTTTAATATTATAAGGTTACTATGTAGGGGTACTCTTGTGATTATATACCTTGGAGAACTTTTAAAAAATAAGTTAAACTATTAAAATTTTATATTCTCCAGGAAAATTTCTTTTCAAGTAAGTGTTTTAGGCTGACTATATCAATTGTCAATTAGATATGTTAATACTCTAAGAATAGGAGATGGACTTAATTCTAGAAAGATAAAAAAGAAAGGGTTGTCATTAATGAATTAAGTGGAATCTTTAGAAGTTTTTAGCAGGATTCCTATAGTAGACATCTGTAATTATTTTCTTTTTTATTTTTTTATTGTATATATTGTTTTTTTGTACAAGATTATGGTACTAATCAGATCTAGACCCGTGTCCCCCACCCTACCCCCCCAACCCACCAGAGCTCATGCATTCTGCCAAAAATGCTTTTCATCTCTTTCCCAGTCTTTCTCAAAATTCTCCATGTGGAAGTTGACTGTTTCAGCAGAAGTTCACCATTTCAGTCAGTTCTTTGATGCAGTCCTTTCTGTTCTTATTGTTGTTGTTGTTGTTGTTGTTGTTTCCAATATGCATCACTCCCAACTACTTGGACAAAAGCTCAAGGGACCATGCACAGGAAATACTTACATGTAGGTAATTGGCACTAGTATCCACAGATGAGGGATACCATTCATCATTTGTTTTTCTGGGACTCTGTTACTTCACTTAACATAATATCTTCTAGTTCCATCCATTTACCTGCAAAACTTATGATGTCATCTTTCTTTACCACTGCATAGAACTCCATTGTGTAGATGTACCACATTTTCTCTATCCACTCATCAGTTGAGGGGCACTTGGGTTGGTTCCAGCTCCTTGCTATTGTGAAGAGAGCTGCAATAAACATGGCTGTGCATGTATCTCTACTGTAAGATGAGTCCTGTGGGTACATGCCCAGGAGATGTATGGCTGGATCAGGTGGCAAGTTCATTCCAAGTCTTCCAAGGGTTCTCCACACTGCTCTCCATAGTGGCTGTATGAGTTTACATTCCTACCAGCAGTGGATGAGTGTTCCCCTTTCCGCCACAACCTCTCCAGCACTTGGTGTCATTTGTTTTCTTGATCCTTGCCAGTCTTGTTGGAGTAAGATGATATTTTAGAGTGGTCTTGATTTGCATTTCCTTAATGATTAATGATGTTGAACACTTCTTAAGATGTTTTTCAGCCATCTCTAATTCCTCATTGGTGATGTTTCTGTTCAGCTCTTTGCTCCATCTATTGAGTGGGTCATTTATTTTCTTTCTTCTTTGTTTTTTGAGTAGTTTATATATTCTGGAAATCAATGCTTTGTCAGATGTTTCTGCAGTGAAGGTTTCCTCCCACTCTGTGGGATTTCTCTTCACTTCCTTGATTGTTTCTTTTGATGTACAGAAGCTTTTGA
>VZQC01014559.1:172389-309070 GCA_009823505.1 Rhizomys pruinosus
AGTTGTTCTGTGTTATCTTCCAGGTCTGATATTCTTTGTTCTGCTTCCTCCATTCTGCTTCTGAGGCTTTTTCCATTCCTTTCCTCTTGATTGCATGAGTGTTTGATTTCCTTTTTCATTTCCTCTTCTGATTTCTTTAGTATTTCCACTTCCTTTTGGAGCTTCTCAATCTCTTCCTGTAGCTCTTTGCTTCGCTGGTTGGTTTCCTTATCTTTTTCAACATGGGATCTTTTCAGTGTTTCTACTTCCTTCCGGAGTTTGTCATTCTCTCTCACTAGGTTCTTCTTGAATTCTTCATTCTCTTTTCTTAATTCTTTGATTTGCTCTTTATAATCTTGTACTTCTTTAAGAATGTTCACAATTGTACTTCTAATTATCTGTGTCCTAGGCCATCCCCAGGGGGATCCCACTGTAGGAATCTTCCACAGGGTTGGTAGCGCTTGGTGTGGGATTATCCTGCACCTTTCCCATGTTGTCTCTTCTTCCAGTCCCTGGCATATGGGCTTATCCTTGCCTGTATTCCAATGTGAATCCCAAATGCCTCTTCACTGCGTTGAAGGCTTGCTTTGCTTGCCTCCTTCAAATGCCTTCCTTGCTTGTTTGATTGATTTGTTTTTCTCCTTTACTCCTTGCTTATGGAGTGTTGCCTTCTCTAAGCTCTAGGCTTTCTATTGGAAGTCCAACTCACTCTTCCCTTTCTGTTCTGAAGGTTCTCAAAAGAATCCACTTGGACACTCCTTCCTTCGGTAATCCCTTATTGGGGGGCTCTTTAGCCCACACCCCGGGTACCTGTGCTTCAGGTGGTCTTAGGAGATCCCCGATCTCAAGACTCACACAAACCCACCTTTTATACCAGCTGGGAGGATAACTCCACCCCCACAGCCACACCAGCCAATAGGGCCAAAGATCAACAACGACAATGGAATCCAATCAAATAATCTGCCTGGCTGAAGCACCCAGCTCTTACCTGTGCTTCAAGTGGTCTTGGGAGATCCCCTTATAAATATTTTTTATTCATTAACTTACTGAAGTATACAAGAATTTCCCTTGTGCAGATTGATAGACCAGGAAAAAGAAGGAGGAGGTTGTTGACCTGAAATAGACAGTTAACTTAAGAAATACTACCACTACTGCTACTACTACTACTACTACTAATAATAATAATAATAATAATGGCTGTGCCAGAATGTTAGAATGATTTGAATTTTTAAAGAGCTGAATAATATGTCATTGTGTATATGTAGCCACACTTTCATTATTCATTCATTAGTCAGTGGACTTGTAGGTTTTTTCCATTTCCTGGCTGTTATGCAAAGAGCAGTAATGAATATGAACAGGTATTTCTGTAGTAGAATATAGAGCTTTTTAGGGTGTTTAGACACAAGTAGTTTGGCTGGGTCATATGGTAAATCTATTTCTAACTTGCTGAGGAATTTCCATACTGATTTCCATGCTGTACCAGAAAAAAATGCAAGGTCCTAGTGAGAATGTACTAATATTCGGCTAAATGGACATAGTATTGAAATGATTCTTTTTTTTTTTTTGGTCTTTTCGAGACAGGGTCTCCCTGTAGTCCCAGCTGTCCTGGAACTCACTCTGTAGACCAGGCTGGCCTTGAACTCACAAAGATCCGCCTGCCTCTGCCTCCCAAATGCTAGGATTAAAGGCATGCGCCACCATGCCTGGCAGTGTGTCTGTTTTTATGTCAGTACCATGCTGTTTTCATTACTATGACTCCATAGTATAATTTGAGATCAGGGACAGTAATGCCTCCAACAGTTCTTTTACAAGTCAGGATTAGTTTGGCTATCCTGGATCTTTTATGTTTCCATATAAAACTTGAGATTAGCTTTTCCAGTTTCTGGGAATAATTGTATTGGAATTTTAATGGGTATTGCATTGAATTTGTAGATTGCTTTTGGACGGATGGCCATCATTTTAGTATTAACCCTAATGACCCATTGCTATGGGAGATCTTTCCAGCTTTAGATATTTTCTTCAATTTCTTTCTTTGATGTCTAAAAATTTATAGTATACAAATCTTTACTTCCTTGGTTAGATTTATTCCAAGATATTTTATATTTCTGAGGCTATCATGAATGGGATCTTTTCCCTGATTTCTTTCTTGGTATGTTTGTTTTTTGTTGGTGTGTGGGGCTGTTCATTTTATATCCTGCTACTTTGCTGAATGTATTTCTCAGCTCTAGGAGTTTTCTGATGGAGTCATTAGGGTCTTCTGTGTATAGGATCCTATCATCTTCAAAGGATTCTTTGACTTTTTCCTTTCCAGTTCTTTTTTTTATTGATTCTTTGTGTATTTCATACATCATTTTCCAGTTCAGTTCAGGCATATTTCCCTTTCCCTTCCCCCCACCCCACCCCACCCCATCCCAGATTCTGCCATAACTGTCCTGTATCTTTCTCTCATTTTTAACAATAAGTGATAATTTATGAGTGCAAGCATCCTTCATGTAAAACCAATTTGCAAGCAGTTGTGCCCAAACCCACACAGCCCATGGGTTTCACCATCCAGCGGGGGGGGGGTGCTTGTATGTTCAATCAAGTTGATCAAATGAGTGTCCAGTCTATATTGCTGTAGTTTCACCATCCTCTTTATTTCCTTCATTTGTCTTATTGTTCTAGCTAAGACTTCAGATACTATTTTGAACAGGAATGGAGAGAGTGAATATTCTTATCTCATTCCTGATTTTTTAAATTTAATTTTGGAGCATCTGTACATCTCATACAATAATTCCCAACCAAACTCAACTCCCTTCCATGTCCCAACCCCCAATTAGAACTCATGCATCATAACATCCAAACCAAGCCTTTTCCAGTCAAGCTCCCAAACCCAGATGCCCTTTTGTGTAAATAGATCCACTGGAGTCTACAAATGAAATTTCTTACCATACACTGACAGTGGACTCTTGTATTTACAGACAGCCATATTATTTACATCACTCATCAAAAAAGCAACTCTATGCAAAAGATGGAGGCTACTGCAGAATCTGATGACTTGTTCCTCATTTTAACAATTTCTTTTTTTTAATTTTTTATTTATTTCTATATGTGTATGAATGTACTGTCTGCATGCAAGTTTGTGCACCCGTGTCGTGCAATGCCGTGGAGGTCAGAAGAGGGTGTCGGATTCCCCTGGAACTGGAGTTCTCCTGGAATTGGAGTTTCAGACGGTTTTTGGCCGCCATGTGGGTGCTGGGGATCGAACCCAGGTCCTCTGCAAGAGCGATCGGCACTCTTAACCGCTAGGCCATCTCTCCAGCCATTGTTCCTCATTTTAATGAGAATGCTTTGAGGTTTTCTTTACTTAGTATGATGTTGGCTGTGGGGTTAATTGCCTTTATTGTGTTGAGATATATCCCCAGTACCTCTAGATTCTCCAGGACTTTTATCGTGAATTGATGTTGGTTTTATCAAACCCTTTTTCTGCATCTAATGATGATCATGTGGTTTTTGTCTCTGAGTTTGTTTATGTGGTATTTACTTCCTTATGCTGAACCATCCCTGCATCACTGGGATGAAGCCAATTTGATAATAGTGTATAATTTTTATGAGTTCTTGCATTTGTTTTCCAAGCATTTTATTGAGAATTTTGGAGTCTATGTTCAGCAGAGAAATTGGCCTAATTTTGTTGGGTCTTTGTTTTGTTTGAGTAATAGAGTAAGATTGGCTTCATAGAGATAATTTGGGAGTGTTCCTTCCTTTTCTATTTTATAAAATAATTTGGGAAATATTTGTATTAGTTCTTCTTGGAAGGCTTTGTAGAATTCTGCATTGAATCCATCTGGTCCTGGGCTCTTTTTAGTGGGGAGACTTTTAATTACTACATCTATCTAGTTGGTTTATTTTATTTTATTTATTTATTTTTGTATGTGTATGAATGTACTGTCTGCATGAAGATTTGTGCACCCGTGTCATGCAGTGCCGTGGAGGTCAGAAGAGGGTGTCGGATTCCCCTGGAACTGGAGTTAAAGATGGTTCTCAGCCGCCATGTGGGTGTTGGGGATCGAACCCAGGTCCTCTACAAGAGCAGTTGGCACTCTTAACCACTAGGCCATCTCTCCAGCCCCTCTAGTTGGTTTTTATGGACCTGTTTATTAATGCTGTTTATTTTTGTCTTTTTGAGACAGAATCTTCCTATAGCCCCACATGGATCCTCCTGCCTCTGCCACCTGAATGCTGGGACTAATGTCATGTACCAAAACATCTGATCTATTTATTTGATTTTGATTTAACTCTGGTAAGCCATACATGTCTAGAAATTTGTCCATTTCTTTTAGATTTTTCTAGTTTAGTAGAATTTTTAAAGTCTGTCCTTACGGTTTTCTGAATTCCTCCAAGTCTGGTAGACTGTTTCACTTTTCATCTCTGAGTTTATTCATTTGAGTCCTCTCTCTTTCTTTGGGTTAATTTGGCTAACTGAGGTAACTCAGGCCCAGAAAGACAAATATTGCATATTCTCTCTCATAGCTGGATGCTAGTTTTGAAGTCTTAGATATTCCTGTTTTGATTATAAAATTCAGAGAGGTCAGGAAGCTAATTAATTGCCATGGCAGAGGTAGGAGAAGTGATATAAAGTGAGTAAAGGGAATTATATAGTGGAAAGTGTTCAGTGGGGTGGGAAATGGAGGGCAGTGCAGACAAAGGAGTATGAGGAAAGATAAGTAACACTAAAAGCCCTTAGAAAAAGCCATATGGAAACCTACCACTGTAGAAGCTTCTCAAAGTATGTACATATATATTATAAAATGAGATGAGTTTGCACTTAGCAGAAGACATTGCTCCTACTAGATATAATAAGCTAGCAAAGCTAAAGCCCAATCCCAGGGATGGACTCCCTCTTTTGAAGCTGTTGACCAGAGTCTTATAGATCCTCAAACAATACTGGCCATTGTTCCTGCTCTTGATTACCCACCAGAATTTCATGATAAGACCCTATTGCTGAAGATACTACATACATGAGCTATAGAACAAACAAGAAATAATCAAATTGGTACTGACTTCAGAGTCTCATCTCTACTGCCCAGCTTTCTTAGTGCTGGAAGGTGCTATGCAAGCTACCTGAAGAGAAAAATAATCATCAGCATTACCCATTTGTGAATCCTGCAAGCTCTAACCACCACTGGGTGCACAAGATAGACCCCATTAGTACATTAGTAGCACAAATATTATGGGAGTAACCAACTATTTTCTGATTTATTTTAAGGTCCACTTCATAAGATCGAACCCATACCTGACACTGATATCAGGCCTAGGAATCTGTGGCTGGATAGGTCACAGGCCAAAGAGGAGAGCCCAATACTATTAAATAAACAGACTTCTGATGACTTATTGTTATACTCATAGATTAATATATCTCTCAGTTCTCACCAGAGTATGTTCCTTATGCAGAGCAGATGGTGATTAACAGAGACCCACATCTGGCCACATGTTGAGACCAAGAAGCTTCAGAGTGCTTATCTTTGAACAGTACCCCTGTATGAAGCTTCTTCCTCCAAAGGCTCAGGGATCATTTCTGAAGAGGGGGACAAAAAGATTGTAAGATTGTAAGACCCAGCGATGGTGGCTAAGCATGAGGAAAGAGTTTTCCAGACAGCTTGTCAGTGAACATATGAACTTACCTCGGTGGCAACAGCATACACAAGCCCCACCTAAGCTCAAAATCCTAGCATGGATGTGCAGACGGAGGGGAGGAACCCTGCCCGAGGAGTCCTAGCATGGATGTGCAGAGGGAGGGGAGGAACCCTGCCTGAGGAGTCCTAGCATGGATGTGCAGAGGGAGGGGAGGAACCCTGCCTGAGGAATCCTAGCATGGATGTACAGAGGGAGGGGAGGAACCTTGCCTGAGGAATTATTGGAAACCAATAATGGCTACTGGGAGGGGGAGAGTCGGCCTCATTTAAGGACGTGACTCTTGGTAAGTTAGCAAGGCTCTAATAGATGGGCCCACACCAAAAGGCATTTGGGAACACAAATCTGACTCTCTAGGCCTTAGTATATATTATATATTCAATATAGTTATTATATATAATAGAGTACATGAAATGGGTGGAGGAAGGTAAGGGGGTGAAGATAGGGGAGGGATCTAAATAGGATCAAAATATCTTTTCTCAAATTCACAAAAATCCAATTTAAAAGGATTTGAATTTATAAGAAGTCAAGATATATGACAGTGAGTACAGCATCCAGAGAACATGTTATTCAGAGCTCAAGGACGCTGATTATAAGAACTTCAGTGCTTGATTGGAGGGAAGCGGTGAAGGAACATGATATGATTCTAGTTAGGTTTTTAGTGATGCCATCAATAAAAGAGAAGAAAATTTGTCTTGCTGAAATGACTATCGGTGCCTTTCTTCCAGTTGTTGGGGATGGTTTATCAGAAATCTCAAGTTTGAACTGTCTAGAATATCCATCAATCTAGGGCAAGCTCACCCCCCATCCTGTCAGAGCAGAACAGCTTGCAGTGTGCTCTAAGGGGATCTTTGGTATGAAGCATTTTAATGGCCATGAAGAGTGGACAAGACCTTCATTTTAAAGACCCCCATGGAACATTTCAAATTACAATGGACTTTTCTTGGTGCCCTTTGCCAAAATTAATAGATTTAAGCTGTGGAATTGGAAGAGAGCTAAGCATTCATGCTGCATACTTATCATCTAATAATATTTTACTGCATTTGTCATACTATAGCCCACCTATCCTAAAACAGAATATGTTAACTAAATAATACTTAAAAAGAAAGGCTACTAATTTTAGACCACTTTAAGCTGCACACACAAGGAATAGAGAGGTAATCACATGCAATGATCTGGAGACTAGATGCAGTTGATCTTACGTGACCATTTTTGCTTGCTTGTGCATTTGTTTTAAATTTTGACTGTTTATCAGTCTGAGGTTGACTTACCTTTCAAACAGCTATTCCAACCAAGAGCTCTGATAAAGAAATGGCACAGAAGGACTAAAGTGTGATAAAATACCAAGTATGTTATTTTGAATTCCTCTCATGATCTGAGAACAGGAATATTTTAATCTTTGATAGAATGGCGCAATTTTATATTTTCCATTTGACTACTTTAAAAGGTTCATTGTCTTTTAATTAAATGACAGGGGGAAGAGTGGAGATTAAAAGATGTAGTACTATAAAGGGAATGGCTTTTAGCTACTAGGACGTGAGTGCAGACACCATAATAAAGCAAGATGGACCGCAGCAACAAGTTCTGTGCCTTGAAGCTCCCCCTTGTCTGACTGTAGCAGTAATTTGGAGTTAATTTGTGGAGTTTCTCAATAAAAGACTGTGTTTTATATTCTTTGATTCTTCTGAACATCTCTTCCCAGCAGCTCTTTCATCTTCCCTTTCATGTGGGCCAGTGTAGTGTGGAGGACGATAAGTGATGCAAGGCAAACCAGTTTAGGTGAGAATCCTGACTATTTGTCACCTGCTGTTTGCCCTCCACAGAATCACTGCATCTATACTGAGTAGTGCCTTCCTGAATCTCCCACTTTCCACCTTCACTGACAAGGGGAGACCCACTATCCCCTATAGTAAATTTATGCCGTTAGCTTAGGTGAATGTTTGGGTTTCTCTGGGAATATTATTGCCTGATACTTGTCTTGTTTTCCTTTGTCTGCATGAACATTTTTTTCTTTGTGTCTACTTTTCTCCCTTTGCTTTCTACTCCCCACTTGGCCCCAAATCCTTTAAGCCAATGAGGTTGTGGTGACACCTTCTGGGCAGTGCTGGGACTGAATTACAGCCATGAATTAGGTCCATGTGGGAGCTAGCAGACCCAAGATGTGGTGAATAACACAAAATTTGTTGTGCTTCATCAGAAGAACTAGTACAGCATTCTCTTTGCCCGTAGAGTTTTCAGTGCTAACTTTCAATGTCATTTACAGGAATTTATGGTTAGTGAAATAAAAAGCCTACCTGCTTACTTCAGTGTAAGGTTAGCTTGAAAATGAATGTTAACAGAAGAAAGATTAGCAACTATATGTTATTAGAGTATAAGCATTGTACATTACTGCATTTGTGTATATGCGTGCTGTGTGTTGTGTGTGACATGACAGTATCAAGTTACATGCCAATACATTACGGCAGTAGAACTATGCCCCATAAACAATCTCAGTCACTGTGTAGGGTGAGGGTTTCCATGGAAGTTCTTGTCCATCCATGTCTTTCATCACTTTTAACAGACAGCTTAGGAATCCTCTGCACAATTTCAGGTGGAGCCTTGTCTTTTATGAACAGATCCCATTATGCCCACTTCTACTTCAAAGCTGATTTAAGTCAATTTATATTAAAAAAGATTTTAGGGTCTAGAGAGATGCTCAGCAGTTAAGAGCATTGGCTACTCTTGCAGAGACCTAGGTTTGGTTCCCAGCACCCACATGTTATCCAACAGCCATTTCTAACTACAGTTGCAGAGGATCTGACATCCTCTTCTGGCCTCTGTGGGCACTGCACAACGCAAGTGCAATTATATGCATGCAGGCAATACATTCATACATGTAAAACATAAATTGGGCTGGAGAGATAACCTAGCGGTTAAGAGCACCGACTGCTCTTGCAGAGGACCCAGGTTCAATCCCCAGCACCCACATGGCGGCTGAGAACCGTCTGTAACTCCAATTCCAGGAGAACTCCAGTTCCAGGGGAATCCGAGACCCTCTTCTGACCGCTGCGCATTGCACGACACGGGTGCACAAACCTACATGCAGACAGTACATTCATACACATACAAAAATAAATAAAATTTAAAAATTAAAAAAACATAAATTAATAAAAATAAAAATATTACAAATGACATCTTCTTTTACATAGCATGAGATAATACAAGTTAGCCATTACCTCTTTTTCTCCCTCCCTCCCTTCCTCCTTCCCTCCCCCTTCCCTCCTTCCCTCCTTCTCTCCTTCCCTCCCTTCCTTCCCTTCCATTTCTTATTTTTTATTCTATTACTTTTACTTGGAACTTAAATAGACTTCAAGGCATAGCTTCTAGGAAAAAAATTGATAATGATTATATGTATATATTTGCTATTACTGTTGCTTTGGGAGTAACCAATGCTTATGAAGTTTAGTATTAAATAATTTCCATGCTCTCCAGAATCTTCTGTTATCTTCAGTGCTAAATAGCAAATACAGACATGCCAGACAAAAAAGGGTGCAATTGGAAGCCACTGCCTGTAAAACTGCCCATCTCTGGATACTACCTTGGGACTGTGTCACATGGGAAAGCACAAGACATGAAATTTCAGTGTTAGGATAACTGTTCTAGTTGCATTTGCAGCCTTTAAAATGGCACCACATGCCTTATCTTAGCTTTTTACATCATTCTTCAGTGAAATATTGCTTATCCAGTATATAATATAAACATTTATGTTTGGTACAGAAACCAATATTTCTATTACTGCTATATAATAAAATCAAAGCATAGCACATTGCTTTCTAATTTTGATTTGCAAACAGATGGTAGACAGCTAGAAAAATAGACTGAAACTATAATGAAAATGGGGAAAATGCTTTCATGAAATTAAAAGAAAGCTGAAAATACTAAGGGTGCGAATAAGTAAAAAAATATCATGTAGTAACTGTGGAGATGATGGTTTTATTTGAAGTAGGGGGAGGGAGGAGAAAGCCAGAAGGAGGCAAAAACACAATTTGGTCTAAAATTGAATTTCTCTGATAAGGCATTTCAGAAGCGGCTTGTCTTATTCACTCAGCAGCAAAATAATCATATGCGCTTTAATAATCTTTATTTTACAGGAGTGCGTTGCCAGGGCAACAGAATGTAAGCAGGGGAGCAGCACCTTGCAGATCACAAAGGCAAATCTGCGGAAAGAAATTTCACTGAGTTTCTCTTTTCCTTACCAGTGTCATAAACACTCTTATTCTTCCTGCACTATTTAATAATCTCACATAAACATTCTTTTTCCTTTCCCTTTTCCATGTCTGTTTTAACATGAACTATGGCATAAATATAAAACTGTCAAGCTCAGTAGGCTAAGCAAAAAACAGATGTTATATCTTTAGCATTTTTATATAATTACTTTTATTACTATTTTACCCTGTCTCCATCCCTTCTGACCTTATTGTTATTTCCTTCTCTCTTTAACCAGTCTGATGATAGTATTCCAAGTAAAGGGGCTTGTGGTGGGAGTTTGTATTTGACTACATTAATCAAAATTTATTAGCTAAGCATGCCTGCATAGAGATTCAAAAGAGGCAAGGATTGTAAGTGAAGCATCTATTTTTGGAAGAGGATAAATTGAATTATAGCAAATGGAGTGGCAAGCATTCAGGCCAAAAGCTGCAAAAATAATCATTTCTTTATACTTAGTACACACACACACACACACACACACACACACACACACGAGGAGTAAAAAAGAAAAGGAAGTAGTGTTAGATTCTTTCCGTTTTCCATGGGCACTGCTTCTGGAAAACTGGCTGGTTTGAAATTAACAAAATGAAAGGTCCCCATGCTTTTTCAAAAAAGAAAAATAAAACCTGGCAATAGGAATATACCTGCTGATCATTTGATTGGTTCAGTTTATGACACATCTATGGTGTCTAAGTACCTGTCATTATTTTTGCTAAAGGCCCTAGCCGACAAAGATGAATTTGGAATCAACAGAACCTTCATGAAATTAGATATTAAAGAAATCTGTATTCACATGATTGTTGAAAGTTTGACTTCAGTCAAGAATTTCAAGTTAATGGCTACCTGTTAATTTTAATGTTCTATATCTTTAGAATAACTAGCAACCAAAAATAGGTTTCATTCTAAATTATATTTTTCCAGATTTGGATGAACTTATGAATTTATCTATAATGTCAGAACTCCTTACAGTGTAGTTAAGATCATGATAAGAGGAAAAAAGAAGAGTGAGATACTATCCAGGCACGATGTGTGAGGCAGAGGCAAGAGGATCATATAATTTCAAGGCCAACCTGGTCTACATTGTTGTTCCAGACTAGCCAGAGCTATATGGCAAGACCCTGTCTGAAAAAAAAAATGAATTGATAAACTATAGAACAGGACTGATTAAAAATAACTTTGTGCCACCAAAAAATTTTTTCAGTAGAAAGAAGTCATGAAATAGTAATAATTTGAAACAACAGAACCTGCTGGAAGTCAGAGAAAAGAGCTGGTCACTGTGGATGCTACGTGCATGAACAGGAATGATGAGACAAATGTTGCCCTGTGTAAATGAAGTCTCATTGAACTCCATAATTCAAAGAGATGTCATGGTTCCCTCCACAGAAAAATACTCTTGATTTAAATAGAGATTATATATCATAATCTAGACAGAAACATCAGTGTGTTTTCCAAAGTAACATACCTGCCAAGGGGAGGAACAGAGTTTTCAGTGCACTTATACTATCACTTCTTTTTAGTTGAATGAGATATTACCTGCCACTTACAAATGACTTACATTGTAATCTCTGGAAATGGTTAGTAATATTTTTTCTCCTAAGTTCATTTGCTTTATACAAGTGAAGAATTATACTTAACTGTAATTGGCATAGATATTACCAAAATCATTATGGAAGCATGTAGTCAAGGAAATGAAGTCTGTATTATTATTTGTGTCTCTGCTGTATTTTTGCTGCTGTGATTCATAGTGAAAAATTCCTGGCTTGTTTGGGTCCAAGCTCTGTTACTTAACCTTGTGAGTCACTTCCTTATCTCACCTATAAAATAGAAATAATATTTTCTGCTTAAATATTCAAATTATTGTAAAGATCAAAATAAGGGTTAATAAATCTCAGATACACATGTATCTACATGTTTATGATATTTTCATGTAACAAGAGTATATATTCATAAAATGAGAGAAATGCATTGATAATAGCTATATAAGCATTCATATGTAATTAACTTGTAAACATAACACTCACTTTAATAGAATTTGAACACACCAGAGTACTCACTTATGCACTCCTCTTTCCATTGCTGAGAACTGTCTGTTGACTGTAGGTATAATCTCTTTTCAAGTCAACAGGAAGACTCATTGGGTATCGACAATTAAAGGAAATTTATGGATTTGAGACAAATGAAGAAATTTGGTAGTTTTCATTCATTTGAGAAGAATGAAATAAAAATTATCAAGGTATAGGAAAGAAGGGATTTTATTTAGAAGAATGCTCAGTTGGAAACAACAACAACAGAAAGGACTGCATCGAAGAACTGACTGAAACAGTGAACTTCTGCTCAAAACAGTCAACTTCCTCATGGAGAATATTGAGAAAGACTGAGAAAGAGATGAAAAGCATGTTTGGCAGAATGCATGAGCTCTGGTGGGGTGGGGGAATTGGGGGGACACAGGTCTAGATTTGATTAAAAAAATAGAAAAATAGAAAGAAAGAAAGAAAGAAAGAAAGAAAGAAAGAAAGAAAATTAAAATTAAAATTAAAAATAAAAATCAAAACTCAAAAAAGATTGCTCAAGAAAAAAACTATGAAGCAATTTCCTGAGAATTTCATTTTGATTTTTTAATGTTTTTAATTGTTCCAGATTTCATACTGAGCATTTTGATCATATTCTCCCAGCTCCTCCCAGATTTACCCCCACTCTCTACCTACCTAACTTCTTGTTTTTTTTTAAATACTTAAGTTTTTTATTTTTTTGAGAATTCCACGCTTGAATACTCTATTACACCATTCCCACCCTCCCCCACCCTCCAACTCCTGTGTTCCTCCCACTCTCTCTCAATGCCTCTTCTTTAACTATTATCGTTACATATATACATATGTGTGTATATATACATATTGTTTATGAGTATATATAAACAACCTACTGAATCCATCAGGATCGGATAATCCTGTCAGGCTGCTCATTCCTGAAGAAAACCCATTCTTCCTCTCTGAGAACCCACTGATTGCCTGTAGTTCTTCATCTAGAGGTGGGACCATGTGAAAATTCCCCAGCCATGTTGGCATGTCAGCTTTGGTATTATGGAGGTCTTGATTAGGCAGCCATACTGTTGAGATTTCATGGGTGCATCTTCAATATCATATCTGGAAGACATTTCTATCAGCAGGCATCCTGGTTTTCTGGGCTCTTATAAATCTTTCCACCCCCTTTTCTGGGCTGTTTCCTGAGCCTTGGTTATAGAGGATGCATTATTAAGTGTACCCATTGGGGCTGGGCATCCATGTTCACTTATTCTCTCCATTTTGACCAGTTGCTCTCTGTAATAATCTCAATCTCTTACAAAAAGCTTCTTCGATAAGGGATGAGAGCTATAGTAACTGTATCTGAGGATCTGTTTTTAGAATACAGAGTAAGAGGTTGTATTGGTTTAGGGAAATGGCAGTAGTAGGTTCTCTTCTAGGGTCTCTGACCTTTGGCTAGGTTTACTATATGGCATGAATTTCCTCCTACTGAGCTGGCCTTAAGTCCAACTAGACAGTTTTGGTTACCCCAAATAGAAGTGTAACTAGTGCACCATCAGGGATATCTTGTTGAGAATGTCATTGTTAGGATCTGTAGGCTTTATATCTGAGGAGGACTGTTGATTGCTTTTCATGCTTGGTAGCTTGCATAGCACCTTGTGAGGCTGGTACTCAGGGAGAAGGCTTGCAGTACTGTGAGGCTGGTACTCAGGGAGGAGGCTTGCAGTACTGTGAGGCTGGTACTCAGGGAGGAGGCTTGCAGTACTGTGAGGCTGGTACTCAGGGAGGAAGCTTCAGGACTGTGTTCAAAGTCTGTGGTGTGTTCATCAGTAGGAGCTTACCTTCAAGTTCTGTGAGGCAACCAAGGGCAAAGGGTACTAGTAAACCATATTGTTTTGGAGGCTCTTAGATCAACCTGATGAACAACTTGAAGGGACATTTCCCATGCCTAGCACTGACATTCTTTTAGATAGTCTATGGTTCTTAGGGGAGCATTAGCACTCCATGCGGCATGATTCTAATTGAAATGCATGTATTATATATTACATATGTATTATTAAGCATGCTTGTAAAATAATGTTTCTTTGTGCTTTTATCAAATAGCCATAACAGGTGCTATCAAGGGGAGGGGGGAGATGGGAAAGGTGGGGGTGGTTTTTAACTGGGGAGGAGCAAAACGAAGGTAATACAGGGAGAGAGAGTAAGGAGGATAAATAACACCAACTGTGTTCTTTATCTCCCCATGGAGTCCAATTTGTGTTGCCCGAATGCTCTTGGGTATGGAGCCTGACCTGATGCATGTTCGACCTCCAGGGATTCACACCCTTAAAGAACACTCACTCTAACTCTCTCAGCAGTGCTCAAATGCCAATAGCTCTTCAGCCAGGACTAGGACTTTGTGCTTACCTTCCCACAGCCCCCATAATAAGATTTTTGTCTGCCTTGAGCTTGTGTGATCTTGTACATGCTGTCACAACCACTGTAAGCTCATATGCAAAACTTCCCTGCTGTTTTGAAAACAGTCTCCTAGTAGTCATCCACTACCTGTGGCTCTTACAGTCTTCTGCCCTCATTCCAAGAATATCCCTGAGCCTTGTGGGGAGGGGGTGATGTAAATATCTCAATTAGGGATGAGTGTCCTGCAGTCTCAGTCTTTTATTCTCTCCATGTTGACCAGTTGTGGGACTCTGTTAATCGCCTTCTACTGCAGAAGGTTCTCTGATGAGGGTTGAGAGGTGCACTAATCTACAGATGTAGAATTTTTTTTATTTTTAAGGGATTCTACAATATAATGACACAGTTGTTTGCAGATAACATTGATGTTACTCAATATGTCGTACAATTAGGTAATTGGTGCATTTTGCAAGTATCTATGTCCAAATTTTGAACAACCCAAGGTTCCCATAGTCCAGTTGGAGAAGCTTGTATACACAGGCATGTTGATCAGTTAGGAGTCCAGACTATATTCCTGTAGTCTCACGATTCACCCTTATCTCTCTGCAGCCCTTACAATCTACCACGCCTCCTCTTCTGCAGTTTGTTCCCTGGGCTTTGGGAAAGGGGCACAAGTGGGTGAGAAGAAAACAGTCTAATTTCTTTGGAGTTGTCATTTTGGACTCTAGTCTGTTCAGGTTGTTTCCCTTCATGGGTTGACAGCTTTTCCAGTGATACCCTTTTTTTTAGTCATACTAACAAAAGCACAAGCTATTGGATATACAGGCATTTAAGCCCATACCAATATTATTTATGTCAAGCTAAGCTGTTAGCATAGACACAGATGCTTGTGTGGTATGCTAATCGCCACAAACTGTGGTTTCCTATAAAGGGTGACAAGTCTTATTGTGGCTAATAACATCTCCCTAACCACTAGAGGACATAAGGTTGTGGCATCCACTGTGAGTATTCCTCCAAGGAGAGCAGCTTAATATGCCAAATAGATTGGCGGATATATATAGACTCTTGGCTGCCACTGATGCACAGTATCTCCAGGCTGTTGAGTGTAGCAGATACTGACGGAGGAGTTCTTGCTTGTCTCAGGGAGACCAATATTTTGCTGTATTTGCTTTAGTGGCCTTATGGTAATGCCTCTCTTGCATCTTCAGAGGGCCAGTTGTAACGCTACAAGTTGACGTCTCATAACATTTTTCATCCTCACACCAGGTTACTTCGACAAACAGGGACTTACTGCCTTCTCCTTGCATATATCCCACTTATTAGGCAAAAGAACCTTCTATAATTTGGGGGGGGGGTTTGGAATCCCCTAGCCAACATCTCCTAGGCAAGAATTAATCAAATTTTGCTGAGTCCAGAGCTTTCCCTGAGTTAATATAGTAGGACAAATTTAAAGGAACTAAGCTTAAATTTCCTTCCCAAATTAAGTACATTACAGTCAATAGAAACAGTTTGGGTAATTTAATGAAAACTTATGCTTGGGCTCCTGTTTATGGGTATGTATAATACAAGTTAGCAATCTATAGGTCAAAACATTAAAACCTTAAAAAAAAAAAAAAGAAGGGAGGTGGAGGTGGAGTTACTTATCCTTTCTGGGCATACAAAATGAAAACTCTGTGTTTCCAATCCTATTGAATAAAATTTTTTCAATTTTTCTGATCTGAAACTAACAATGGGAGAGGAGAATTTTATGTTTCCCACAGGAAAAATCACCAATCTAAATGCCTGAAAAACATACAACTTATGGCTATGGGAATGGATGACTGGAAATGCCAGCAGAGAGGGTGACCCCATTTCTGAACATTAAAGAAAGAGGAACCTCAGACTGTCTGAATCACAGACACTGAGCGTCTCTCTGAATAATATTTGGGTTACCTGTTTATAATGGGCCCTAATTAAGTTTACCTTCCAGATACTGAAGAAACCTTCCCTACCTCTCCCTTTACAAGGAAAAAGAAAAACTTGATGGTAATGAAACCACTCCCTAACTGTTAACTAGAGCCAATAATATTACAGTGGTTAATTTCCTATAAAACAGATATAACTACCTTTTTAATTGACTGATAGGCATAGCAACTATGAAAGGATAATTCTATATTCAGAACCAAAATATAATACTAAATATAAAACCAAATATAATACTAAAATCTTTATAAGTTGTGTAATTAAGCAAAAATTATTAATACAGATGCTTAGTAATTAAGTCAAGTAAGAATTGCATTTAAGCTGGGCATGCGTGCGCGCACGCCTTTAATCCTAGCACTTGGGAGGCAAGGCAGGCAGATTTTGTGAGTTCAAGGGCCAGCCTGGTCTACAAGAGCAAGTTTCAGGACGCTAGCTGGGCATACAGGGAGACCCTGTTCTTGAAAAGACCAAAAAAAAAAAAAAAAAGAATCATTTCAATACTATGTCCATTTAGCTGAATATTAGTACCTTCTCACTAGGACCTTGCATTTTTTTCTTTTTGGAGATAGTATATCATTGTTAAGTAAAGTAAAATACTTAACAAAAGCATTCATTTTCTTCATTTCTGTTAAAATAAAGAGGATATAGCATCTGTAAGAGATAATGTAATTCATCAAAGATAATATATGCAAACCTAGAAAGCAAGTGGGGGCTCGGGCTAAGCTCAAAACTTAGTTCATCTAACTCCACAATAGACATAAACCTTTTAAATAATGTAGTATTATTGACCCTGAAAAATCTCTCTTCCTTCCATCTACTTTTCCTTCTTTCCTGGACAACCTCTGAATCATAAGCAGTTGAACATATTTGAATAATTTGATGTTAGTACAGAGAATGGCTATAGTGTAATATACAGCAGCCAAATATGTTACATTTGAATACAGCTCAAGCCAGAAATATTTTCTGCCAAAACAAGAATAAGTGGGTTCTTGAGAGGAGAGTAAATACTGACACAGTTCCTGTATTTTCTAAGAACAACAAACCAAGAATGTGTGGGATGAAGCCAGAATGCCAGACACTTGTGCTTAGTTCACAAACAGAAGATTCTTACAAAGTGTTACATATTTTCTTCCTATAGAAAATGCTTTTATAATACTTTTACAATACTTCTTCTCCCATTGAGGAACAATAATGCCTTTATAGATAGAACCTTTTTCCCCCACCCACAAATTAACATAGGACATTTATGAGCAGGCCAGTGAGGGAGGACTGATAAATACTCCGCTTCAGGTTTGCCCCTGGTATTAACACTTAATAGTGTCCCTTACCTGAGTGATTGAGAAAACATTTCCCAAAGGGTAGAAGAAATGTTCCCAGTGTTCCATTTGAGTGGAAAAAAAAAACTCCCTTGTTTAATGTCTTCATCTTGAATTTACATTTTTTAGTCTTCATTTGTGGTTTAAATAAATAGGAAGATATATCATGGGCTGCAACATATAAAAATCCTGTTTCACTGTTAATGTCTTCATGTTAAACTTTGATGATAATGAACTATCTGCTTATTTTATAACTGATTAACTGAGTTATAAATAAGAATAATGAGAAGCCTGGATTTAAATTTGAGTCTCTTCTCAATATATTGGCAATAATTGTGAGGGTTTGTGGCTTCTGCACTTAAAATGTTTGCTGACTTACGTAGGATCTCTTATAATTTGAGGGTGGATTTAGTATGACCTACTTAAATATAATTCTATTGGTGATGCCACTGAAGTGTTAAACGATAAATTACTTAAATATTTTTCTTGGGTATACCTAACTTACTAAAATAGAAATAGCTCTCTGAAGAGGGATTTGTGCATGGGCGCGCACGTGTGTATACATGCATGCTCCTCTTATCGTTCTAAAGAGCAGGCATAAGTACATTTGGGCTTCCCTTTGTCTCCAAGAATGTAAGGCTGCAGTTGATACTTTCCTACATAATGCAAGGATTTATGAGAATGCTTCCTCATTTCAAAAACATGTATATAAGATTCAAATATAATCGAGTCTTAAAAGAAAAGATCCAGTTTCTTTTTTTTTTTTTTTTTTTTTTTTTTTGTCTTTTCGAGACAGGGTCTCCCTGGAACTCACACTGTAGACCAGGCTGGCCTTGAACTCACAAAGATCCACCTGCCTCTGCCTCCAGAGTGCTAGGATTAAAGGCATGCGCCACCATGCCCGGCTAAGATCCAGTTTCTTACACCACAAAGTACTACAATAAGAGTCATGTGTCCTAATTGTGACAAATCCTGTCAGAAATAAAATAGTTCATCTTTAGGGCTGGAGAGATGGCCTAGCGGTTAAGAGCGCCGACCGCTCTTGCAGAGGACCCGGGTTCGATCCCCAGCACCCACATGGCGGCCGAGAGCAGTCTGAAACTCCAATTCCAGGAGAACTCCAGTTCCAGGGGAGTCCGACACCCTCTTCTGACCTCCGCGGCGTTGCACGTCACGGGTGCACAGACTTGCATGCAGACAATACATTCATACACATACGGAAATAAATAAAACTAAAAAAAAAAGACACATTTATTAAAAAAAAAAGTTCATCTTTAAATACTAAGAATATTTATATCCAAAATTTCAGGTAGTGAAATTACCTGCTAATATAAGTAACTGTCTTATGTTATGCTTCATTGGAAAGAAAGATAACTGTAAATTTTAGCTAGTTACAGGCCACTAAATTCCAGGATGTTTTGTAGATCATTATGGCTTAGAAAATACAAAAAAAAAAAAAATACCAACAGAATTCCACATAGGAAATGGATTCTTCTAATCCCAAATGCTGGCCACCTTTCCTCCTCCTCTTTTCCACATCCCATTGCCTCTGTGCCTTTCCATTTCTAGGGAAGGAGTGAGTAGCATCGGGGCTTTCGTTCTCTAATCAGGAACCATTGTCTCATAAGTGAGTAATGAGGTGGCAACCTTGTTGTACTAATACACTTTTACATGAAGAAGATTTTTTAGCTATGCTGCCTGAGGGTCTGCTTTTTCCCCCCTTTTTAAAATCTCCTTTATCTGAGAAAGAAGGAACTCATAATGCACCTTAATTTTCACAAGGAAAGGTAAAAGTTGTTTTTATTTAAATAAATCCTGATATTTCCAACAGCTTAAATTAGATGATTTACTTTCCCCATCATAGTAACCTGGATTCTTCCTTCTTTTGAAATGGAAACTGTTCTAACCCTATAACCTCAACATCACTGTGAGTAAAACTCTTTCTAATTATATCACTGTGCAGTGGATTCATTAGCATTGCTAATCAGCTGACCATGGAAGATTTGTATCTTTAGTACTAATGTTCACAGACTATCCATTGACATAATTGCAGTTCTGTACTAGTAGTTAGATGCTACTGTGTTTTAAACCACAAATACAAAATTTTAGTGTATATCACCAAAAGCCCATGAAATGTATATATAATTCCTGACACTGACTTTAGTTTTCACACAGAAACTCAATATGGGAAAGTTTTAAGCCATATGTAATTTTATATCACTAAGTCAATGTTTCCACATGGTACTATTTATCCAAAATATTCTTGGTACCTGATACTATATGGCACTAGATCTTTAGCGTAAAAAGAAAAAAGACTTCATCTCACTTGGTTTTGCTTTGTTTTTATTTCTTTTCTGACTGAAAGGCAATCATTTCCAGGGGAAGGTTTTTTAATCTCTGTCAAAGAATAGCTGATGATTTTTGAAAATCACCTTCAAAAGCCCTGTGTGAGATCATCGTGATTGTCACCAATGAATATTTATTAAATGTCCACTGGGCTCTTGACATTACACTAGGTTCTTCAGAGATTTTGTCGAAGGCAGACAATAAAGGAAAGGATTTTATAGACATACGAATAAGAAAATTATTGCATAACTGTATTTTATTTTTATATTTCAGTAAATATACAGATACTCCTAATGTGTGTGAACATGGCAGAAATGCTAGAAAGAGGCATGTGTGGAGCATTTCCTCTACTTCCTTAGGCTTATATAAATCTTCTTCAAGATAAGAGGCTATCAAAAATGAAACAAAATATAATACCAGCAAATATTAAGGATAATCTTGTCTGTTAACCAGATTCACCACTACTTTTTTTAAATAGAACATGCAGTTAAGTATAACTACTCAAAGAACAAAGGAGTCTAAGAAGGTACAAATCAAAATAAGATCTTTGCAAACTCCTTGGCAATAAAGAGACATAGCAAGAATTTCATGGTAAAAGATTATTGTTGGATCTGTGTGGGGCAAAGACTGAGTCCAAATGTAGAATAACTGCAGTACAGAGGAAACGTGAGGAAGTTATTAGTCTAAATGCAGTGCATAAAATATGAAAGTCACAAATTTATGAATGCTCTGGAATAAAAATTTGAGAAAATGAATAAATGAAGGAAATCATAATTTATTCAGTCAATCCCTTATCACATCTTTACCTTTTGTGGGGGCTTGGATCCCCTGGCCAACATCTCCTTGGTAGAGTAATCCATTGTTGATGTCAGAGCTCCTATATTAATATATTTTGCTTAAGTGCGTAGCTTGAGGAGACTTTAGCATTATATTTGGTTCTGAATAGCGAATAATCTTTTTCACAGTTCCTATGTCCATTAGTCAATTAAAGAAGGCAGTTTTACCGATTTTACAAGAGAATACCTCTATAACAGCTGGTAAAGGCTCCTTGCCTCCAAACCGGGATATCTGCAGGAAGAGAGGCGATAAGGCCCTGCTGTTGAAGACCTGATATAAGCATGGGAAAGATGTATGGAGACCGCACTTGCAAGCAGTGCCTGGACAAGTTGGCAGCCCATGAAAGAAACAGCCAGAATTGACTAGAGACCAAGACAACAGCTCCAGAGAAAGTAGACTGTTTTGCATCTCATCCACCTGTGCCCCTTTTCTAAGCCTAGGGAACAATCTGCGGAAGAGGAGGCATGGTAGAATGTAAGGGCTGCGATTGGGGTGAATGGTGAAACTACAACAATATAGAATGGACACTCATTTGATCAACTTAATTGAACATACAAGCCCCCCCTGCTGGATGGTGGGACCCATGAGCTGTATGGGTTTGGGCGCAACTGCTCGCAAATTGGTTTTACATGAAGGATGCTTGTACTCACAAATTATCACTTATTATTAAAAAAAATGAAAACAAAACAACAACAACAACAACAAAAAAAAACCAGAAAGATGCAGAAAAGTTACGACAGAATGCATGATCTGGGATGGGGTGGGGGTAGGGGGGAAGGGAAAGGGAAATATGCCTGAACTGAATTGGAAAATGATGTATGAAATGCACAAAGCATCAATAAAAAAATAAATAAAATAAAATAAAATAAATAAATTAACCAATAAAGACTTTATTGCAATAAAAAAAAAGAATGTAAGGGCTGCAGAGAGATAGGGGTGAATCGTGAGACTACAGGAATATAGTCTGGACTCCTAATTGATCAACATGCCTGTGTATACAAGCTTCTCCAACTGGACTATGGGAACCTTGGGTTGTTCAAAATTTGGACATAGATACTTGCAAAATGCACCAATTACCTAATTGTATGACAAATTGAGTAACATCAATGTTATCTGCAAACAACTGTGTCATTATATTGTAGAATCCCTTAAAAATAAACAAATAAAAAAATAAATAAAAATAAAATGTAAGAGAAAATTCCAGAGAATTTTTGAAAGATTAAGCTAGTGTGCCTCTACATTTAGAGGTGGTGTGTGCTCCACAGTGGTTCAAAGAATGCAGTGAACCTTATTATGTTACTTTTACCTAACTAATACTTTCTTTAAAAACTATATTAACGTTTCAATAAAAATTAAGAAAATAAAAGATCCTACAGTCCTCCTCCCCCCCCAAAAAAACACTATACTAATGGTCGCTGTCATTCAATGTAAATTCAGGAAATAAAAAAGTTAATTGTAATAATTAAATTTGTCCTATCATATGACTCAAACTGTTTCAAATATAAAACATAAAAAATACTGCCAATGAATGCATGTAAATTAAGCACTCTGTACTTTTAATTTCCTATGTAAGATAATTAAAATTAGAAAAAAATTATTTTTCAAGAAATACCTTTAACTTTAAACACCTGATTGGCTTCTGGTTGATACATATTGCTACCTAAGCTATTATTTAAGAATGAAGGTATTATAGAGACATTTTCATAACAAACTTATTTATAGACTCTCTGAAAAACTAACTGAAGAATATACTTCAAGTGCTGGAAAGAAGAGCATTATGCTGAGTGGGAAAAGCCAATCACAGAAGGCCACATGAGGTATGACTCTACACAACATCCTCAGAATGATAAGTTATAGGACAGGTGAATATTAGCTATTGCCAGGGATTACAGATAGGGGGGAAGGAAGGAATTGGGTGACTATTGATGAAGAATATGAGAAAGAATTTATAATTATGAAATGCTCCATGTCTTTATTGCAGTAGTGGTTATATGAATTTATGATAAAGTAGCTATGCTTGCAACCATTTTAATGGGATTGCCCAGAAAAGAACAGTGGCAGACAATATTTTTCAAATTTGGGAAACTAAATTTCACATAGACTAACAGGAAGAGCAGTATTAGAGCTAAAGTCATTAATTACATAAATATACAAACTTCAACTCCCAAGAAAGATAAAACATTTTAAATACCTATAATAGCCTATAAATAAAGTAAAAATTGGCAGAACTGTAAAAAAGAGAGAGTCATATTTTCCAACTGATTTGAAATTTGTTGAGCATATTTCTATGAAGCTTGGATGGAAATGGGAGAGATGTTGGGGGATGGGGTAGCTGGAGAGAGGGACTGGGGGATGGATGTGACCAAGACACACTGTGGACAAGTTTGAACTTAAAACAACATATAAAAGGGCTGCAGAGATAACTTGACAGTTAAGAGCACTGACTGCTCTTGCAGAGGGCCTGGGGGTCAGTTCCCAGCACCCACATGGTGGCCAACCACTATCCATACCTCTAGTTCCAAGGTTCCAGTGCCTTCTTCTGACCACTGAGAGTATTGTATGACATGGATACACTTATGTACAGGGAGGCAAAAGTTCATATACATAAAAAGATAAAATAAAATTTTAAATATTTTAAAAATAAATTTTAAAAGCAAAAATCAGAAAGAAAGAATAGAGGAAGGATGAATGAAGGAAAGAAGGAAGAAAGGAAGGAAGGAAGGAAGGAAGGAAGGAAGGAAGGAAGGAAGGGAGGGAGGAAGGGAGGAAGGAGAAAGAGAGAGAAACAGAGAGAACTACTGGTGTATTTAAAGGAAAGAGCTTCATGAGTCATGTCAGCACTCCTATGTCCAGGGAAAAAAATGAAAATATTTTAGGATGTGAACTTTCATTTCTGGATTTGTGAAATCTGGCTTTCCTGCAAAATATAAAAATAGAATAATAAAAATTATATTAAGTATGAATTTACTAAATGAGATGTCAGATCATGCAAAATTAATACTATTTCTACAAAGATTAATGAAATTGAAGTGATGCATAAAATAAAGTTCCATGTGGAATTTTTAAAAGATTCATCTAATAGAAGTAAATTTGATTATTATAATTAACCACGTGATTGAAGTTAAGCTAAGTACCTTACATATGTTCTATACACCATGCTGGCTAGCCTCACGTGTCAACTTGACACATCTGGGAAGAGGGAAATTCACTTGGGGAATTGCCTCTATGGATCGGCATGTGGCAATGTCTGTAAGGCATTTTCTTGTTTGTTAAGTGATGTGGGACAGCCCAGCACATTGTGGCAGGTGGTCCTAGGTTGCATCAAAAAGCAGGCTGAGCACAAGCCAGATGAGCAACTCAGTAAGCAGCATTCGCCTGTGGTCTGTACACTAGTTCCTGCCTCCAGGTTTCTGTATTGGCTTCCCTCATTGATGGATTGTGATCTGGACATGGAAGTTGAATAAATTCCTTCCTCCTCAAGTTGGTTTTGGTTAGTGTTTCATCACAACAATAGGAAGCAAACTAGGACATACACATTCCTTTTTATTCCCCCAATATTTCATTTAACAATTTTTAAAATTAAAGAACACTTTGCCATGTTCACAGAAGACAGAAACGATAGGGAAAGTGAAAAAAAGGAACAAATTAAAGTTCATTCACACAAAGAATATGATAGAAATATATCGAAACTAGGCTGGGGAGACAGCTCAATTGATAGAATGCCTGCTGCACAAGCATGAGGACCTGAGTTCACATCCCAGAACCCACACTAACAGCTGGGCATGGAGGATCATGTCTCTAACCTGTGCACCAAGAAAAAGATCCCTGAAGCTTATTGGTCACTCTAGAAAATACTGATTATTAGAAAATTAAGATTTAAATAAAAGACTTTACCAGGTGATCTTACAGATAGACATGCCACAGTTAATCCTATAGTTGATGAATACTTTTCAAATAAACATATAGTATTTACGAGAACTTACCATTCACTAAGCCACAAGGAGAATTTCAACAGTTGTTTTTAGTTTTGTTTTTGTTTTGAGAGGGGTGGGCATTGTTTTTGGTTGAGGCTTTGGTTTTCTTAGTTTGGGTTTGGACTTTTTGTTTTGTTTTTATTTTGAGACAGTCTCACTTTGTAGCCTTAGCTGGCCCTGGACTTTTATATAGACCAGGCTAGCCTTAACTCATAGAGGTCTGGCTGGCTCTGGCTTCTGAGTGCTGGAATTAAAGGCACGTGCCACTGCACTCAGCTGAACAAGCATTTTTATTTTTATTATTTTTATTGTTTTCTCTCTTTTTTTGGTTCTTTTGAGTCAGGGTTTCCCTGTATCCCCAGCTGGCGTGGATCTCACTATGTAGACCAGGCTGGCCTGGATCTCACAGAGATTCACCTGCCTCTGCCTCCTGAGTGCTGGGATTAAAGGTATGCACTACCCCACCCAGATTAACAAACATTTTTAATAGGACACTTTCATACTAAATGTAGTAAACAGTAAATTTGGGAATGAAAAACAGAGGTGATCTAAAACAATGTGGAAAATTTCAAAACATTCTTGTAAACTCATGAGTCAGAAATCAAATTGTAATAGAAGTTTGAAAAATATTTGAACCGGAACAACAGGAACAATATATTAGCTCACAGCTTGTGAGATGAAGCTGTCATAGTACTTAGAGGGAAATCTGACACATCTGTATGTGTTCATGCCAAAAGTAGTACCATCTGCCTATAATCCCAGCAGCTCGGGATGAGCCTGAGAACATAGTGAGACCCTGTCTCAAAAGAAGAAAACAGTGTTTGTGTGTTTGTGTGTGTGTGTGTGTGTGTGTGTGTGTGTGTGTGTGTGTACAAGTTTTTCAAGTATTTAAAAATGTACCTGAAAATATCATGGACATAGGGAACTCGAGATTAAACCATCACATCGGACTAGGTATAAAGGTCTTAGCAATTGAAAAACACTTAAAAGAGAATTGTGAAGGAAGAACTAGCAGTGCTTGTGACTTTGGGGTTTAAAAAATCTTGATTACCTCCCACTGACTGGGCTTTAGGTCCAATTAGTTAGCTATTGATTTCCCCCAAGATAGAAGTACCACTGTTGCACTGATGTCATATGCTGTGCTGGTCATTGATGAGCATGTTTGATCTTGAGGCTGATGTTGGACCATTGATTGATCATCTTTTTTAGTGGCTTGCATAGTGCTGTCCACAACTATGAAAGCTATCTAAACAGAAATGAATCATACAAGCTCCTGGGGTTCAGTTCATAAGAACCTACAGCATTGGTATCAGCATGCACAAGACCCATACAAGCTCAGCTGGTCAAAATTCCAGCCCAGAACTACAGAAATGGGTAGCAGAGCCTAACTTTGGCTGAGGAAATATTGGTAGCAGATGGCAATCAGGTGAAGAAGACCTGATCTTCTTTAGAAAAAGACACCCCAGATAGACCGACTAGAGCTCTGGGTGGCACTGAAAAGTGAGTGGAGAGAGTAATTTGGCACAATGGACTCTAACACTCTAATGGACTGGAGAATTGTGTATGAAACACATAAAATCTCAATAAAAATTTGAAAGTCTTGATTACCAAGAGCTGGAACCTTTAACAAAAGTGGAAGAAGATGGCATCCGGTCTTCATCCTGCAGTGAAGGGAGAGCTCATAAACCACATTTGAGATTAATGTTACAAAAAAAATTGCAAATGATTTGAGTACTGAAGGCTTAAGGCATTTACCAAGGTACATGTGGTCTAAATATGAACGAATACTGGAACATAGAAGAAAAAGTAATCTAGAAATTATGACTGCTGAAAACCTGCAAAGTTGAATATCAAGTGTAAAGATACTTATTGGTCCCTGGGTAAGAGCAAAGAGGAAATGGAACCTGGATGAGAATGCTGTGGTGGCATGTTAAAGCACCCTGAACTTTTGAGAGTCTTCTTCATTCTGAGAATTAAAGTTAACAGTATTGCTGAGAATGACCATGGTGTCAGTTTCAGTGGTTATTGACGGGATGTCAACAGGCAGCTGACGGCTTTGTTCTGGATGCTGCAGTAGATAAGAAAAATGAAATGGGGCCGGGGAGGATGCGGCAAAGATGTTTCACCTGTAAGAGGTAGGACAGAACACTTCTTCATTGAGACAATTACAGCCAATTTAAAATTGACCAAATTTTATTTCAGGGTCATTGGCATATTAAAAGTGCTACTGTTACTTTCTACCTTGGTCTTTGTTACTTTTTTGTTTCCTGCTTATCGCCCATAGCTGGTCATTTAAAGCTTTTTATTTTGAGGTAAATGTAGATTCACAGAAAATACAACATAGCTTGAAGAGATTTTTGTGTACTCCTATTCAGTCTCCCCCAAGAATAACAGTTTGGCAAACAATAACACATGTTACAACCAAGATACTGACCCAAGAGAATAATTTTTCCTTTGGTAAATCATGTTTTTGGTGCTAAGCCTAAGATTTCTTAGCCTAGCCCTTGATCTAGAACGTTTCCCTGAACATTTTTTTTCTAAATTTTCAAAAAGAATTTCACATTTTTATACTGTTTGTGACTTGTTATTAACTAATTTTGATATACGCTGTGACAGTTTGATTAAAGTGCTTCATTTTTGCCTTTGGATGTCTAATTTGTCTAGCATTGCTTGTTGAAAAGCCAATTTCCCCCCATTTCCTTGTTCCAGATCTTAGAGGAACATTTGGTGCATCACTGGAGTGGATTGAGTGAAAAATGCCCCCACAGGCTCACATGTTTTAATGCTCAGTCCCAGTTTGTGGCACTGTTTGCAGAGATCTAGATGTAGCCTTGCAGGAGGAAGCACATCATGAGGGTCGTCTTGAGAGCTCAGAGCCTGGAGCCTGTTCCAGTTTTGCTCTCTCTGTGTTCGTGTTTGCAGTTGAAGATGTGAACTCTAGCCCGGCTTCATCCACATCCTGCCGTGCCCTCCCCACCTGTATGGACTCTCCCTCTTGAGCCGGAAGCCAAAATAAAGTCTTTCTTTTCTAAGTGGCTTTGGCCACGCTGTTTTACCACAGCAACAGGAAAATAACTATTACAATGACCGTGAAGTATATTAGCTGTGGTTTTAAAATAAATACTCTTTATCAAGCTGAGAAAATTGTCCTCGGTTCCTGTTATTCTGAGCATTTTCTCATGGCTGGCTATTGAATTATGTTCATGCTTACCTTGTATCAGTTGATATGATCATAAGGTCTAGCCTGTTAATAATAGTGCCAAATACTGATCGATTTTCTAATATTTAATAAGGTTTGTCCTTGTTAAATAAGTCCAACTTTAGTCTTTTTTTATGTTACTGAGTTGTATTCGCTAATCCTTTGTTATTTATTTGCCTCTACATGTAGAAAAAAATAGTAGTCTGTCATTTTTTCCTTCCTTTCTTTTCTGTTCTTTTCTTCCTTTCTTCTATGTTTGGTTGGATTTTGCCAACATACTGCTGGCTTCATAGAATGAGCTGAAAAATGTTTCTGCCACTTCTCTTTTCTGGTATAGTATAGAATTAGTCTTTAATTCTCAAACTTCAGGTAAAATTCTCCAGTAAAACAGTCTGGGCTTGGATTTCTTCTCTGATAGTTTTCATTTACAAACTTAATTGCTTTAATATTTTCAGAGCTATTCAAATTCTTTATTATTGAGTAAATTATACTCTATTTTGTTTTTGAGGAGTTTCTTTATTTTATTTAAGTTGTCAAATATATATATATATATATATATATATATATATATATATAGAGAGAGAGAGAGAGAGAGAGAGAGAGAGAGAGAGAGAGAGTTATCTGTAACCTTCTCCCATTGTCTTGATTTCTTCATGGATAAAGTGATACTCAATGTTTTGGTAATTGCTAGGGATTTTTCAATTTGCTTAATGATTAAAAAAAAGAAAAAATAACAATTCTGACTGGTATGTTGTGCAGCCATAGTCCCACTTACTAAGAGGCTGAGGTAGAATTGGAGGACGCGGTGGGCATGGTGGCGCACACCTTTAATCCCAGCACTCGAGAGGCAGAGGCAGGTGGATCTCTGTGAGTTCAAGACCAGTCTGGTCTACATAGTGAGTTCCAGGCCAGCTGGGGCTACAGGGAAGTCTCCCCCAGAAAAAATACCAAGACAAAAAAGAATTGGAGGATACAAATTCAAGGCCAGCCTAGACAATGTGGACAATAATAACAAAACCAAACAATTCTTCATTTCCTTGATTTTATTCTGTTTTTCTATTTTCAATTTCAGTGAATTCTGCTCATCTCTTTATTATTATTTCATTCTGATTGTTTCAGATTTACTTTTTTTCTTTCCAAGTTACTAAGGTAGAACATAGATAACTGATCTGAGACTTTTTTCAAATGCATAAAATTAGTGCTATAAATTGATTGTCTACCAGGTTTTACCATGGAAGACAATGAAAGTTTCAAAAGTTACATTTATGACAATAAAGACTATAATGTAGAGGAATAAATCAATAGTAGGAAAAACATAATCTTTACAGAGTGAGTGATAAACGTTAATGAAAGTTGACATAAAAATGTGGTCAGAAGAATTACATTATCAGGAAGACTCTACATAAGGTTAATAGTTTCCTCGAAATCAACCCAGCATTGCAATGAAATTCAAATATTCTGCAGCTTAAAAACTAGTACTGGTGAGATGGCTCAGTGGTCAAGGATCTTTCACAAGGATGAGTGTAACTATGATATCCCACCTCTCAGTAGTCCATCTGATACATTCCAAAATTGCCGTAGATTTCCATGTCAACATAATCAAACAACAGGGAAAATTTCAATCAGCAACTATCAGTATTTAGTTAAGCCCTTGTAGGTCATTTTACCACCAGAAGACAAATTTATATTAGGTAGGGATAAGTACCATAGAGACAGATAACTTGAGGTAAAGGGGTCTGAGAAGATCCAGGTTTGGAGATATTGCTCTTTTATTTATTTTTTTATTTATTTTTATGTGTATGAGTGTATTGTCTGCATGTAGGTTGTACACCTGTGTCGTGCAATGCCTTGGAGGTCAAAAGAGGATGTCAGATTCCCCTGGAACTGGAGTTAAAGACGGTTCTCAGCTGCCATGTGGGTGCTGGGGATTGAACCCGGGTCTTCTGCAAGAGCAGTCGGTGCTCTTAACCGTTAGGCTGTCTCTCCAGCCCCGAGATTGCTCTTTTAAAATGTGTGGTCAGGATATGTTTGTGACTGAGGAAAGAATATTTCACTTGGAAAGAAACAACAATTAAAAGGTTCTGAAAAGGAAACATATTTAACACAGCAAGGAAGCTGACAGCTACCAAAGTAGAGTGAAGGGCAGGAGAACAGAGGAAGAGCACAGGCAGGGCCTAGCACTGACTCCTTCCAGAATGGAGGCAAATCCCCTGCACAGTTCTGTTCAGAAGAGGATATAATCGGACTCACATTTGAAAGATCATCTTGGTTCTAGAGGATAGGAACTGTCAATTAGCCATTCTTTCTTTATAGTATGGAAGCTGTAACAAAATAAGAAAAAATGGACTAATTATACTATATTTTACAGTATTCATATGTTTGCTTCTTCCTATAACACAATGAAATATCACAATTACTAATAAATAAAAGTGCAACACAGAAAGGTGAAGTAAATTGTCCAGGGCTGCAGATGCACTTAACTGTTGAATCTTGGATTTAAATGCAGGCAATATAAGTTCTTTGCATCTGCTTTTAACTTCTGGTGGCATTCTGAAGAATGCATTAGAACAGATATGAATGTGTGTGTGTGTGTGTGTGTGTGTGTTAAAGTATGAAATTTCATTAAGTGTATAAAATTAATGAAATAACAGTAAGAATAGAATTGCAATAGAAATAAATAGCCTAAGAGATAAACAATAGAACTCATGGTGGATTACTGACATGAGAGAAAAAAATATGTCATGTAAAAGACATGTGGGTAGAGAATTTATGTCAAAGAAAACTTAAGGGATCACGGATAAAGAAGGGTTAAAATCCAAGTGACAGTATTTAGGCTGGATAAGAAGTGATCGATGCTGGATAAAATTAAATTTGGGTAATATCAGGAATCACAAAGAATGAAAGAACTGCAAGCTTTTTATTGTTCCAGAGAAAACTGACCTGCTGACATGCCACAATGTTCTGAAAGTGTCTACCTTAGTAATTTTTTGCTTCTTTTGTTTGCTAAATTGAACCAGGCTTCACAGATCTGTTCCATTTGGAAGGAATATATTTCTGCTGGTGGTTTAAGATGCCTTTTGTTTTCCCTGTTTAGTATTTAAACTAAATCGTCCAGTTGGGGATTATTTTGTCACACTTTCCAACTTCCAGTCTTCTTAAGAAGGAATAGTCAGGAGAAACACAAGTGATGGACAATGGTGGCAACGTGTGTGGTTACAAAAATCAATAAGCCACAGGATGCTTCAGATTCTTAAACAGTTTTTATAAAATATGAGGGCACTCTGTGGAGTCCACAGAAAGAGTGATCGTAAAGAGTTGGCATTGAGCATACAAGGCTTAGCTCAAGACAGCAGCCTCCGTATCCCATTGTGCCTTCCTTGACACATGGATCTTGAGAAAACCCATAGCCTTGACCATATCTGAATGTTTCACAAAATTAATGATAGCAATGCAATTTTGTGAAGAAAGAAATACTGTCTCATATGTGTACTGTAATTGCAACAATGTTAAGCAGTCTTACATTCAGATTAAAGAAAGCCTCAAGGCTTTCTTTGTAAGACTCTAAACTAGTTCATTCTAGTCTCTTCAGTTTCTTGTATGATATAAAGTATCACAACCTCAAAAAGAATTTATTAGGATTTATATTTTGAACTGCTATTAAAATTGCCCTGGACTTGGTTTGTTAGTTCATTTTAATATCTTACATATTACATTGCATAACTGAAAGTGATAAACATTTGAGTGCCAACTCTTTAATTAACCCGGTAATTGAACAGATATGGCCTGTATTCTATGTTAGTTAAACAAAAGGGAAAACTGGGACAATCCCTACAATGCAGCCAGTTTAGCATATCCCTCATCTTCCTTCCTTACATCCAGCTTTTATCTACTTATATCTAATGGAGTTAGCTTAGAGACTCCATAATAGAAGTGTCTATGAACCTAACTTAAAAATGGAAGACCACAGCATTGTTTTAGGAATAAGATACAGAACATATATACCAGAAGATAAGAAACAAGAAACTAAACAGAAGACATAAACTTCAGGATGTCAGTGCAAGCAACATAATTTACTGAAAGTATAGCTAGGCATGGCTTGGATACTTTTAAGATGAGCAACACTTTAGCCTGTACAAAGCTAATACTTGCCAAGTACCAACTATAGACCCAAACAGACTTTATTTCTATCAACTTACTTAATCCTTGTAACAACTATAAGAGGTCATTATCATACTTTCTATATTACCCAGATGAGTAACTAAGGCATAGAGAGTATAAATCATATGACCAAGTTTATGTACCTTGTGAATAGTGGTAAGTAGATCTAAGAATCTGTTTAGAGCTAGAGCATGTGCCTTTAATCACTGTATTAAATCAACTCAAGATAGCGATCCTGTATCACACAGTAAAATTAAAGTATTTTTGTACCAATCTTTTTAAAATGCCATTTTAATTATCATTATTTCTGGAAGGTGCATGCCATGTACACCTGTGAATGTCGGAAAACAACTTTGAAGAGTAGTCCATCCTCTCCTTCTTCAAGAGATTTAACTCAGGTCATTAGGCTTGCTCAGCAAGTGCCTTTACCCATTAATTCATGTTGCCTGGTCCCTGGACCAATCTTTGTATATTGTGTATCAGAAATGAGGACTGGTTAAAGGAGAGGATGTGCCAAGGCATTTCCCTATCAAGCATGTAATAGTGGCTGCCTGAGATGTGAGCTGTGGTATAATATTATAATATCATAGCTGATTCATTGACAAAAAGAATGAAGCTTTATTTCACACATTCAAATCTATACTTTATAGTTTTATAATGATAAAAACTATAGAAGGAAACTGTTTCTAAATTATCTTTTTAGAAAGTTTTGGAAAACACTAGAAAAAATAGAAAGCTGTATAGAGATTAAATTAATACAAAATCAAAGACAAGGGGTATTTACTATGAAGAAAATATGAGAACACAACATACTAAAGATGATTACAACAATGTTTAAATAGTAGCAGTGGATGAGTCTGTCTGTGGGACTATGAATTATTCTGTACCTTCTTTCTGCTTCTCTTTATTTCCAATTTTTCTTCATTAACTTGTTTTCCTCCATTATAATAGAAGTCATTTCTTGGAGCTTCATGAACTTGAATGAAGAAATTTAATTAAAGATAAATCCATAGTTGATTTATAATTTTTAAAAGGGATTGCTTATCTTACTGGATTATAAATCCATCCAGGCCAGAGAATATAACTTCTTCTTTATAATTTCCTACAATACCTATTCTTGCAGGTAGCAGTAGTCTAATATGCCATTACTGACAAAAGCCTTTACTGTAGACTGCTGATTTCAGCATCCTGGAAAGTGAAATTAAACCTAGACAATTTAGAAGAATTTTCAAAATACTATGTGAAGAAATGAACACTAGGAATAGTGACTGGTGAAACTTGTAGAATATAGAACATAATAGAAAAACCCATGTTCCAGGACAGCCAGGGCTACAGGGAGACCCTGTCTCGAAAAGACAAAAAAAAAAAAACCATGCCTCAAACCCAGAAAAAAAAAAAAAAAAAAAAAATAGAAAAGCCCAGAAGTATCAGAGCACTCTATTGCATTATCAAAACAACTAAGGCAGCATAAGTTTCCATTCAAAGTTAGCTATTTTCCAAAACTAAGCAGTGCTTAGTTTTCCACTTGACTCTTAAAAAGTGCAAACAAAGGTGATAAAAAACACCAAAGAAGGTGATTATTTAAAAAAACAAAAGGAGAAATCAAGCTGCTACTGACATCAAAACTTCATCTCTACTGGTTAGCTTTCATAGTGCTGGAAAGTGCTATGCATATAATTGGAAGAAAAAAATTAGTCATTAACCTTACCCAGCTGTGAATCCTATGTGCTTCAACAACTGGTCTGGAAAGATAAGATCTCTGGTACAACAGTGGCATGAATATTATGGGAGTAATCAACAGCAGCGTGCACCCAGCATGTGGAGTGGGTGGACGTACGCTAATTTTCTAATTGTATTTAGAATTAGACAGAACCCATACCTGACATTGATGTTAGGCTTAAGAATACTTGGCTAGACAGGCCACAGGCCCTCAGGGAGAGCCTAACACTATTTTTGTGCTAAGTTGATATAGTATTCAAAACAGCTCCTAATGACTTACTGTTATCCCCATAGACTTGCGCATCTTTCAACTCCCACCAGAGAAGTTTCCTTATTAACAAATGGTGATTAACACAGAAACCCACAACTGACAAACTCGCAAAGAACAAGAGACTACAGGGTAATTATCCCTGAATTGGACATGTATATCAAACTTCTGCCTCCAGAGGCTCAGGGATTATTGTGGATGGCCAGACAGCTGGTCAGGTACTCATATGAACTCACCAGGATGGTGACAGCATGCATAAGTATGAGATAAGCCAAGCATAGATGTGGGAAGTGAGTTAGAAAACCCTATATGAGGGGCTGGAGAGATAGCCTAGCGGTTAAGAGCGCCAACTGTTCTTGCAGAGGACCCGGGTTCGATCCCCAGCACCCACATGGCGGCCGAGAACTGTCTGTAACTCCAATTCCAGGAGAACTCCATTTCCAGGAGAATCCGAGACCCTTTTCTGACCTCCGCGGCATTGCACGACATGGGTGCACAAACCTGCACACAGACAGTACATTCCTACACATAGAAAATAAATAAATAAAAAAAGAAAACCATATATGAGTAATTATTGGCAACTGATGGCTGCTGGGAAGGGGAGAGACAATCTCTTTAGAAGGTGTGACTCTTGGTAAGTTAACCAGTCTCCAGTGAATGAATCCATTCGATCGATCAATAGATAGATAGATAGATAGATAGATAGATAGATAGATAGATAGATAGGAAGTTCAATGGGAGAGGTGCAGATAGGGGAGGGGGTGTAAATACAATCAAAACATTGTATGAAATTTGCAAAAATTCACTAAAAATATTCTTAAAAACAAATAAGGATAATATAGGAACAGAAAATTCCAAACTGGTTTTTCTCATAAACAGATTGTAAGCATCTTCAACAAAATGTCAATAAATTGAATTCATTAATATACAAAAATTATTACAAATGATGACCAAGTGCAGTTTTCCAGAGATGTGTATGTGGTTTAATATTCCCAAGTTTAATATGATATAGTGTCCTCACCAAAAGAGAAATAAATCACATGAACATCTGCTAGATTATTTCAAACCTTTGACAAACTTTAATATGAATTCGTAATCAAAAGCAGGAATAGGAGCTTTCTTGCCTTGAAAAAGAGAATCTACAAAAACCCATAACAGAATTTAAAGCAATATGTGTACTATTGCCACTTCTGTTCAGCATGAGTACTTCCTGTCAGCCATAAGAATAAGAAAAGCAAACCAACACTGGAAGCATTGTCAGTATTAACAAATTACTTATTAGCATATGTGAAAAGTCTAAATGAATGTCCACTCTTCATGTCTTTGGTATGTGCTATATTTCTTAAAAAGAACACAAAAGGTACATTAAGAGAAAAATGGACCTACTGAACCACATTAAAATTGAGAACTTCAGTTCATCAAAAGACTGCTCTTAAAAAGAACATAAGAGCACATTACAACTCAGAAGACATTTACAATAGATGATATGGCAACAGGCTTGTGTCCACATTACACAGATAACTGATACAAATCAAGAAGTCAGATAGCCAAATAGAGAAATAGATAAAAGACTGAAATGTAGATAAATAGATAAAAGATGTTCCATAAAAAGTTATCTAAGTGATAATAAACATTTAAGAAGGTGCTTGCTCTTAATACCTAATTCAGCTTTAATTCTTTTTTATTCATTTTTTTAATGTGTATGAGTGTACTGTCTGCATGTAGGTTGGTGCACCCGTGTCGTGCAATACTGCAGAAGTCAGAAGAGGGCATCAGATTCCCCTGGAACTGGAGTTAAAGACGGTTCTTAACCACCATGTGGGTGCTGGGAATTGAACCCTGGTCTTCTGCAAGAGCAGTTGGTGCTCTTAACCGCTGAGCCTTCTTTCCAGCCCAGAAGGTGCTTGGTCTTATTAGACGTAAAGAACATGCAAGTTAAAACATCTAGACTAAAATACCAGGAGTGGTGATGGAAAACGGCAGTTGAGATTCTTACACATTGCTTGTGGAAGATACATTTATTAGACAGCACTTGTAGAAAACTGGCAGTAAGTAGAATTCTATTAGTACAGGTGCATATGGTATTTCGAGCATCCTACTCCGCCAATATGTCGGTTTTACCAGAGGCATGTTAAAAACCCAAATGTCTTTAACAGTAAAATGGTCATAAGTAAACTGTGGTCTACTCACAAAATGTACATACTGGATTATCCCATTAGTAGAAAGAACAAAGTATGCAGAAGTAACCTATGATATTTAGAAGCAAGATAGAGGGTCACCCTTCATGGAATTGGAAGTGACTGAAATGGAGCACAGGGGGCTCCTGGGACACCAACATGGGTCATCTTGTGGAGGCTAGTTATGCAAATATCTGTGGCTAGTGAAAACTGATAGTATCCATTTTTGATTGCTTCACTTTTCAGAGTGCGTGTTATTTGAATAAAAACTTTATTAAAATGGAAGTTATTATGTGGAGTGGAAGAGAAAAAGGAAAGGGAGAGGAAAACACTACACGTTTCCACCTGGAAAAATAAAATAAAATAAAACCCAGAAAAGTCACAGCAGTCAATGGCAGATATTCTTATAGGATCACTAAAAATATTTCAAATAATTATATGAATGATGAACAGAATTCCCCAAACAAAAGACAGTCTGTGTAAATTAAATAAGGTACTATAATGAAAAGGCTGGAAGTTTAGATTCATTTAATGTTTTTAAATGGTAATCCCCCAGTTTCTTAAAGTTAATCATATACATGGGCTTTGTTGCCAAAGAAGTCTCCTAATGAAAGAATCCCTTGTCAGTTAACTGAACTCTGCCTTCCTCAAGCATCTCCACTCTTGCACTGACTTCTCCAGTCCTGCTAAACACCTATTTGTTATTCAGCCGCACTGGGGCTCAACCGCGCAACCTTGAGAAAATGCACCCTTTCTGTGGTTATGCTGTAGAGCTGAAGTTTAATTTTCACTTTTATACCCAAAGATTTAAACCTGTTTTATCGAAAGATACATATTTAAATTTGTTGTGATTTAGGGGATGATACCATTGTTACCAGGGTATCTGGGTGGGAGGAAATTTTAAGAAATTATTTGGGGGCCTAGAGAGATGGCTCAGAGGTTAAGACCACCGTCTGCTCTTGCAGAAGACCCAGGTTTGATTCCCAGAACCCACATTGTGACTAACAACTGTCCATAATTCCAGTTCCAGGGAATCTAATGCTCTTTTATGACCTCTGCAAGCATTGCAGGACATGGGTACACTTACATACATGTAAGCAATACACACACATAAAATAAAAATAATTTTAAATAACTTATTGGGGGGCTAGAGAAATGGCTCAACAGTTAAGAGAATTGGCTATTCTTGCAGAAGACCAGGGTTCAAATACTAGCACCTGTATGGAGGCTAACTGTAACTGTAGTTCCAGGGGATCCAACGCCCCCTTCTTTCTTCATGGGCACTGCATGATGTGGGTGCACTTACATACCTGAAGACATAACACTCGTGCACATAATTTCTTATTTTTAAAAATTAAAAAATGCCAGGCATGGTGGCACATGCCTTTAATCCTAGTACTTGGGAGGCAGAGGCAGGCAGATCTTTGTGAGTTCAAGGCCAGCCTGGTCTACAGAGTAAGTTCCAGGACAGCTGGGGTTACAGGAAGACCCTGTCTCGAAAAGACCAAAAGAAAATTTAAAAAAATAATTTTTTGGGTTTCTGCTTCCGTGGGTTTCCATGAAGCCATGGAAACAGAAATTTTATGTTTTCTTTAAACAGAAAAAGTATAGAAGGTAAAGCAAACTGTTTCAGAACTAAAAACCAATGATATTTTTTTTCTTTTCATCTGTCACTGAGCTTTAGAACAAGATAAATATTATTTTTATAAACTCCTTGACATATTTGCATAATGTAATAAACTTGTCTCACTGCTTTTAAAATTCTCCTTCATTGTGACATTACTGAGGAATTTTTAACCAGTATTCTTTTGTTTGAGACTCACTTTATGCATATGTCGTGTCCTCTGGAATTATCTTTTTTTTTTTCCACAGAGCAGCACATACAGACCATTGTAAACTGATTTCTAGATTTTTTTTTCAATATTAAAAAAACCACTGCCACCACAGCTGCTGTGGCTGGGATACCTGGTGTTATTTATGGATTCTCATAAAGGGGAGGGGTGAGAAGCAGAAATATACTACTGTCTGGCTTCACTGCCTCCTCCTTGGTGCCCCTCCCTCTCCAAAGAGGAGTTTAATTTTAAATGATAAATGTGGAAATTAGAGACCATCGAGAAAATCCAATTTGGTGAGGAGTTTTAAAAATCCCATAATAAACGCAGAGTGAAATGTATGATTTAATGTGGGGCACCAATGGCTGCTATTATGGGCTATTAGCAAATCGGGGCTGAGAGTGAATCTTTATCACTTGGTGAGTGCGGGTTGATCCTGCTCTTCCCTTGGCTATTGATTTGTAGCTGCTTGTCATAATGACACCGGGAAGCAATGAATGGAAGATGTGCTTTTGATAGGCTTTAGGGGGATGTTGGAAGGGGGGAGAGAAAATTCAGCAAGTTTTCTATCTCTTCTGCCTGATTAGATTTTTTTTTCTTTGAAGAGCTTTTACATTCCAATAAAAATGCTAAATCAGTTCCATACCAGAATTATTAGGGTGTAAATAGCTAGTCACATTTAAAGAAGGAAAAGATATAGAAATACCAGCCAGATTGTCCAATGTTAGGTGAATGTGACTTCGTAAAAATGGAGTTATACATGTGACCAAATAAAGAACAGCGTGAAGGAATGTGAAGATGTGATACTGTTAGTACACTTACTAAATAAGCACACACCTATATTTTGTATGTGCATAGTAGTTTGCCTACAGTGTGTTAAAGAAAGTGATCTAGCTTCATATAAATGTGTCTGTTTTATGAAAGAGATCCATTCTGCCTTTGTTTTCTGTGTTGTTCCCTAACAGACACACAGAAGTAGGTATACTTGTACTGGTGATTAAGTAAGCTAAATCAGTAAGCAAGTTCAGTATATATCTTCCTTCCCTTTCTAAGAGCAAGCAGTCATTCCCTCCCAGGTTCTTTTATCATGAGACAATGCTAAGTATCCTTGTCTGTGCATGCAGAGGTACACACACGCAGGCAGTATGATGTTACTGCTGTGGATATCGTTGATGCATGGAGAGAGGAAGCTATCCTGTGAACACTGCACTGCTTTGTTCTATCAAGTGATAAACCTCTTTCTCACTGGCTTCCCTTTTCAGGTAAGTGTAAAGGAGACTTAGTAAAAAGATCACAACTATTTCACAGAAAGTATAATACCACTTTTAGATACTTGCTAGTCTCTGCAGTGATTTATCTTAACTAGATGAGGAAGAATATAGGAAATATTAAAATACAGTGTTGCATGTCTGCAGAAACCAGGTATGAAAAAATTGATCCCACCTTGATTCTTACAGCAAACCTAACTCCTCTAGGTCTTTTACTCCAGGGAAATATACCATGAAAAATATACATGGGCTGTTTTTATAGAATTTAATGTCAGGGAGCCGAATAATAGCTTTAAAAATTATCAAAGCTAGGCAGACCTGGTCGTGCAAGCCTATAAATTCCAGCTAGTCAGAAGGCCAGTGCAGGAGAACCACAAATTAAAGACCTGCCTGGGCTACAGAATAGGTTCAGGCCAGCCTAAGTAATTTCAGATGACCCTGTCTCAAAATACAAAGTACATATGAAGATCTGAGGAGATGGATCAGTGGTAGAGCACTTGGCCTGCTGTGCTAAGACCCTGAGTTCAGTCCCCAGCACTGAAAGGAAAAGAGAGGAAAGAAGGAAGAAAACATACATGTCAGTGTACTATCCACATTTTTGGAGTGAGAAGAGCTGTGTTACATGCTACATATTAATGTAACATAGGGGGAGGAGACAAAGAAAGAGCTCATACCATAAAGAAACTTGTTCAGTTAGTCCTGCAGTTATCCCTGCCTACCTGAAGGGACCTTAAGAGAACAGGCTCATTTTCTGACTTTGCAAACAATGCCCATTAACAGAGAAAGCTTCACAGACTATTGCAAACAGCTGCCACAGTTCCTACATTCACATTCCCCGTTCAAGGACTATGTCTAAACTGTGATAAATTAGAATGTTGCCATTTATTATGTATCATTTGTTAAAAACTAATTAGAGGCAGAAAGGGTTCTCACTCCATTTTTCAGCAGGGGTTTGTTTTATTCCATGTAGTAAGTGATTATTGTTTTCTCTATATATGGCTGTTTGATACTACAATGAATTACCTGTTATTGAAGTAATAATACCATATGTTCACATAGCCTTTGTTCTAATATAAAGCATAATTAATCATTCCAAGAATACAATGAGCTAGTCGTTTCTATATATTATATATATATATATTAAGTGATTTTTACTATTATTCATCCAGAAGTAACAAAATCAAACACAGATGTGTAAAACATTTCTTTTTCTTACTCTTCAGTTTTATATACATATGTCACCTTCTTAGACAAATATTTCATGATAGAAAAAATGTCTGAAATATCTAGACTTCTATTTACTAGACTATCAATGAAAGCTGTACTAAAATAACAAGATGAAAAATTTTACTACTATTGAAAAGCTTACATGTTTAGGGGCTAACAAGATGTATAAATTATAGTTCAATAGAAGAGATAAATAGAAGAAAACGGAATATTTATGCATTTAAATTCAATGAGGGAAGGGAAAAACTGAAGACAAAAATAAGTCCTTGCTTCATGTAAATGAAAATAGATAATAAAGGAAGATAATAAATTAGAAGAGGGATTAGAAATATCTAAACATAAAAACGGTAATAAAAATAATTCATTGAAGGAGCTATCAAGATAAATGGAAATGAAGATGTTAGGTAGAATTTAACCTCTGTTTTAGAAATCTTTCTGTTTGTTAACCTTCCCGCAATAACAAAAGACCATGAATTTTTCCAGAGAGCTCTGAGCATGGTAAAATTTCTGTGGGCTTTGCACATTATCACTTTAATCCACCATTGCCAATGCTCCTGGGTGTTTTCTCGCAGGAGTTCTTGTCCATATTTGATGGCAAGGCTGAGTCACTGTGGAAATAGGAAGGGGCAGAGCAGAACCCAAAGGGGTTTGTTGTTTCTACTGTTTTTTTTTTTTTCTGTATTGTGGTGTGCTTCAAATATTGCACCTTTTCCTGCTCATTTCTCTGTTGTCTTGAGTTTGCTGAGCCCTTTTCAAACTCAGAAACCAGGTCTTAAATAGTACATGTACCTAAAAGCTGTTTCAAGAACATTTTATCTCCAGACATCATCCCACTATGGAAGCATTAGGATATACATTAGCTTTTACTTGTATGTCTTCTATTTTGGATTGGTGTCTTCTCTTCCTTTACTTTTCTTTTTGAGACAGGGTCTCCATTTATCCCAGGGTGGCCTGGACCTCACTATGTAGACCAGGCTGGCTTCAAACTGAAAGAGATCCACCTGCCTCTCACTCCCAAGAGCTGGGATTAAAGGTGTGCACCACCACGGCTGGGTACTAGTGTCTCTTAGAATCCTTTTTTGAATCTGTTTTGTTATCATACACATTTAACCTTATTTAATATGTACAGTATAGACTAACATCACCCCTATTAAAAAAACAGTCAAAAAAAAACTGAACATATCTAATAGATAACTGAATTTAAATCTTTCTTCAGCCAGTGTTCTGTTTTCTTATACACCAGAAGACATTTTAGAGATCTTGTATTTGCCCTTGGTTTGAGCCAAGTGTTTGATCACTTTAGTTATTAGACAAAATGATAGAAATACTTAGAATATATATGTATACATATGCATTTGCAGCATGCCCAAACCTTCAATAGCTTGCTTTATTTATATATTCTCAAATATTTAGATTTTTAAATATTTCTTAACTCTGTAGTTCATTGTGTATAGTCTGTTTTTTGGGTTTTTGTTTTTATTTGTTTGTTTGTTTCTTTGTTTGTTTTGTGTGTGTGTTTGAGACAGATTGTCCCTGTAGCCCCAGTTGGCCTGGAACCCACTCTGTAGACCAGGCTGGCTTTGAACTCACAGAAATCCCCCTGCTTCTGCCTCCCAAGTCCTGGGATTAAAGGCGTGGATCACCACGCCTTTATAGTAGCCCAGCACTATAGTCTGTTTTGAGAGAGAAATTTTATCATAGACTCAGTGACATATGAATATAATCTAAGATGGTCAGGAGGCTGACACAGGAAAATAATTTAAATGAAGAAGTTTGAGGCTAGCCTAGCAACATAGTAATACCCCATATCCAAAAATAAAATGGAAGAAAAAATTATTCCCAAGCTTAAACAGTAATTTATGTATTTATCATTCTTGTAGTTCAGATTCTTTGGTGTTAGACAGCAAGAACACTAATTTCCTTTATTCAATTTAGCATCTTGTGCTGATATGAACAATATTTAAAGGAATATATTGCTGTTATTTAAATGCCACCTTTTGAAAAGTTTCTGTTTTCTTTCTTCCTGTTTAAAATGTCTTATAGTTGAGTTATTTGTTTTTCTTATATTATCATGTTTGGATTCTGGTTAAGAATAAACAAAAAATTTACCATTGTCATAAATAAAAATTTTATTTATTTATAAAATTTCTTTACAAAAAATTAAAATTTTATTTGGATACTACCATCCTAAGTATATAAGTAGCCAGAGATTGAGAAAACAATCAAGTCATTTTTAACTTTTCTTTCTGAGTCTCAGTAGCCCAGGCTGGCAATCAACCTAGGGATCTTCGTGTAGGCTCCCAACAACTTGGATTACAAATATGTACCACCCCACCCAGCTCTTTCTTTTCTTAAAAAGCAAACACAGGCTGGGCGTGGTGATGTGCCTTTAAGCCCAGCCCTTGGGAGGCAGAGGCAGGCAGATGGATCTCTGTAAGGAGGAGGCCAGCCTGGTCTACATAGTGAATTCCAAGCCGGCTGGGACTAGGGAAACCACCAAACTCATATTATTGTAAGTATTATGAAATATACTAATACTTAATGTAAACTGTTTTCTTTAAAAACTAGCCTTTGAGGGGGCTGGAGAGATGGCTCTTGCAGAGGACCTGGGTTCAATTCCCACATGGAGGCTAAGAACTGTCTTTAAGCTGGGCGTGGTGGTGCATACCTTTAATCCTAGCACTCGGGAGGCAGAGGCAGGCGGATCTCTGTGAGTTCAAGGCCAGCCAGGTCTACAGAGTGAGTTCCAGGCCAACTGGGGCTATAGGGACACCCTGTCTCAATAATAATAATAATAATAATAATAACAATAATAATAATAAATAAAATTGAATTAATAAAATAAAAAAATAAACTAGCCTTTGAACAAAAGGCAAAACTTTTAAATGTGTGTAACAAACTTTATGTTTCCTAAAACCCTTCTAATTCTAATATGATGTTACAGTTTTACTTAGCTGGCATAAAGCTGTAAAATTGTTCTGAATCATAATTTATCTTTCTGTATGGGCTAAGATCCCAAGCACAATCTTCAGTTCAGTAAGCACTAGAGGGCATTCTGTTGCAGTTGCAAAGACAGGGTCTTTCCTTCTAGTATCTGAGCCTACCTGCCTGATGGAGTAAAGGTTTGAAGCACTGAAAGGAAGGAGAACCACCATTTAACCTTTTATAAGATCTACTCTTTGTTAAACAAAACTGGAAAATGCCAATGCATTGTGTCTCTTAAAACACAGTCTTAGGATTTTCTATAAGGCATGTATTTCCTGGGATTGATGTTAATACTATGTGTTTCTCTTTTCTCCATTAATGAATGGTGACATCTGTTACACTATTTTTAAGTTAAACATTAAAAGATTATATTCCCTTTGTTTCTCTCTATACTAATATTCCTTTTGACAAATAGAAATTTAACAGCTTTTGGTGCTTCATTTTTCAAAAGTATCTTTTTCTCTTCTAAAGTAACATTTTAATCTTATCTAACAAGACTTTTTTCCCCATTTTGCTCCATTGTACATGAAACTTTTTATTTGATTGTGCTTTGAAATAGCATCTTTGCATTCTGATCTGTTCTCCGTGCTCATTATCTTATTCTAGTGAACAGAAAGAAAAGTACTTATCTATATAGATGGTTGGCATTGAAGTGTTTGCCTGTACACAGATCACCAACACTGAGCAATTACAGCTGAAAGAAAAAATACAGCAAGTGAGAGTGTGGGCTTTCAAGTTAGACCAGCTTCAGTTCCTTCTGGATGTCAGACTTTGAACAACTTTCTAAACCTTAGCTGAGTTGAGGGGCTGATGGTTCATATATATATCTATATATATATATATATATATATATATAAACCTTCGGAACATAATTGCTGGTACTCATTTGGATATGGCTATGATCTGTAATTATTAATAACACCCTACTCATTTTCCTATAAAGTCTTAAAATTAAGTGTTTGATTTGATTTTTATTGGATTTTAGCCATATCAGAATGTAAAATCAGAGGTAGTATTGCTTTGACTTTGAAGAAACGCTAGGAGTAAAACCAGTCTAGGGGAACAAAATGTAAAGAAATATGCACTTTCTGTTACAACCTCACACCTCTGTGCCCTGATAATGAGATTCTCCTTAAATTTTGTACTCGAAGCATTTCTCTTTCCTCACTCCAGTCCTGGTCCTGACTAAACCTTAATTTTCACTTTGGCCATTGCCTGGTATTCATGAAATCAGTGCCCATTCTAAAATCCATAAGGCTCATTAGTGTGCAGGGTCTGGACAGATAAAAGTATACAGAACTCCTCCAGCATCCTTGTATGCTGTAGACACTTGGATATTCAAATATCTCTGTCATGCAGGTGGGTATTTTGTTCATAGTAATAAAATACCATCAAAATCTTAAATACTAAATATTATATAATAGCCCTTTTTACTTTTCAGGAATATTTTGACATACCAGTCCAACTATAGCCAATAACCCTTTTGGAAATTAAATTTGCCTATAGCACAGCATTATTTTAGAACATTCTAGTTTGATTACTAGTCATCTATATTTCATGCAAGTCATTTCAGCTACAAATAACTAAAATGAGAACCACTGGTGTTATACCCAAAGTTAAACTCACAGGTTGTTGTAACAAGCCAAATTATTTTAATGAACTGTCCATATTTGTGATTGTTTTGGATATCATCAAGAGCTATACCACAAAAGGGAAGAAAATCCATTGTCTATGTTCTTTTGTCAGTCTGTGATTTTGTATCTGATTAGAGAACCAGCATCCTGCTCTTGGGGAAACATTGTGTCCTGAGTTTGGTTCCCATTCTACTCAGTTTCTAAACAGTGCTGTGTTCATAACAGAACAACAGTCTAATTTTACCTTCATTTTGAAGTTCAAACTCATATAATGCTGTGTATTAGCTGGATTGGGCCTCATTGTCATACTTCCTGAGGACACCAATAGATCAATAATTATAAAGGACAAGAATAACAGAAAAGAATGGGCATAAAACAAGATTTTTTGAATAAATGATAATATCTGAGGTGATACTCAGAAGCTTTGTCTAGACCCACTTATCACTTTGTAAGCTTTCCCTTCTCTCTGCCCAGGATGAAGACTTGGTCTGGTAAGCTCAAGTTTCTTTTTTTGTTTATTTGTTTGTTTGTTTGTTTGCTTATTTTTGTTTTTTGAGGCAAGGACACCCTATAGCTCCAACTGGCCTGGAACTCATGTAGACCAGGGTGGCCTCTCCATCTTAGAGATGTACCTGTCTGTGCCTTCCTAGTGCTGGGAGTAAAAGTGTGTAGCACCATGCCTGGAAGGTAAGCTCAGATTTTCAAATAATAAAAGGAAAGTAAGTCTGTTCACACTGATAATTTTCTAGGACATGTTTATCCTGTGAGTTGAAACTCCTCAAACTAGTTCCCTTTTTATTACTTTATTTCATGTCTGAGTGTATTGCCTACATGTGTGTAAGTGCACCTGTGTCATACAGTGCCCATAGAGGTCAGAAAAGGGTGTCAGATCCCCTGGAACTGGAGTTATGTACAGCTGTTAGCCACCATGTGGGTGCTGGAAACAAAATCTTAATCCTCCACAAAAGCAGCCATTGCTGCAAATAAGGGCTGAGATATTTTTTTTCAAGGAATATAGGATAACTGCATAACAGTTACTTTCTGTGGTTTGTGCAAACCAAACTCAGTCCATATGCCTAAAATCTCTGTTTTCCTCGGTTTGTATCAGATTAGAGCTGTCATACTCTATATTACTATAAATGTAGAACACTGTGCTGGGCAAGTACCTTCAAAACATGTTACCTGTGGGGCTACAGAGCTGGCTTAGTAGTTACAAGCACTATCTCCTCTTCCACAAGTCCTGGGTTTGATTCCCAGCACCCACATGGTGGCTAACAACCATCCATAACTCCAGTTCTTGGAGTTATGGATGGTTGTCTGACACCCTCTTTGTCTCATGATTTAAGGTGGGAAAGCGCGGGAGCTCCATGGCAGTAGAAGCATGGCAGTTGCTTGTTAACATCTTTGCACACTACGATGAAGAGATGGGAAAGGAAGCAGACCCAGGCTACCAACCTCACCGTGCTCTGGGTGAAAGGTTTGGCCTAGGACAGTACCAATGGATACAGACAGAAGTGGCTGAATTTGTAAGGGAAGTGGTCAGGTATCTGTAAGGCAAAATTGGTAGGACTTGATGATGTATACATGGGAAGGTATTTCTCAACAATGATTCTTGATGGTAGAGACAATCCTTTTACTGCTAGATGGAAGACTTCCTGAAGCATTCTTGTGAGGCTAGTCTAGTAGTGATGAATTCATTGTTGTTGGTTTTATTGTTTTCCCTTTGCTTATCTATAAGAAACTTTGGTTTCTCGTTCATTTCTGAAGAACTGTGTTGAATATAATATCCTTGGCTGAATTTTTTTTTAATTTCAGCACTTTGAAAGTATTATCTCATCCTCTCTTGGCTTATTAGGATTTCTGCTGGGAAATCTGTTGTTAGTCTATGCTGTTAGTCCTTTATATATAATTTAATGCCTTACTCTTGTTTTGAAAATTCTGTCTTTGACTTTTGACAGTTTTGACAGCGAGCCTTAGAGAAGACTTTCTTGGGTTGTGCCTTTTGGAGATCTTTAAAGTTCCCAGATTGTTCAAAGGTTGCTCAGTTTTTAGCTATTATCTCATTACGTTGACTTTCAATGCTTTTTCCTATGTCTTCTTCTGTAACTCCTATGAAACAAATATTTGTTCCCTTTAATGCTATCCTGTAAGTTTCATGGGCTTTGCTATTGATGTTACTGGGGTGGGGAATTGAGACAGGGTCTCCCTGTAATCCTAGTTGGCCTGGAACTCACTATAGAAAGAAACTAGGGCCTACCTCTCAAATGCTGGTATTAAAGGTGTGTGCCACCACACACACCTTATTGTTATCTTAGTTTTTCAAATTTCTACTGATATCAAACTGCCTCTGCCTGAACAATATCTTCAAACATAGGCGTAATGGCAAATAATTTTCTCAAGGTTGGACATGCTAGTGCACACTTGTAATTCCAGTATTTTGGAGGCTCAGGCACGAGGACATCTGTGACTTAGTGGCTAACATGGGCTATATAGCCCTAACTAAAACATCGGGAAAAAATTCTGTAGGCCTTTGTTTCAAATCTTTTTCCTCAACTTTCCATAGCTATAAAACTCAGTATTGATGACTTCTTCCTCATTATATTAAATATGTCCAATATTATCTTCCAATTTGTACCAGTCTATTGTGATTTTGATCTTTGTTTTCTCTGTAACAATTATTTTCCTTTATGTCTGTCTTCATTCTGTTTTTATTTCTCAGAAGTTTAAATATGATGTCTTTGATATGAGCATGTACATGAACTTTATGGTGCAGCGAGTTCCCAATTTGTGTCTCTAGTCTTTATTTATTTTTGGAAAATGGTTTCTGTCTAGAGCGTCTGTACTGCCAATTACCTCCCTCTCTCCCCAGGACTACTCTAGTTGTACATAGATCAGACTGTTTGCGATCTGCCCTGGGTACTCTGTCCAGGTTTTTGCTCCACTCCCATTGCCTTTTGGTTTTCATTCTAGATAATTTGTAATGACTTCTCCCAGATTCGTTGACTGCTTGTGTGTGTGTGTGTGTGTGTGTGTGTGTGTGTGTGTGTGCTGCCTGTTGATAAGAGAAGTCACCTGTGATACATTTTCCTAGCAATACTCGTGGTGGTTTGAATGAGATTGTCCCCCATAGGCTCCATGTATTTGAGCATTTTGTCCCTACTTGGTACACTGGTTTGGGGAGATTTTAGAAGGTGTGGCCTTACTAGAGGAAGTATGTCACTGGGGGGGGCAGGATTTGAGAGTTCTTAAGGCTCGCCTGGTTGCCAGTCACTGTCTGCTTCCTGTGCCTGCTTGAAGATGTGAATGGTCTTCCTTCTGGTCCAGTAACCTCCTGCCATCACACCTTCTCCCACCATGATGGACTCTGTTTCCCCTAGAACCATAAGCTCAAATAAACTGTCCTTCCTATAAATACCCTTGGTCACAGTGTTTGATCACAGAAATAGAAAAAGTAACTATTACAATACCCATGGAATATTTCAATATCTGTCCCATCCCTAAACCTGTTTCTGTTAAGGAGTCTTCCTTTGTAAAAGGTTTTTCCCTTGAATGTACATTTTTTGTGATTTATTGACTTATAGACACTACATGTAGTATGGTAGCCACTAATAGAAAATCATCTGTGACTATTGTCTACGGCCTGAACTCCATTATGATAGCTACAGGGAGGGTAGCTTTTGTGTTCATCTCTGCTCCAGCGGCCATGGATATGATTTTACTGAAATCATGGGGGGAATTTCTTGCCCTCCCCCAGTGGCTAGGATTTTTGCATGAAAATGGTATCTAAGTAATAACTGTGATTTCATGTCTTAGCAAAACCAAGAGTGGCTGTCTATGGTCTCCTTTCTTGCCCATTCCCCGCTCCCACTCTCTCATGATCATGTCATGGAAGCCTTTGAAAGACAGCTTGTAAGCAAGTGTAGACAGACACCTTTTGTGTCTGGGATCCTCAAAGACTGTGCCATATACTAAACGCATTAGGCCTTTAAGAGTTCAATAAACTTTTAGTTGTTTTGTCTCTAGTATAATCTAGTAGAGGTCATGTTTGCTTTCTTTGCCATGAAGGCCTAGAAGTGAATTCTAGGGCTCCTTTCCTTGGAGGAGTTTTGACTCTGAAATTCAGGCTACTCAGTTGCCTTGCAAATGCAAAATATAATGTGTTCAGGAAAATTATGGTTTATAAAGACTTTTTATTTTCATTGCTAGAATAGAACAATATAGTGTTGATTGGTTTTTCAGGGTTCTCATAAATCATAACAGCTCTTTGTGTTAGCTACTCCTTTCAAAATAGTCTCTTTTGATTTTTGTCCTTCTTAGGTTCATAGTATAGAATATTTCCTTTTGAACAATGGCATCACATTCCTGTCATCTTTCATGCTATATTTCGATTTGTGGATCCCATGGTGAATGAGGATAAAGGGAAGAAAAGAGTAGATATCTTCATATATGTTCATAAAATTATTGAAGATGCAGTGGAGGGATATGGAAATCATAAAGTAGATAATAAATTCCTAGCCACAAAATTCATATGGATGTTTAATATAACTGAATGATTCCTGGGGCTGGGGAAATGGCTCAATATGTAGGAGTGCTGGCTGCTCTTGCAGAGGACCCGAGTTTAATTCCCAGCACCCACATGGTGGCTAACAACCAATCATAACTCCAGTTCCTGGGGGAATCTTATGCCATCTTCTGTCCTCCATGGGCATTGCAAAACACAGGTGCACTTACATACATGTAGGCAACACAGTCATACACACTGAATAAGAAGTAAATAAAATGTTTTTTAAAAAATAACTGAATGATTCCTAATGGTTCCATATGATTGTAGTGCTTCCTACTGGTTATCTAAACAGAAATTATGAAAACACAGTTGGTTAGTTAATAGATGATATCTGCTTACTGAAAAATTGACAGGGCTGATTTTTATCAGTTCTAGCACTATGGCATGGTTAAATTTATTTCTCTTGCTTTTTTCGTATGCATGTGGTGTGTATATATGTGTGTGTGCATGTTTGTGGGCACATATGTGTGCAGGTGCATGTAGAGGCCAAAGGTTTATGTCCAGTATCTTTCTCAATCACTTCCTTACTCCATTTTATTTCCTGAGGTGGGGTTTCTCACTCAGCTTAGAACTTGCCTGACTCAGCCACTCCCAGCAAGCCAGCTTTCCTTGAGTTCCCTATCACTGCCTCTCTCCTGAGCCCTAGGATTACAGGCACACTACCTCACCTGCCTAGCTTTTTAATATGAGGGTCTGCAGGAGCAGACTGGGGAAGTCCTTAGTTTGTGTCTCAAACATTTTATCCACTAGGCCATCTTCCTAGCCTAGTTGAAGTATTTCTAAGAAAAAATTTCTATCAACTGTAGTTACATCTCAGGAAGTTGACTTACAAAAAATATGTAAGATTTTACTGAAAATTTTATGATATTACTGAAAAGAAGAAAGAACCAAATATAGCTATGTCATAATTGTGGATTCATGTATTCAATATCATTAAGAGGTTGTCTTTTTCTAGACTGGCCTCTGGAGTTTGTACAATTACACAAAGAACTCTAGCAAGCTTTTAAGATATGGAAACTAACAAATTTATATGGAAAAATACAGGACCCCATTGGAAGCCTCCCCACCTGATTTCAAGACTCACACTGACGCTCCAGTAGTCACAGCACATGAAACGTGCATGTGGGTAACCCTGTAGATCAGTCTAACGGAGTCCAGGATGATGCAAATTAATATTCAATACAAGTGCTAGGCTGATTCAAATGAGGAAAGATAAGTTTTAACAAATAGTATTGAAATTATTGGGCGTCCATATGCAAAAGAAAGGAAGGGAAAGAAAGGGAAGATGGGGAGGGAAGGAGAGAAAAGCCCGAGCCTTACGATATATGGAAGAAGAGAAGAAAGGGTGCTACTGTTATCAGGCATTCTACTTCTGAATGCTTGAAACTGCTAATACAGTGATACTATTTTCACTTTAAACTATATGTTAGCAAACATTTTCTATAAATGGCCAGATAGTAAATATTTTCCCTCAGTGGGCCATGTTGCTAACTCACCCATTAGTCACATTCAGTCTGTCAAAGAATGAGTTTGGCTGTGAAGTCCATTAGAGCTGTACACACCAACATAGGAACAAACTTGACTCTTGAGTCATAGTTATTGATTCTTTTCATTGTCTAAATGAACTGTCTTCGTTATATTTTCTTTTTCTTTTAATTAATTAATTGTTAATTTAGGCCTCTTGGTAAGTGAGTTCCTTAGCTTTTGTTTATATGCAGATGTCTTCATTTCACTTTCATTCTTAAAAACCTATTTTTTTTGGGGGGGGTCTTTTAGAGACAGGGTCTCCCTGTAGCCCCAACTGTCCTGGAACTCACATTGTAGACCAGGCTGGAATTTTTACCAAGTTTAAATATTGTAATATTTAGCTTTCATCTTGGTGACAAAATACCTGACTGAAACTATTTAAAAGACTTATTTTGGCTCACAGTTTCACACTCAGGCCATAGTTACCTTGCTCCACACAGGGTTGGACAAAATATCATGGTGGTATAAACATGCAGCAGGGAACAGCTATACAGAGCCGGGGATACTATTTCCCCAGGACCTGCCCCAGTGACCGACTTCAACAAGCCAGGACTCACCTCCCAAAATAATGTCACCCACTTGGGACCAGGCATTGAAGCACACAAGCCTGTGGGGGACATGGCAAATTCAAACCATAATATACGTCCGCGGGTGTTATGCCATCTTTGTTCTTCTAGATAGGTTGACTATTTTATTGCTGCCTATTTCCAATAATTTCGTTATAATGTCCTTTGGTATGGTTTTCTTCAGGTTTATCTTAAGTTTTTATAAAATTCTTGAATCTGGTAGACTCATACTTTTTATCAAATATGAAAATATTTCAGCTGTTATTTTGCTTTAAGTTAGTCTATTGAATTTACTAGTTTGAATATTATATTTCTTCACTTTGAAATTTTCATTTGATCTATACTTTTCTCATATTAATTTTTTCTTGTAAGTCTTTACACATTTGTAGTGCTGTGTACATGTGTGTGTGTTTATTTGTTTTGTTTTGTTTTGTTTGAGACAGGCTCTTACTTTGTAGCCCAGGCTAGCCTCAAACTCACAGAGTCCTTCTGTATCAACCACTGAATCCAACTTTATAAAGTGCCATTTTAAAATTTTTGTATTGCCATTATTTTCATTACTTCTAGATTTTCTAGTGACTGATGTTTCTTTCAGGGCCAAATCACATTGTCCTGCCTATTTGTATGTTCCCTGTACCCCTGTTGGGTGGTGCATATTATGAGTATTAAGTTGTTGGGACTGATTTTGTTGTTTTCTTTTAAAGGGATACATAAGGTAGTATATAAGGCAGCTAAGTTACTTCTGAATCTGTTTATTTTAGAGGTGTTTGAGAACCTGTTCTTTTGACCTCAAGGAATCTTTACTCGAGATTTTGTTTAGATCTACTAAGTAAGTCTGGAGTCTTCTGTGGGTTCTAGTTAATAAGAATTTGAGTGCTTCTTGCTCTACTGTGTACACAATATTGCTTAGCTTATAATTCTCTGGTCCTTTCCTATACCTGTGAAGTTTCACTCTATGAATTGGTGTTTATGCAAACAGCAGGCAACAGATCTAAGTGTTGGCTTGAGTCCCCTGAAGTATCTTTCATATCTTTTAGGGCCTTATATAAGTTTAAACCAATAATACAACTTTATAATAATACCAAGAGTTTAGGCTTAAAACTATTTTTTTAACTATTCAAGGATGCTGTTTGCCTTTCTACCTTCACTCTCTCAGTAGTATATACAAGAGAGTTTTCCATAAGCTATGCGGCATATGAGATTTCAACAAACTAAATTTAGAACCAGATACAAAAGTCCAGATGTTTTCTATTAAGACAGAAAATAAGAAAATTGCCAAAAAAATTTAAAGAACACTATTTATTCTTCATAAAATGCATTATATGGATGGCTTTTGTTTGTAAATGAATTGGAACTTACTTTAGACAGTTACTAGTTTTGATTTATAATACCCTAAATATTGATTGCTATAATCCATATTAATAGTATCTCTTAGGAGCCTTCCGTTTTTAAGTGGTTCTGAGACCAGAAAGTTAGAGAATTGTTGCCCTAGGAAATCCCTAGGCAGCTTTGTGGATTTCTTCCTCATTGGATTTCTTTCCTCCTGGGGACCCTCCGTAAATATCTGTCTGTGTCTCCTCAGCTATGTAAAATTGCCATGCTCTGCTTGCTCCTCTCTACCTCAGTGTGGTCTGGAACGTGACTCTTCATAGAAATGTGATGGTAGAATGGCCTTGCTTGCTTCCTTCTGGCAGGAACCATGTTCTTGTACCTTGTCTGGTGTCTAAATACAGTTTTCTCCATATGTTTTGTCCATTTTTTTTGGAACCACCTCAGCTTTCTGTCAAGAGATACTTTTGAGATCATAAGGAAAGGAAGACTAAACAGAGCATAAATTTAAAGCAAATGGGAAAGCAGTATTAAAATATTTATGGTGTCTCTTTAAATAAAACCTTTAGTTTAATTCTCACAATCACAATGTAGGAACTATATTTTTCCCATTTAGTACAAATGAAAATGAAATGTTACAAATAAAGGTTATGTTTAATCCAGAATCTAAACACCGGTAGTCTAAATTCAGAGACTTAAAGGTGACACTCGGGTATCATCTCTTGAGTAATATTTATCAAGAACATATATTCTGGGCACAGTTCTGAATATCACGAGCTACAACAGTAAACAAAACAGTCAAAATTTCTATCAGGCAATTGTTACCCAAGTAAGAAATGATAAGGAATGATTAGATATTTAAGTCATATTCCTGCTAGGTAAGTAGGGAGAAAAAGAAAGCAGTAAAGGACAAGGAACAGCCCTTAAATGGGAGTGTTGCCATTGGAAGGGTAAAGGAGTGAGTGTGAGCTGTCAGACTATCAAGTGGTAAACCAGGACTAGGTATGACATAAAAGCTCAGAGGTAGGGCTGCACCTGCTGGGCCTGAGGAAGCCAGCGTGAAAGAGTTGAGTATCCTAGAGAAAGAGTCAAGCAAGTAAGATGGAGGGGTCGGGTGTGTAGAGCTCTGGAATTCTTCGGAGTTTACTCTGAATTCTTTGAGATCTTTTTGGAAGTTTTAAAACATATTAGTGACATGAACAGATTGAGAGAGAGAGAGAGAGAGAGAGAGAGAGAGAGCTGTGAACAGGGTGGGGCAGGTAGAAATAGGGAGACTAGTTAGGAAGCTATTGCAATAACCCAGGCAGACCATGACAGTAACAGCAGAGATAGTGAAAAGTGATTTGATTTCCTCTTAATAGCAGAAAAGAATTCTAGTTGCAAATATTTTACAAATTTAGTATATTTTAAAATAAAGGTCACACAAACAAAAGTTTCAACCATCACCTACAAGGAGTTAATCATATGTGGGTGCTCACTTTACATATAGGCCACTTAAGCTGACACACTCACCCATGGAACCCACTGTTCATTGTTTGCAAACATTGCCTGAAGATCCCTATTGTTTTCATTATTAACTCTATAAAGTGCAGCTTGTCTCTTCTTACCATGTGTACATGGGAATTATCTTCCTTAAAGCTATAGCTTTCTCTAAGACCCTATGGGGAATAAGACAACTCCCCCTGACATCTCTGGTCATTCTCCAGAATCAGTAGCTTTATCCTGATATCTAATTTTTCCTAGGGACAAAAAGTAAGTTCAGCCTTTTCTTAAAGGGCAAAATGGAGAAAACAAATAGAAAACAATGTCAAGAAATCTATGGTGTTCAGTTATATGTGGACTTTTGGTTTATCCAGCTGTTTACAATTGGTTTCAAGAGCTCATAATAACAGCTCCCAGAATTACAGCTTAGTCTGTGCTTTTTATTTCCACAGAAGTGAATTCCATCTCTGTCACATTGAGTTGAAAACTCTGAAGACACAAGAAATTGGTCCTCAAACCTGCTAATTTACTGTCTTCATTAACACATCTCCTTTCATAATAGCTCTTTGCACCTTGGGCATAGATGTCAAAAGAGCTGTTACTGACTTGTGGTTTATTGGGGGGAACTTTACAATGATGAGTATTAGTTGACCATATGGTTTAGAAGTGTGAAAATATGCAAAGACAGTCCTAGTGAATTCCTTAAGAATGATACAAAACAGCAATGACTTTTAGCTGTTTTGTATGATAGATTTTTAATTTACAAGACTATTGATAAAGACCTTTCGCATTGTACTTTTTGCTGTTCGAATCACTAGTTCCCTCCTGATCCTGTACTTGGATCTTTTTAAATGATTTTACCCTGGTTAAATTTTGCTTTGAGTAAATGGACTCAATCATACTTACATCCTCCACTGAAAACTAAGCAAGACTGGGAGATAACATCTATAACCATGTGTGAAGGTTGTCCAGAAACACCCTAGCATCAGAACTCCTGGCAGGATGATTGCGTTCTTTGCTGCCACCAAAGCACATCCTAGTTTCCCTCTAATAACATATGGTGACTTCAGCTTCCATTGTTTTTTTGATATTTTAACATTTACTTATTTTTGTTCTTGAAATAATTTCTGAATTTTGTTACTTGAAGTGACCTTGTTTCATTTAATTTCATCATATATATCCTATGTTTGCCACTTTTAAGCTTAAAGAGACATCCTAATTCTGTATAGAGCCTCCATTAGTCTTAGCTTTCCAGACTGAAGTATCCTAATTTTCTCAATTTTACCTCTCCTTTGCTGACACACTCAGTTTTAGTAGCTCTGATATAATATTTTTAAGTTCTAGATCTATACATAAATTTTAGCCATCATAGTTTCATCCAAAAATGTAAGTTCATTCTTTCATAGTATGCCTTTTCATTGGGCCAGAATTTTGTTATTTAATTATAACTTTGGCAGAAGTTTCTTCTTCAAGAAACATAAACCCCCAAGAAGGAAAGTACCCGTTAACTTCATAACATTATAATCACCTTAACTAGTTAATATCTTTCTTAGTTTGCTTTATTCACTCTGCCTCTGTTAGATACAGCAGAAGGAGCTGCAGGGGAATTAGTTCAGGAAAGGAGCTGACACAAAATTACCCTTCAGGAATGAGTTTCATTAGGAGAAAAGGCCTTGCAATCACAGGAGCCATAATTGGGCTTGACGTGGGAGAGCATTAGAAAGGGACCATATATTATGTCAGAGATAACATGATGGGGGTTTAAAGGGAAGGAGAGTCTTCCCTTTAAAACCTGGGGAAGATCTTTATTGAGAGGGACAGCTTCAAGTAAAAGAGAACGAGAGAGAGAGAGAGAGAGAGAGAGAGAAAGGGACCATGGGTAGGATGACAGAGGAAAGCTGTGAGAAGTCCCCCAATTTTTATAACCATTCTGGGAGTGGTAGAAAGCTCCACACCAAGAATTTATATGTGACAAAGATTATGGAAGAATAAGATATAGGGTTGTAAAACCACAGCACTGAACACCTTCTTAACTCTCTGTCCAGGTGGGGGACATGGCCTGGATGTGTGATCTGGGTTCTTAGAGTGACAGGTATCTTAAAGGATTAGACCCATGATCTGACAGTTACTTTGTCATACAGATTTACTTTTGACTGAAGTTAGCTTTGAATTTTTACCTTTCAAAAGAAAACAAAACAACAAAAAAAGAATTTTTACCTTTCTACTCCATCTAATTGGTTTAACTAATTTGGCATATAAGACAGGCTCCTTGTGTCCACCAAATTAAAAAATTACAGAGAAGTCAGAAAAAAAAGTCAACAAGTGGAATATAGTAAGGTCTTACCCATAGATAATTACTTTGGATAAAACAAACTACTAAACAGGTAGAAAAAATGAGGTCTAACTATATGCTACCTACAAGCAAGTTTTCACCCATGGTTCCTGGCTCATAACTTACCCCTCCCAAAGTGAGCTGTGGAAACTTAGATTTCTCTCCCCTAGGTAAGGCATAGAAACTAATTTGTTCTTGCCTTTCATATTGAAGTTAGCCATAAAAGATGTTCTATGACCAACCTTTGTCTGGTAATACATCATCAGACCTTCCTCATTCCCAATGGATCTTGTCCCATACCCTGGGGGAAGGGAATATTGTACAGAAAGGCCTACCCAGTCTGTAAGCAATAATGCCTAAAGGGCTGGTTTGGGAGCTTCCAGACTGCTGAACTCAAGAAGATTCCAAGAGAGAAGGAGCACTTGGAGAGGTCATGAAAGCTCTGTGCCCCTTCTATGTAAGTGACTGCATCTCTGAATTCTGCAAGACCCTCAAACAAATTAATCAAACCCAGTGGGGTTATGAGAACCCTAATTTATAGCCGATTATTTAGAAGCACAGGTGAAACAGCCCAGGGCTTGTGATTGACATCTGTATCGAAAAAGGGTAGCCACCCATGGGAATCACAGGCTATTTCCAGGTGTATAGTATCAGAACTGAAGTGAATTAGAGGACACCCAGCTGATCCATTGTTTGCTGCAACTCACTGCTTGCTGGTGAGGACAAATCCTCACACCTTTCAAGAACACAGAAGTCTTCTGCACTGGTTGTGTTATTAAAATGGAAAAAGCAAAGCAGATATTTGGTTTTACCTGACATGTAGGTAAAAGATCTGTACACTGAGAACTGTAAAGCTCTTAAATGGACAGATAAATGGAAGGATATGTCATGTCCATGGATTGAAAGAATTAAAATTGTTAAAATGTCTACACTGCTTGCTACAGTTTGGAGCTTGAATGTCCTGTGAAGGCCTATATACCAGAGGCTTGGTTTCCAGCATGGTTTTATTGGGAGGTTGGAACTTTTGAGAGGGAAGGCCTTTTGGGAGGCATACCCTGGGAGAGGACTCAAAAACCTCTCTTATTTTTGCTGCTCGGCGCATGCTATGAGCAGTTTAGTTCTGACACATCCTCCCACCATGATGTGGGTGTTTACTACAGGCCTAAAGCAAGGAGGCCAACTGATGTGAGAATGGAACCTTAAAATTTTTGAGCTTATGTGTTTCTATAATTTAATCATCTTGGACATTTCATTACAGTAACAAAAATGCAAGTAAATAAAAAATTACTCACTGCATCTACATATTGAATACAATCCCTATCAAAATTTCAATAGTATTTCTCACATTAATATAAAGGACAATACTGAAATTAAATTGTAAATCCCATATAGCCAAATCAGTCTTGAACAAAAATAGAACTAAATTTAAAGCCCTTATGCTTACTGATTTCAAATTATATTACAAAACTGTAGTAGTCAAAACAATGTAGTACTGACATAAAGCATACACCAGTGGAATAGAATTGAGAGCTCAGGAATAAACCTGTACATGAATGAGCAACTGATTTTCAACAAGGATGTGCCAAGAATACAATGTAGCAAAGATAGTCTCTGCAGTCCATAGCACCAGGAATAAGGAATATCCATATGCAAAAAAAGAAAAAAAATTAGGTACTGGTACCATAGACAAAAACCAAACTTAAATTAAAAATATAAACATAATACCAACAGTCATAAAATTCCAAGGAAAAAAAAAGGATAAAAACTCCTTGCCTTTGATCTTATAAATTACTTAAGGAACTAATATAACTTAATAGAATAAGCACTTAATAGAATAAGTACTCAATTTTAAAATGTACAAAATCCTTTGGTAGACATTTGTTCAAAGAAGAACGTAAATGGCCACCAAATATATGAAACAACACTGAATGCTGGTAATCATCAGGGAAACACAAAAATCAAGACATAACCTAGCACTTGGGAGGCAGAGGCAGGCAGATCTTTGTGAGTTCAAGGCCAGCCTGGTCTACAGAGTGAGTTCCAGGACAGCTGGGGCTACAGGGAGACCCTGTCTCAAAAAGACAAAAAAAAAAAAATCAAGACATAATAAAATATCAGCTTACACCATTTAGGATAGCTGTTATTAAAAAGACAAAAGATAAGCATTGGTAAGAATGTTAGGGGGAGGGACCATACCACTGTAAAATGTTAAGAGTTGTTATGAGAGGGTCATCAAAAGATTAAAAATAGAGTGAACCATATAGTAATCCCATTTTGAGGCATATATCTATAAGAAAATATATTAGAATCCAAAGAGATACTTGTACTTCCATGTTCATTGAAACAGTATTCACAGTAGGCAAGATATGGAAACAATCTAGATATTTATCAGGAGATGAGTAAAGAAATTGTGGCATTTCCATACAATGGAATATAATTCAGCTTTGAAAATGTTGCCATTTATGACAATATGAATGTTCCCAGAGTTCTTAATGTTAAATGAAATATGCCAGATATGAAAGCTAAATACCATATCATATCACATGTGCAATCTACAAAAAAATTGAACTTTGGGAGATAAATATATTTATGGCCTTGATAATGGAGATAGTTTCTCAAGTGTGTACTTAAACTCACTGAATAATGTACATTAAAATATACCAGCTGTTAAGTAGTGTCAGCATGCACAAGATCCATGCAAACGCAAGCAGACAAAACCCAGCACAGATCTGTGGAAATGGGCAACAAGCCATAATATCAGTTGAAGAATTATTGGCAGCTGATTACTACGGGGTGAGGAAGAACTGATCTTAAGGGGAAGGACCAGACATAGGCTTACTAGACCCCCATCGGATGAATTTGCACTGAGGAGTGTCTGGGGACATTGGGTGGGCCTTAACACAAATGAGAGAATGTATGAATTCCATGTGGGAGTGCTGTGAGGTGCCATGGAGAAGTGGTATAAGTGTTAGATGATAAAAATGATTGCTTGGAAACACAAAAAATTCAATAAAAAAATGTATTATCATATACATATATATATATGGAGAGAGAGAGAGAGAGAGAGAGAGAGAGAGAGAGAGAGAAAGAGAGAGATGGTAATAACCTCATTGTGAAATAAATCTCAAAGGAAATAAATAAAGAAATAAATCTCAAAGGAAAAAGTCCAGGTCCTTCCTCTTTAACTGGCATTGCATGTCCTTCGCTATCCTTCTCTCCCTTCTTCCTTCCTTTTCTAACTTCCAGTAACCACTACTGTGCTTTCTGTGCCTGTGACTTCAATTGTTTTAGATTACACATGCAAATTATGTTGTGTGTAATGTCTTTCTGTGCCTGGTTTATTTTGTTAGTATAACAGTCTCCATTTCTTTCATTGTTGTTGCAAAAAGTAAAGCTTTTCTATAAGGCTTTAAAAAATCTACCAGCTGATAGTTAACCATATCTTTCTATAGTTATATTTTTGAGAAAAAGAAAGTATGTATGTAATCACATAGATTGTGTGTTAAATATTATTTCATTGAAAATTCAAATATAAAAATAATAAAGTTAAGGGGAGAGCAGCAGCGGTTTGACTTTATTCCTGGACAAACTGTCAGCCCATGAAAGAAAACAGCCAGAATTGACCAGAGTCCAAGACAACAGCTCCAGAGAAAGTAGACAGTTTTGCTTCTCATCCACCTGTGCCCTTGTCTAAGCCTAGGGAAAAATCTGCAGAAGAGGGGGCGTGGTAGAATGTAAGGGCTGGGATTGGGGTGAGGGTGAACCTACGCAATATAGCCTGGACACTCATTTGATCAACTTGATTGAACATACAAGCCCCCACCTGCTGGATGGTGAGACCAAGGGGCTGTGTGGGTTTTGGACACAACTGCTTGCAAATTGGTTTTACATGAAGGATGCTTGTACTCATAAATTATCACTTATTGCTAAAAAATGGAAAAAAAACTGAGAGAAAGATGCAGGACAGTTATGGCAGAATGCATGATCTGGGATGGGGTTGGGTGGGATGGGGGGAAGGGAAGGGGAAATATGCCTGAACAGAATTGGAAAATGATGTATGAAATACACAAAGCACCAATTAAAAAAAAATAGATAGAACACCTTGAGGTCTTCACCAGTCATGCTCATATCGGGTGATGGACTGCTCTTTTTCTTATGCAGTTACTGAATCAAAGAAAGGCATATCCCTGGGTTTCGTCAAGAAAGAGCCAACATTTCTCTAATAGTACCTGTCATCTCCAGCTCTAGAACAGTGCCGGAGGGGCAGGTTAGTGTCTGTTTCCCTCAGAGAATACATAAAGCTGTATCTGCTAAAGCTTTTCTTCCTCAGAAAACTATCAACCAGACACAACTGAAATATCATTTTGAAAAAGAACTCACAATTGCTTTGCATGTATAGCTATATATTATATGTGTGTGTTCCAGGGAGAGAGGGAGGGAAGGAGGGAGGGAGGGAGGGAGAGAGAGAGAGAGAGAGAGAGAGAGAGAGAGAGAGAGAGATTATAGTCACATGCGTGTAGAAGTCTAGGACAACCTCATGTGCTCAGCCTTGTCTTCCACCTTGTTTGAGATAAGGTCTCTTGTTCACACCCACATATACCAGGCTAGCTGATCCATGAACCACATATACCAGGCTAGCTGGTCCATGAACTTCCAAGGATTCTCCTGTCTCTGCCTCCCTTCTCACCACAGGAGCACTGGGATTACAGATGTGCACCATGGCATTCAGCTTTACATGTAGGTTCTCATGTATCCATGACAAGCATTCATCCACCGAGCCATCTCCCCAGACCAAGAGCTCATAAATTTTAGCATATGATTTTTATGAATAGAAAGAACACAGAATTCTATTTTTTTTTTTTTGGTCTTTTCGAGACAGGGTCTCCCTATAGCCCCAGCTGTCCTGGAACTCACTCTGTAGACCAGGCTGGCCTTGAACTCAGAAAGATTGGCCTTCCTCTGCCTCCCAAGTGCTAGGATTAAAGGCGTGTGCCACCACGCCCGGCCTATTTTTAAAAAGGGATTAGGGAAAGTTGATACTATGGAAAGAATATGGCTCTACTGCATTAAAAACCCAGATTTGGAGGCTGGCGAAATGGCTAGGCAATTAAGAACACTGACATCTCTCTTGCAGAGGACCCTAGTTCAGTTCCCAGCACCCATGGGAGGCTCACACCATCTATTACTCCAGCTCCAGGGGATCTAAAGCCCACTCCTAGCAGTTTGGGCACCAGGCACATATGTGGTGCACTTGCATACATGCAGGCAAAATGCTCATACACATAAAATAAATCTTTTGAAAATGAGAGACCTACATTTTAACTTTCATTTTGTTATTAACTAGCCATATGAACTTGCATGAACCACTTTGTACCTTTAAATCTCAAATATTTTTTCTCTAAACTAAGGGAATTAGGTTATCTGATTTTTTTTCAGTGGTTCTATAAAGAAGCAAGATATTTTCTTTAGGAAGAAAAAAGAAAGTGTGATGAGTTACTTGAGTATCTAGGTTAATATTTATTAAGCTGGAAAGGAGCATCCATAAAGCCCATGCAGGTCTCTAGGTTTTGCAGCCTTTCTCTATTAGATGGAAATGCAGAATTAGAGGCACTTTGGGTTCACTGAAGGCTTTTGGCATATACATCAGCTCGAATTGGTATGACATTGCTGGTGAACGTGTCCTGTTTAGCTAGTCTGGAAATTCATAGCTAACTTAGGAATTTTATAAAGCATTTGCACTCTCCATTCTTTATCAATCACTGACAGACTCATTGTTTTATAATGTACTTCTCAGCAAGCTGTTTGCAGCTCATCGCCTGCCTTGCTGTATAGTCTATAAATATTTAATTCTTTAATAAACTGTGTATATGTAATATAAAATGACTGATGCTCTCTCTCCCCTCTTTTAATAGTGCTACTATTTGCAAAACAATTCTTATTTTTTCTAAGTAGCAGTATGTTTCATAAATGTTTGACTTTCTTTTTCTCAGTAGCAATTTATTCTGGGAGGTTGAGAGAATGACAGGAAGCCAAACAGACCCTTGCTGTAGGGAGAACAATTTAACTCTTCTCTTGTCTTCACCCTTTCAAAACTGCAAATTAACAGGGTAAAGAAGATGGACTTCAGAACTAAGTCAGAGAACAATCACCCATCTCTACAGATCCAGTATGCAAAACAGCCTTCAGCTCTCCAGGTTGAATGAGTGTTTATAGCAAGCAAATATGGTTCCCTCCTGATTCTGACATCCTTTGTCTGGGGGAATTATAAAGGATAGTCAGGAATGATAGACCAGCACCTTAGTGTTCTTGTCTTCCTCATAACGTTGTATTAAGATATCGAATGCCTGTTAATTTTTGTTCTGTGACATCATTTTCAATATTTAAAGACTCATTTTTAAAATTAGATCAGTCAGATGTTATTGGGAGTTTATTGTGTGCCCTGAATAGTTGTTAGGCAGTTTGTAATCAAGCTACCATTATTTTTCTAGAACATTTCAATATAAATTGTGAAGCCCTACAATCATGAAACTCCCTCAGGGTAGGGCAAAAAGGATGAAGCAGAAGTCCCAGAACAACCAGCAAGCCAAACTGTGAGGAGGAGAAGGGGGAATGTTGGCTGGTTTGGTGTTAATCCTGGTTTATGTTCTGCATACACCTTGAATTAGCTGCTTTAAGCTTTTTTTTAACTGTTATATTTGCAATCAAGCTTATGCCATTTACATGAACATCTTACACAGGATATGCCCTCACAATAGCATCAATTCCCTTCTAAATGCCCCACCATCTAAAGAACATTTAGACAAAATAAAAATGAGTGAATACTGTTAATGCAAAGATGATATTATTTTCTGTAAATAGTCATGAGTTTCATGTGCTTATGTAATGGTGTGTTAACTCTAAGCCATCTACACCTTGGGATGTGAGGTTTCCTGGTTAACTCACATCACACATCGATGAGGAGACTCATTAAGATATTTACTCTGGAGCAGAGAGATTTTGATGAAAACTTGTACAGGTCAGCCTTTTATCCTGTTATTATTTATGTGACCAGTCTAACTGCGCTAATTGACTTGTATCTGTCAGATTATTCCATTCTTTTTTTTTAATTTTATTTATTTTTGTATGTGTATGAATGTACTGTCTGCATGTAGGTTTGTGCACCCATGTCGTGCAATGCCGCGGAGGTCAGAAGAGGGTCTCAGATTCCCCTGGAACTGGAGTTCTCCTGGAATTGGAGTTACATACTGTTCTTAGCCACCATGTGTGTGCTGGGGATCAAAGCAGAGTTCTCTGCAAGAGCAGTAGTGCTCTTTTTTTTAATTTTATTTATTTTTGTATGTGTATGAGCGTACTGTCTGCATGTAGGTCTGTTCTTATTATTTATGTGACCAGTCTAACTGAGCTAATTGACTTGTGTCTGTCAGATTATTCCATTCTTTTTTTTAATTTTTATTTATTTTTGTATGTGTATGAACGTACTGTCTGCATGTAGGTCTGTGCACCCGTGTCATGCAATGCCGTGGAGGTCAGAAGAGGGTCTCGGATTCCCCTGGAACTGGAGTTCTCCTGGAATTGGAGTTACAGATGGTTCTCAGCCGCCATATGGGTGCTGGGGATCGAACCCGAGTCCTCTGCAAGAGCAGTCGGTGCTCTTAACCGCTAGGCCATCTCTCCAGCCCCAGGTTATTCCATTCTTATGTTCCTTGTATCCTGCCTCATTTTTTAGGAAGCCATTGCTTAATTCACAAATAGGATTCCGATTTTTATTTTGTGTGATATTCACATCATAAATGTACTTCCATTTTATTCTTCTTCAGCCGAAATTGCATGTAACACTCTTAGTATCACTTTCTGTGTTTAAACTTCATGACTTTAAACTGGCGTGGGCATCATCTCAGGGTTCTCTCGTGGCTCTGCTGGTGTGGGCATCATCTCGGGGTTCTTTTGTGGCTCCACTGTCTGGTTACACTGCCTCGTTTGTTTCTGAAGCAGACTTTATCTCTACCTGTCTCTCTTCTTGACTTGATCTGTAACACTGGACCAGTAGGAGTCTCACATTTAATTTTTTACTTTGTATATTAAGTCTTACTAAATTGTTACAGTCAGTGAATAACAATTTCACTAATAGTAACTTTATTAATGCTATTACTGAATTCTTACTCCATAATAGATATTGCCTTGGGGTATTTAATCATTCCTACTTAATCTGACTCTAATTCACAGAGGAAGAAAATGACCCATATGCAGATTAAGTTGCTTGCCCAATCTCACATAACTGCCAAGTAAATAAAACTGAGACTGTTACACTGGTCCTGCTGATTTGATAGCCTGGGGTTTTGCCATATTCTCCTTTGAGAAGCTCAACAAAATTGTGCCTCATTTTAATATCATGAAATGATAGGCCTGGTTTCTTTCTCCACTTAAAAAATACTGCTCTTCATAGGGGAAAACAATTTAGTATCAGTTCATAGTTTTGTGGTGTCTTTCTTTCAAAAATGTGCACATGGAAACCCCAGTAGTAGCTCAGTCCACAAGTTGGATGTCTCAGCAGTCTCCATCTGGCACTGAAGGTTTGGAGGATTCTTGGAGAGACATGAGTCTTCAGTCCACATTGGAAGGTTGAAAAGCTGTGTCCTCTCACATCTTTGAAGGGTGGCAAAAGCAGTGGCAGCCACAGGGTAGCTGCACTCACCAGTAAGACAGGCAAAACAACTGTGCTCTTTTGTCTTTTTACTAAGATCTCAAGTTTTATACCTGAAGTCCAATTTCTCAGGACTTACTATCTATTTATTTCTGGTTATACTTTCCTTTTGGATGTTTAAGGCCACACAGTTAGCCCAGATTAACCAAGGTTTTTGTTTTCTAAAGGTCAGTTGAGGATCTGGTCCTCAAGGGTCACTCAGGGTTTTTTGGGGTGAGGGGGGCTGGCTCCTTTTGGCTTTTCAATCACCAGTTCCATCCACTCAAGGACAAAGTCAGGTCTTGCTAGACCAAGCTTCCCTTTTTGAAGCATGAGCAGACTTTCCTCTTCATTGACTGGACACTGGCTGAAGTCCCCCATTAGTGGATCTCCAAGACCTCCCAGCACAGGAAGACTGGTGACTCACATTTGCAGGACATTTCAAGAGATGCCTCCATGCATAGTCCTCTGGGACTTAGTTGACCTCTGAGGGCAAGGAACAAAGTTATCCTTTAAGACCCTCGGCCAAATTGGTGTGGGCATTAAGTATGATCGTTAAGCATTCGAAAGTGCTTTGTACATTGTAAGTCTTAGATAAATGTAAATTATAATTATAATAATAATAGTAAGGAATTTGAAGCACTTTTATGATAACTGTTCATAGTTACCACATTTTTATCTAAAATACAGGTATGTCATGTTCTGTGTGACAAAAGGCTTTGTAAAAAAGTACTATTTTAGGTGCAAAAAATTAGTGATTCTGGATGAAGCCTATAACAAAGTAAAGGATTTGTTAGTGATGAGACTAATTCCCTAATTATGTGTTTTGAATATTAACTTTTAGCATTACATTTTTAAAGAAGAGCATTCTTTTTTTTTTTTTTTTTNACAGGGTCTCCCTGTAGCCCCAGCTGTCCTGGAACTCACTCTGTAGACCAGGCTGGCCTTGAACTCACAAAGATCCGCCTGCCTCTGCCTCCCAAGTGCTAGGATTAAAGGCGTGCGCCACCACGTCCAGCCAGAAGAGCATTCTTAAATAATGTTGACTGATACCTATAATTACTTGAAATATTACCAAAAAAGTTATCATGGAAAAGCTGCTAACTTACTTTTGAGACAAGAAACCACCATAATTAGGGCTGTACACTACAGAATCCCTATGTCTCTGTTAATTCAAAGCTTAGAGTCTTTTCCCCTTACAGTAATGAATATGGACAACCAGATATTTTACTAGAAAAAAATGTGCCCATCTATAAATCATTCCATGTATTCATGAAACACACCTATTAATGGAAGATATCAGTGAAATCTCTATTACCTGATACTTATCACTGTCTCTTAGTCATTTTTAAATAAGGTAATATCTGGGTCCATGAAAAAAATTATTTTCCATTTTATTTACAGAGAGTAATAGAACTTTGAGATCTTTGGTAATTAATTCTTAATATAAGATAATCTTTACTTTATAAATTCCCTATATGTATTACTTAAGTCTGCTAGCCATTATTTTTGACTTTCAGAATAGTTATTATTTCAAACAAAATTAAGAAATATATTATGCATATATCAAACAGTACATTCATACACATAAAAATAATAAATAATATTTTTAAAAAGCATATATCTATCTATAAACATTCAGAAGTACATATAAGCATTGTGACAATTACTTAAAGTCATGTGTTAATATCAGAGTTGGCCAAATAGTTGTATAATCTTCCTTGAAATTACATTCTTGACTGTAGATATAACTCATTAATGACGGTATAATATCACTTAGGGGCATAATTTGTGTGGATAAATGGTAGAAAGTATCTGGGTAAGCATTAAAATAGGGATCACAAGTAGTTGCTTCATAATAATAAATAATAGTCAGCCCACCACGGTTGAGAATTCTATAGGATCAATCAAAATATTCAGAAAAAAATGAGTATACTGAACACATATGGGCTTTTTTTCTGGTCATTATTCCTTATACAATAGTATAAGGAATAGTGTAGTCAACATTATACCAAATGGGTAAACACGTAAAGCAGTTCTTCTAGAATCAGGAGTGAGACAAGAGTTTTCCATTCTTGCACAAGTTCCCCTTGCTCCACACCCTCAGCAGCATTTGGTGTCATTTGTTCTCTTGATCTTAGCCATTCTGACTGGGATAAGATGAAATATTAAAATAGTTTTAATTTGCATTTCCCTAGTTAAGGATATTGAATACATCTTAGTCATTTTTATTTCTTCTTTTGAGAACTCTGTTCATATAAGTAGCCCATTTTCAAAATTGGATCAAAATGTTTTCTTGATTCTTTGTTTATTTGTATATTCTAGATATTAATCTCCAGTCAGATATATAGCTGGCAAAGATTCTTACCCATTTTGTGGGCTTTATCTTATTTAATATCATATTTAAAATCTTGGCCAGATGGGGGCTGGAGAGATGGCCTAGTGGTTAAGAGCGCCGACTGCTCTTGCAGAGGACCCGGATTCGATCCCCAGCACCCACATGATGGCTGAGAACTGTCTTTAACTCCAGTTCCAGGGGAATCCGACACCCTCTTCTGACCTCTGCGGCATTGCACGACATGGGTGCATAAACCTACATGCAGACAGTACATTCATATACATAAAAAATAAATAAAATTAAAAAAAATAAAATCTTAGCCAGAATAATAGGCAAGAAAAACAGAGGAGATACAAATAGAAATGGAAGATGTCAACTGTTGTTTTCCAGATGATCTGACCCTGTACTTAAAAAAAAACCCTTAAGACTCTACAACAAACTTAAATCTTAAAACAAAAATATACCTGATTTGGCCCAGGGAGGAGTAGAAGAGAGCCCCAAGGGGGCTAAAGAGCTCTATAATGAAACCTTTAAAATACTGATGAAATCAAAGAAGACATTAGAAGATAGAGAAACCTCCTGCATGTATGGATCAGCAGAATTAAGAATATGAAAGTGGTGTTATTGCCAAAAGCAATATATAGATTTGATGCAATGTCCATCAAAATTCATATGAAAATCTTTACAGAACTAGAAAAACTCCTAAGATTTATATAATAGCACAGAAGATCTGGAATAGCCAAAAGACTGAGGTGGGGCGAGGAGCAATGTTTGAAGTATCACAATAACTGATTTCAGATTATACTAGAGAGCCATAGTAACAAAACTAATAACCTAAGCTGACTCATTGGCAAATGATGAACTGTTATTAGATCAGTAAAAATTATTCCATGGATCTGCATGTCTGTAATAAAATAGAATATCAAAAATGAGTGCATGTAATTACAGCCACCTAATATTTCACAAGGATGCAAGAATACACACTGGAGGAAAGACAGCATCTTCAACAGATGTTTCTGGGAAAACTAGATCTCCACATATAGCAGAATGAAACTATGCCTATATATCATCACCCTATACAAAAATAAACTCCAAATAGAATAAAGACTTCAATTTGGAACCTGAAACACACTGCTATAAAAAAAAAAGAACATAAGCAGTACCCTACAAGATACAGGTTTAGGAAAGGACTTTATAAATTGAACCCCATTTGCTCAGAAATTAAGATCAACAATTGACAAACGGGGCCTCATTAAACAAAAAGGCTTCTGTATAGGAAAGTAATAACCAATCAAGTGAAGATAAAGCCCACAAAACAGGTAAGAATCTTTTCCAGCTATACATCTGACAGGAGATTAATATCTAGAATATACAAAGAACCCCCCCCCAGATAAACAAAGAATCAAGAAAATATATGATCCAATTTTAAAAATTGGTTACTTATATGAACAGAGTTCTCAAAAGAAGAAATAAAATGACTAAGATGTATTCAATATCCTTAACTAGGGAAATGCAAATTAAAACTATTTTAATATTTCATCTTATCCCAGTCAGAATGGCTAAGATCAAGAGAGAACAAGTGACACCAAGTGCTGGTGAGGGTGTGGGCAGAGGGAACCCTTATTCACTACTGGTGGGATTGAAGACTAGTACAACCATTGTGGAAATCTGTGTGGAAAACTCTTTAAAAGCTAAAAATAAATCTACCATATGATCTGATTACAACATTCCTTGGCATATACCCAAAGGACTCAATATCCTACTACAGAGATACTAGTTCAGCCATGTTTGTTACTGCTGTTCATAATAGCTAGGAAATGGAAAAAACTTAAAGTTCCTCAACTGATGAATGGATAATGAAAATGTGGTACATTTACATTATGGAATAATACTCAGCAGTAAAGAAAAAATATGAAATTTGCAGGTAAATGAATGGTACTAGAAACTGTTATGCTGAGGTAACCTGGACTCAGAAATACAAGCAATGCATGTTTCCATTTGTGGATCCTACTGCCAGGTCCATAAATGGGTGTCTATATCCTGATAGACCACAGGAGCCAGAAAAGTGGAAAATAACCAGAGGGAAGAAGAAGCAGCTCAGGAGAGCAAGACAGGAGGAAACAGTTATCAAGGGGGAAAAGTTGAAGGGAAGGACAAGAAGATGGAGAGAAATGAAAGAGATAATATTTGAATGATATTAAGAAGCAAAGGGAAATGAAGTATTTAATAAACCTACTGAAAATACATGTATGGGGCTGGAGAGATGGCCTAGCAGTTAAGAGTACTGACTGCTCTTGCAGAGGACCTGGGTTCAATCCCCAGCACCCACATGGCAGCTGAGAACCGTCTGTAACTCCAGTTCTGACCTCCGCAGCATTGCACGACACGGGTGCACAAACCTACATGCAGACAGTACATTCATACACATAAATAAATAAATTTAAAAAAAGAAAATACATGTGTAATATAAATGTGAGCAGATGTATATAGTTGATAACTATATAACAAAAGTCACAACGTCAGGCATGGGAAACGTTCCTTGAGATGTTAGTCAGTGTAATCCAAGAAATTCCCAAAGTAATATAGGTTACTACCAAAGTCCTTGATTGCCTCCCAGAAACTGAAGGTAAAACTTTATTGCTAAAGACGTGACATAATTTGGACACAGGACTTGAAGCAATTAAGGTGGAACTGACATGGAAGCCTCCTCCCAGGAGATTAGCTCTCATGGTATCAGAAGATACTTCATAAACTGCCAAGGGAGATAACTGGTCAATGATCCTACCCAGCTGTAAAGTCTATAAACCACAACCAGAAAAAGTATCTATATTATTTCAGTAGTGACACTTTCACCTAGCAGTAATCATCAGCTCTCTAAGAGTTTCTCTTTGCAACAGATTGAGACAAAATTCCACAACTAATCAAATACAGGCACACTGTGAGGTGCCTAGGCCTAAGTGACACATGTATGGGCAACCTCTACACCCAAAGTTCAGGTAGCATAACAAGCAGGCAGAAAGAATGTAAGAGCCAGAGGGACAAGGCACCTGCTGCTAGTTAATGTAGTCTAGACATGATAGGGAAGCTGTGCCAATGAACTCTCCACAGTACGGTAGTCTAACAAGATCTGCATAGTGATAAAAGCAGTTGACAAGCTAAGGTGGAAGGTGGGAATGTCAAGGGGGGGGGTCCCACGTGAAGATGAAGAGTTACAGGCCATTAATGAATGCTGAGGGACAGTTTTCTCTGGGGACTAACTCCATGAGAAATTTGTCTAATCCCAAATGGGCAGCCCTAAACACATGAGCACCAGTAAATGAATGGACTCAGTGCATTTTATATTTATGTGTATGTACATATATGTAACAATAGTAAGAAAAGGAGGTAATTTGAGAAGGAGCTGGAGGAAATGGATGGCTAGAAATAATGCAGAGACAACACTCATGTTTGAAATTATCACAAATAAAAAGAAAATCTTTTAAAGATTCAAGCCAAAGAGCATAAATAATTAAAAGATGCACGATAAGCAAAATAAAATATGGAAGATGCATACTAGAAAATGGCTAACATATGCATAATTGGAATCTTATAAGGAAAAGAGAGATTGCTGTAGAAGTCACATTCTAACTGATAATCACCAACAGTTACCAAAAGCAAGGAAAGATATCAACCTATACATGCCTCAGTTCTGATAAATAAAAAGTACAACTGGTCACATCAAAGATTAACAGTGAAAAACAAATCTTAATGGAGGCAAAAACATCTATGCCCTCAAGAGCAGCAGTAAGACTGGCAGCCTACTTCTAAACAGAAATGATGGGACATAAGAGACAATGGAATGACATCTTTTTATATGCTGAAAGAAAATAACTACCAGTATATAATTCTGTCCTCTTGGAAAATATTCTTCAAAACCTGAGATAATTTTATAGCAAACAAAAACTAAGATGATTTATCAGAGTAGATCTGACTTAAAAAAAAAAAACACCAGTGAGAGTTGTTATGTAGAAAAAGTGATCTCAGAAGGAAATATGAAAAGTGAAGAAAGAGCCAGGCGTGGTGGTGCATGCCTTTAATCCTAGCACTTGGGAGGCAGAGGCAGGAGAATCTTTGTGAGTTCAAGGCCAGCCTGGTCTACAGAGCGAATTCCAGGACAGCTGGGACTACAGGGAGACCCTGTCTTGAAAAGACCAAAAAAATGGAGAAAGAACCAAAGGAAAAAATAACACACACATAGATATAGATATATAGGTATGGATATAGATATATAGATATGGATATAAATATAAAGATATAGATATATAGATATAGATATGACTCTCAATCCTGACTACAGAATATAAAAATGACAGTATCTTATGAGGTTCAAAGTATATGAGCAGTAAAATGTTCATCAGTAATAACACAGATGATAAGAGAAGGTAACCAGATACCAGTCTATGGCTCTTACATTTTCTGGGGTGTTTTGAAAGTATTACTTGACAACAGCCTGTGTTAAGGGATGTATAAAATAATATTTAGGGTAATATTTAATAAAAGCTAACTAAGAAAAATTATGAGATAGAAAATGTCCTTCTCCTCTCTTCTTTCATCTTTTTTTCCTTCAGTATTGAGGATCCAAATCAAAGCCTTCCCTACCACATGAACGGGGTGTGGTGGCACATGCTTGTCATTCCATTACAAGGGAAGTAGAAGGAAGAGGATCAGGAGTTCCAGGTCATCCTCAAGGTTATAGAGAGTTCAAGACAAGCATGGGCTTGTCTTGAAACCATGTCTAAAAACAAAAACAGACAGAAAACAGGTCTGCATATCTGCTGGGTGAGCCCAATGTCACTGATCCACACTCCTAGCCCCCAACACATAGACACACACTAAAAATGACTAAGCCCAAATAGTGAAAAAAGAATGAAAGGACATAAATGTGGTATATAGAAAAATTAATGAGGTAATTTGTATTAAATATAAATTGACTTCATGTACCAGCTAAAAGAATTGTCCTTTGTGGCTGGGTGGTTTACTCAGGAGACTTCTCAGGTAGAGTTCTGTGGATCCAAGGCCAGCCTGATCTACATAGCAAGTTCCAGGACATCCAGGGCTATGTAATTAGACTCTGTCTCAAATAAATAAATAAATAGATAAATATATAAATAAATAAATAAATAAATAAATAAATAAATAAATAAATAAATAAATAAAAAGTCTGACAGGCTGGACAAAAGATATCCCATTATAAAAGAAGGTATAGTATAGAAAATTGAAAGCAACACTATTTTATAAAATAAAACTATATCAAAATATAGTTAAAGCAACTATATTAGCATTAAAGTAGATTTTAAGATGAGAGATGACATATGGCATAATTATTATATTTAATCAATCTCAACCTATATTCATTTAATTAAAAATAACCACAAAAAATATATAAACTGAAAACAAAACGAAAGCCTAAATACACAAATTCACATGTATTGTAAGGCTAGCAAACCTCTGTTCGAAGCCAGCAGAGCAAGTATACAAGAAGACAGAGATCACTAATACAGGCAGATTGAGCAATGCAGTTTGAGATGTAGCCTAGTTATACCTTACCACAGGATTCATTCTTTTCAACTAAACATTTACCCAAACTGATCATAATACAAGTCTCAAAAGTAATGAAACAATTTAAATACTTTAGAGCACACTGTGACCACAGACTTCTGGAAAGTAACTTTTAAAATACTAGATATCAGTAAATATCAAAAAGTAAATTATGATATAAATTAGAAAGTATTTTGAATCTAATTATAGTAGAAACACAACAGATGAAAAGCCTGGAGATTGTAATTAAAGTTGTGCTTAAAGGAAAATGTATTGCTTTTATTATATGTATATTTAAAAAGAAAAATATATGGGCCAAAGATCAGTACTATAAAGCCTTCCTCAATAAGTTAGAAATAGAAAATGAAGCTTGAAGGAAGCAAATGAAAGCAATGAAATTATTTCTATTTTAGACAAAAATCTAGTCTGAAAGAAATCTATGTAATAAAGAAAACAGAGGAGTAGTGTCAATGCACATGGAGGGTTGAAAAGACAGACCTACAGTGGGACAGAAGACAAGACTTGACTAGAAATTGCACAAGAAATACTAAATAAAACCCCAAACATAATGGTATTAAATTGAGAATCATGGAAAATATCAAAGATTTCTTAAGTAATATGTCAAAGAAATGGTAAGGGGTTTTTATCTTGAGGAAATGACAATGAATATACACCCTGTGAAATGTGTGGGGACTAGCAGGATGGCTCAGCAGGTGGAGGCACTTGCCCCCAAGCCTGAAGACCCGAGTTCAAGCCCAAAACCCACATGGTGGAAGGAGAGAGATGACTCCTGCAGAGCGTCCCCCACCTCTACACACACCCCAGAAAACACATGCTCCCCACAAATATTCAAAAGAATATGTCTTGAATGCAACTAAACACTCCTCAGAGGGAAATGTATAGCAACTTTACCAAAATTTACACAAGAAATTAAAAACCTTTATAATCTTAAATCTTTTTTTTTTCTTTTTTTTTTTAGTTTTTGAGACAGGGCCCTCACCATATAGCCCTGACTTGCCTGGAACTCACTGTGTAGACTAGGCTGAGTGCTGGGATTAAAGGCCTCCACCACTGTCTCTGGCACTGGATCATTTTTTAAAAATTGGACTTGAAATTAAAATTGTCTAGAGCTCAGAACTCTGTTGGTGAATTGTAACCAGCCTCTAAGGGCAAAATAATAACAATGTTACACAAACTTCCAGAAAAGACTAAAGGAGGGGCACTCACCAAGTCACTTTATAAGACCATTTGGGGACCCAGGTAACCAAAATTACAGGAAAATTTTATACCAGTATCCCTCATTCACATTGATTTTAAAAATCTTTAACAAATGTTAGCATGTCAGATATCACAATCTGCAAAAAGGTAAGTACATCGTAGTAAAGTGACATTTATTTGTCTTCCTATTGCAAGGCTAGTGTAGTGGGAAAACCAGTCGTTGTAATTCACTGTGCTAGACGCTTTGTTTAAGTGCTTACTTGTTTCAGTGGAGGCAAGAAGGATGCCTATTACACAAAGCTTAATACCCACTCTTGACTTTTTTTTTTTAAATCTTAATGACTAGAAATAAAGGGAACCTCTTTTATCTGACAAAGGGCATGCTTCTTACTGGTGAAAACTATGGGCACCCAAAAGGCAATGGTGTCCCTAACATTGGAAACATGGTGAGGAATTCCCCTCTCTTTTCACTACCTGGACTCAGCCTGGAGCTAGATGTCCTGAGGTTCAAGAAAAGACAGATCAAAAACAAAGAACTCATCTGAGTGACGGTTGCAGTTGCATGAGGGTAGCAGCTACACAGAAACGAATGAATGTGTTACAGAAAGTCATGAGGACTGTAAAACTAGAACTTATATGAAAACCAAATACGCTGTATTGAATACAATGTATTGAAATGTGAGCAAGATATATTGGTATCTGGAAGGATGAATAAGAAACCAGTAGCAGCCATCCCACATTTGGGGGTGAAGTTTAGGAACTCACAGCCAAAAGAGAGGACAGAGACTTTTTCCTTTGTACATTATTTAAGTTACTGGTATTTGAAAAATAGTAAGTTTATTTACTATTTTGAAAATAACTTATTTTATAAAGACTAAATTGGTCGGTACCTCATCAGTATGGTTAAATCATGAGCACTTTTCAGTTCCCGTAACCCTTCACACACTATGATCGCAATGCCGTCAGAACACAGACAGCATCAACATGATAATCGTTCCTGAGTTATATTCATCTGAGCAGAATACAGTAAATAATACAGGAGTGATCTGTAATCAGAAGTCAAATTGCAGTCCATTATACTATATAGCAGGCCCATGTTTACCATAGATGCCTATTTAATGCTTTCTCACTGTGCCTTGTTCTTGCGCCACTAAAAACTATTTCATTTTCCTTATCTCTCTCAAATATAAACAATACACCAAAATAATAACAGCAATAATAAAAGCTAACATTTATTCAGGGATTGTTATTTGAAGATCCCGTGCTAAATTATTTACGTGTATTATTTCCTATTTTAACAACTGTAATTCTGGCAACAAAGACTAAGAGGTTAGAGACCAGTATAACTAAGATTAAATTGACACTCTTCAAACAACCACCACTGCTCAATGCTTTGTAGTCTGATATACTGTAACCATGCTTGAGTATCATGATAACTGAAAAGTGTGTGTGTGTGTGTGTGTGTGTGTGTGTGTGAGAAAGTTTGGATATTATAGGTGTAAAGCAGTAGAATTTGTAGCATATTTATAATTAGACCAGTTTTAGGTCACCCTTATGCAACCAAATAGATTTATACAGATACACAGATCAAATTTAGGCTACTCTCAGATACATTAAACAGAAGTATAAAATTTCAAGTTGAATTATGAAACTATGTCCACCTAATAAGAAATTGACAAAATCTTTTCTATCTGCTACTTCTCACTTTGCCTTTCTTTGCTAATCCTTTGAAACCATGAGTAATAGTACAAATATTTTATCGGTTCTGAATCCACCCAATAGACTCCTTCACTGTTTGTCCATCTCTATTCATTGTAAACATGCACTAATCCATAGTGAAAATTCCAGCATTCTGAAAATGTTACACAACCACAGTAATCATTACCCTGAGAATTAACCGGCACAATTATCAGGCCTCCTTAAGCACCAAATGACTCCATCTGCTCCTTAGCAACATATTCTGTGATAGCACCAAGAATTCCTTCTTTCACAAATACCTGGACCAGGAGGCACTCTACTGCATCCCAAAATAGTAGCCTTGCTTTTGGCTTCTGAGCTGAAGACAGCTGAGGGGTAGGGACAGGCACCAAGTTGCCGCTGCTTTCCTCTGCCTCAGACCTAGAAGGGCCTGTCTCAGTGCTCATCTTGGTAAACCCTGACAGCTCTCTGGACCAGGAGCCCACATCTGGGACTAATGAAGCAAAGATGGTTTCTGAAAGCCTCCTGTACTACAAAATGCCACGCAGTGGCTGGATCTACTCCTCTTCGTGTATTCTCTCTTCTCCCCCCTTCCATATCCATGCCCTTGTTTAGTTCCAGTTTCCATTAGAAATGCTATTTGGGCAGCAAATTTCACAGATTGGATCCATGTCAATGCTGTCATGCAAAGAAAACACATCTGTCTGACTCTTCATTTAAAATAAGGAAAAAAATGGAAATTGCAAAATGCTGCAGTCGCTCTGAGCTGTCTCCTAATGAACCTGTTTGTCCCATGAGCTGCAGTGAGGAGCTTCTCCTTGGTGAGAATTCCTTGTGCATATTAATATTATGCGTGTTTTCCATGTGACTCCTTCTCACTTGCCTCACCCCATCCTCTGAATTCATTTAAATAAAAATAATTTATGTGGACATTCCTTCAGTCAGGATTTTCTCTTTCTCTTTCTTAAAGACATCCATAATATTTCGTTGATGCTTTGCGTCCAAACCAAGTCGTTATGCTTTTGCATATCATTAGGGCTTTATAAAGAACAACAGCGACATCTGCATGTGCCCCAGTGCCAAGGAGATAGAAAAAAATACAGAAAACAAAACTCCACACTGGCTTGGAGGCTGTCTGGCTCTTTCTCCCCAGCAGCCCCTGCCACCACCATGGATAGGAGTAATTGTACAGTGTAATCACATCAAGCCTCATCTGAATATTCATAGCACAGACAAAGCTTTGGAGGATAAGGGAGGAGCAGGGATAATTTAAATATAAAACAGCGTCTCATTTCCAAATCAAGTTGTGCCAGTTACACCGTGCGAGAGGATTCAATATTAAACCAACATTGTTTCACAGTTTGAAAATTGGAAGTGAAGAAGATGGAGGCGAAAAAAGGCTCAATAAGAAGGTGACACAACATTCTCAACGGAGGAAAAACAGAACAAGGCAACTGCAACAGAAGAAGAATAGCTAAAGTGATATTTGAAGAGTCACCAACAGTGGCTGACCAGCTGCTGTTTTTACCAAGAATGAAATAGCCTATTGAGGGGGCTTTAAAAGCCCCCAATTAATATGTTGTGCATGTATAAGATCTACAAAGAACTCACTGTATCCCTTCTCCTCCAGACCCTCCCAATACCCACATATTCCCTAACCACCACCTTCCTTTTCTGTTGGATTTGGGGTGAGGGGGGAGATCAGAGCTACAAAATAATTGACTAATCGCTTCAAAAGTGACAACATCCTTCTTCACAATTAAAGGATAAAAACAAACATACAAAAAGGTGACTGTTCATTAATGAAAGGATAAATTACCGATGGCTTCTTCACTCTCTTTAGTTCATTACCCCCCCCAAAGAAACAAATACGATCCAAATGTTAACATTTCATGTCTTCTTTTTCTTTGTTTTTAATATGATGCTCTTTATTACTTTTTTAAGTGTTGGTATTTGTAGAAACCTCTGCCACTGCATTCCCCAAAGGGCTACTAGTTTCAACTCACTGGAGTTTACATTCCTTTAATTGTCTAGGGCAGGAACATTTCTGCTGTTTTTAAAAATATACGGCTCTGCAGGAGTTAGAAGAATCCACGGTTGTATCCAACTTCAAAGGTTTCCAAGTCATAATGATTGTAGCAAAAGTGGAAGACACATCATGAAGAAGTCCCTGTTTGAAGATAAGCATCATAAGGACCTTTTTTTTTCTTCCCTTTCTCCCCAACTTCATGCTTCTCCTGGCTCTGAATGCCTCTTGCTAACATGATTTAATGATATGCAAATGAAATATGCATAAAACCATTGTACTGTATGATGATTAAACACTGGAGACATTAACAGCGGAGGCTTCACTCTTTATAATAATCCTTCCCGATCATCCACTTTGATTGCGGAGTTATGGAAACCCATAGCAGTTGGCAGACAGAGTGAAAGAGAAAGAAGGAGAGACACAAGGGCACATCACCCATCTCGGTGCTTCTCCCAGTCCAGGAGAGGCTCCCCCCCTTTGTACTTCGTTCCTGTTGCTGTCTTTTGTAATCCATCCGTGCAGTCGCACCAGAGCGATTAACGGAAGAAAAAAAAAAAAAAACCTTTTCTCTTAATGTTTCAAACCTCATTAGCCAAACGATTATTCCTCATTAACAGCGAATGCTCATTCATTAAAAGGAAGAATATGCCCACCAAAAGATGCCAGCGCGGTTAATCCTGAGTCCTGTAACTGGACTGTAAATCCCATACTACTTGTATATTCCATGCGAAAGGGGCACGCACCAATCCAGAATTTAAAAGAGAGAGAGAGAGAAGGAAGGAAAACAGTTTGTGTGTTTTGTAAAATCCACAAGAGCAGCAATTAATATTCCCATTGAATGACTTTATTTTTTTGTCTCCCTTTTGTTTCCAGCGCCTGCCCCTGGCTCAGCGCCCAGTGCCAACAGAACACCTTTCAGGATTCACAGCATCGCAGACAATGTGAGTACCAGCCGTTCCCTGAAACCCTTTTGCAGGTTTAAAAAAAAAAAAAAAAAAAAAAAAACACAACCACCTAAAACATAAGAGACCAGCCTCTTGCCCCTTCTTCTCCGCATCAGGCCACCAGGGCTTCCTCAGTAGCCCCTTCCAGGTCCTCTCGTTCAAGTTTGTGCTTGTCTGTGTGGTATTCCCTCCTCCTCCACTCCCATACTGGATCTTGTAAAAAGGGCTTCAGATCGGCCCCATTCATCTCCCTGGTGATAGCAGTGAATGTAGATAAATCTCTGGCTGCCTGCTTGCTGCTCCAGTATGATTTTTATTTTGTTGTCTGTGTATACCTGAGTCACAAAGTGGGATGTACACACACACATGCACATACACATAGGTCCTTCTCTCTCCTCTGCCTTCCTCTCCCTTCTCTCAGACATGCATACATCCCACATGTGTGTATACGCAAAGCATATACACCTATATACGTACCCATACCTATAACACAAAGTATACACATATGTAAGCGTTCAGTTTGTCAGAAGATATGTGTACTCGTATACACATACAGCCTTCCACACGTATCTATGTGCAGTCAGTAGGTAGCTATCTTCACTTCTACACATCTAGAGCTCCATTTAAATATTCCCTCTTTTCTCCCAGCAAAGGCTGGGTGTAATTGCGATCCAGAGTTGTACAAGCAGTGTTCTTTCCTCATGACTTCTGTTTGTAGACCTTTATGCTTCCTCTCTGCCTTCTTCGGAGCCGTGCGGTTGGCATCTTTCCCTGGGGTTTTCCGAATGGCAAGTGGCACCGGCTGTGGCATTCATGCCGCGTCCTATAGCATTTCTCTTCCAACGTCTGCTTTTCCTCTTTGTTTATTGTTGACTAGGCTGAACGGTGTTTTTTAAAGTTAATTATAAACGAAGTTGAATAGCAAACAAGCCAGTATGCCCTCCCCAATTTTTAATGAAAAAACAAAAATAGCCCCACAGAAGCGCCTTCTGCTGCAACAGATGCCCGCGTCACCCTTGGCATGGGCAAACGGGCAAACAGTTTTGGTCGTTGATAATTGTTTTCTGATTGTTGCTGTATCTGTTGTTTGTTTTCCTTGATTCTTTTTGATTTTTCAAGGAGTCCAGGATCCCGGCCTCTGCTTGGAACGGTACAGTGTCATGGCGGAGACAACGGCCTTTGTCTTGCTGGGTGTGAGAACATCCGCTGTGCTGGCTCCACTGCGGCAGAATCAAGTTTAAATGAAAAAAAAGTGATTAAAGTCAGCTTTGTGCTTCTTTGGAGTGGAAGACCCCCAAACCCCAAGCAGCCGACTCCCAGGGTCCAAGAAGGGCTCATGGTTGGAGCAGCCTGGGCTGTAATCCTGGCACTTGCGCCTTGCGTTGCTGCTTGCTGCTCGCTCCTGGGGGTCTGGATAATCTCCCTTGGCTTTACCGCACTGTCTGGCCCGCATACAGGCCGGGTAACATATACCCGCTGCTGCTATCGCACGAAACTGGCGTTGCCCCTGAATGGATGGCACCGTGCCAACTCTTCTGCCATCCGCCCTTGCAGCTTTTTTCTTTCCTCCCGCCCTCCCCTCTTCTCCTCCTCCCGTCGACTTGACGTTAATTAACACACGGGTTAATTGATTTTAAAAGCCGAAGAATTACAGTTAACTTTTCCCACAGGGTACAGACGCCAGCCGCTTGGCACACTCTGCCTTCCGCACTGGTGCAGGGGGGCAGGGAAAGCCCGCAGCAAAACTAGCAACTGCCGAGGCAACGTTGCCTGCTTATTGGAGTAGAGCAGACAGAGTTGACGTGGAACTGCCTCGTCCTCTACAGTGTATGGAGCCATTATATATTTTGTCAAATAATCAAAACACAACCCAGTCTTTCTTCTTGCCCCTTCCTCTTCTAAAATAGGAAACCCCTTCAGAAGTTCATCTGGAGGGGGAGAGGCCCCTCCCCAGACCATTTACCTTACCCAGAAAATGCTTCTTTTCTAGTAATAAGAATATAACTGGGGCCTTCAAGATTTATTTTTTAATTTGGGGGGGGGGGTTAGTTTCAAAACAGGGAGGCTAATCCTTCCTTAAATGTTACATGCATATGGGTTGTTTTTTTAAGTTCCATAAAGTTTTTCTTAAAATCTCAGTGTTTGTTTTGTTTCCATTTCTCTTGGCTGGCTTCAGTTATTTATGGGGAAGGATTTCAGTGAAAACGGACCTAGCTTATGATTAAGAACAAATTTCATAGCAAGGCTCTTTGTTGTTTTGTTTGCATGTGGGGTGTGTGTGTGTGTGTGTGTGTGTGTGTGTGTGTGTGTGTGTTTGCTTTCTGTCCCTTTTCCCCCATCCTCTGTAAAATGAAAGCTGTTGGTATTGTCGTTGCAATAGAGTCAGGCAAGGCTGGAACTCGATGCTTTCACCTTTTCATGCTCACATTTTATTTCATTTTGTTTTTTAAAAGCACACAGCAAGTGAAGCGACGAGAGGAATCCATTATGCAAATCATGTCACTTTGCATAATGTCTCATGACTGGAATATGCAAATAAGCTGTATAATTTATGAGTGCCAGTGTCTGTCTAAAAGTGTTTCACATAATTTACAAAGTAAGCCTGAGAGATGGGTGAAAACCACTCTTCCAAGTCCACTGCCAGGAAAGCTCTGTATATTCCCTGTAAGTGCCCCTCACAATATTGTCAAGTGCCGTTTAAAAGAAATTAAGGTTCCAAATGTTGATGAGAGCCAAACATTTTCTGCCTAAAAGTTTGCAAGAAACTTGGAATCTAAAGGCATAATACTTAGATTCAGTTTGGAAAAGAAATGATTAGAGCCATATGTGCTATTTGTGTAAATGTTTTCTTTTTTGACTACAGGAATATCTTAGAAGAGTAGACACCTACCCTGTGTGTCTTGGTATATGAAGGAAGAATAGAACTTAACATTTTGGTTGGTTTGTATACCTTTGCTCTTTGCAACATTTTATAAATCATAACCTCTTATATGTTAAGCATTGATGTGCAAGGCTCATAAGTCAATCGTCTTATGAAGGTATGTCTAATTTCAGAGTTGTCTTCAAAAGAGAAATACTATTTGGTAAAAGCCAGCTTTGAGTAGAGTCACTTTAGCTGATCGCTCTGTATCTCATTCAGCTTTTGGAGATGTCATTACATCTTTGATAATCTGAAATAATATGGCCTTGTATTTTCAGTATCTGTATAAAGTCTATGAAAAAGAGGTACAAGCTATCATGGCTGTGCCTATCAGAGGACCTGGTCCTTGACAGAAATGCCAATAAGACTTTCTGATAAAAATGAGTTCATGGTCAGCTCTGAATGTTGAAGACAGATCAGACCAAAACAGTTTAAAAACATTTTCCACATAGAGGATATATTCAGCAGGTCCTGATACAGAACACAGGGACAGATTGGGAAGTAAGTATGAAGAGGTAACTTCTTCATTGTTTACATTCATTTGCCTGATCTCTTATGTCACTATTGTGTATATTGTACACCATTATCTCATAATGAAAACTACTTACTATTAAAATGCTTCTGATATAAAATATTTAATCCTTCAAACTCATACAAGGAATTGTCAGAATTTTGAAATGAAAACTTCTGTGACATATTCGTTCTTTTAGCGAGGTTTTATTTTCAAGTAACAGACATTTAAGAAAATACAAATAGGAAAAGCACCCTACTCAACAAGAACATAATACAAATTCTTTTCTAGTATACATGGAATATTTCGTTACATTGCCCTGTAGTCTGAAAAAAAATAGTCAAGTCAGAAAAAAAATAGAGTCTTTGATCACAAAATATTGAACTAGAAATCAGTGAGAATGATACTTGGGAAATCTCATGTTTTGTAAATCAAATTTTTCTAAATGGCATAGATTTAATGGGAACTTAGATAATATTTTAATGCGGTACAAGTAAAAACATATTAGAACACTTATAATATGCAGTTGATATATGCTTGGAGAGGAAAAAAAAACTTTTTGCATTTGTTTTAAAAACCAGGTAAGTTTTCAATCATTAAGCTCTAACTTAAAACAATATAAAGCCAAAACAAACTTGAGAGTAAGAAACCTAAACTAATAATGAAAACAATAAATTGAACTTCAGCAAAATTTAAAATATCTGCTATTTGAATGAAATGAAATAATGAAAAACTAAGCTATAAACTGGGACAAAATATTTGCTACCAGTGATAAAGTTAAAAAAAAAGAAAATTGATTAAACCAGACTGAAAATTATATAAGAGACTCAGTTGACAGCTATCACAAGTGAATTCTATATGTTCAAGTAGTGAAAAGAAAGCATGACTATGTTAAATACAGAAATGAGGAAAAAAGACTATATTTGAACTTGTAGAGACAAAAGCATTCATGACAGAGATTGCAAGCATACTAAAAAAGACCTGTAGACTGGGTATATCAGGGGGGAAATCCTAAGGAACTTGATGATGCATGTAAGTAGAAACTATCCAAAGTGACACATACAAATAAAAATAATAAACAGAGCATCAGTGAGTGGGGGAGTGATCTCAACTAACCTAGTATAAAAGTTAAATATTTAGAATATGGAAGAAGTACAAAAATATATTCAAAAATAATAGCTGAAAATTTTTCAAGCTTCTTGAAAACTAACCAATTGGATCCAGCTATCTTAATGAACCTCAAGAACAAGAAACTTGAAGAAAACAACACCTTTTTATCGTACCCAAAATGGCTTAAGAGTTTTAAAAAGAGAATTAAAAATAATTTTTAAAAAAATAACATTTTTAGAGCCCCTAGACAAAAGAAGGCGTGTTGTGTACAGTATGCAGATCAATGAACATGAGAATGACAGGTTTCTCTTTGTTATCAGGGCAAACAAGAAGACTGAAGAAACATTTTTAAACTTTTGAAAGAAAAAAGTTACACTAAAATATATACAGCAAAAATATCTTTCCAAAAGCAATGAAGAAATACAGACTTTAAGATGTGCAGAAGCGGAACAGACTTTTCATTAGAAAACTATAAGAAATGTCAAAAAAAAAAAAAAAAAGCCGGGCGTGGTGGTGCACGCCTTTAATCCCAGCACTTGGGAGGCAGAGGCAGGCGGATCTTTGTGAGTTCAAGGCCAGCCTGGTCTACAGAGTGAGTTCGTTGAGTAATCTGGGGCTACAGGGACCCTGTCTCGAAAAGACCAAAAAAAAAAAAAAAAAAAAAAAAACTTGAAATGGTTAATTTTAAAACATTTTCTTGTATTTTAAATCTAAGACACTTTAAATGCAACAATAATATACCATTATTATTTACAACTTCTCCTCGACACTGTGACAACAGCATAAAAGCTATTGAAAACAGAAATGGAAGCATTCTGCTATAAGGTTCTTCTGTTTATGATATAGCATAATTTCAATATCACTTGAAGTAGATTTTAAAAAGTTAAAGTTTTCATAGCCTAAAAATAGCCAAAAATGACAGTCACGGTTACTAAGCTAAAACAGAAAGAAAGGAAATGTGTATGAAAATTTCTATTATCATAATGAAGATAATGGAACTTAAATAATTTGCATACAATAATAAAAGATTACTTATTATATTATAAATTAACATAAAAAAAATGATATATAATTATAAGTAAATGGCCTAAATATTCTAATGACAGAAATTGTAAGATTGCATAAAAAACCAATATGACCCAAATATATGCACATTTTTAATATTATACTCTCCCTGCTACAGCACCTTCGGGGTTTACAGGTATGCTCTTCTCATTCCTACAGAACATTTTTAATGTATTTTCATTTAACTTTTGTGGGCATTTCATTACAATAATCTTATTTTATCTCCCCTTCCATCTGAAGCCACCTTACCCACTCATCTGGATTTCATGATTCATGTCATGTATGTTAGGTGGTATCAAGGCTCGCGCGGGCGTGGTTGCGCACGCCTTTAAAAAAAAAAAACCTAACAGAGGCTGAGGCGTGTGGATCTTTGTGAGTTCAAGGCCAGCCTGGTCTACAGAGTGAGTTCCAGGACAGCTGGGGCTACAGGGAGACCCTGTCTCGAAAAGACAAAAAAAAAAAAAAAGGTGTATCAAGTCAGGTTTGTGTCCCCAGATGTCCCTCAGTGTGACTTCATCCACTGGAGCCTGTTCGGCTTATCACTTAAAGAATGCCAACTCTCCCTCACCCAGTACTGACCAGCTGCCAGTAGTTCCTCAGCTAAGGTTGGGGCCTCCTGTACATTTCCCCAGTTCTAAGCTGGGTTTTTGTCTAATTGAGTTTGCATGGGTCTTGTGCATGCTGTCACCATGGCTGTAGATTCATCTTAGCGAGTTCCTAGAAGCCTGTAAGACTTAGTTTCCTTATGGCCATGCACCAACCCTGCCTCTCACAATCATTCTACCCCCTCTTTTGCAATGATCCCTGAGCCCCGGATGAGTGAGCTTTAATATAGGAGTCTTACCCAGGGACATTCATTCTGCATACTCTTGTTCTCCACACTGTGGCCACTTGTGGCCTTCTGTGTTCACCACCCTCTGTGGCATGAGGAAGAGTTTGCTGGTGAAAATTGGCAGATGCACTAGTGTTCTTTCTACCCCATTCCACAATGTTCTGTGAGCCTTAGGTGCAGAGGTTCCATTTTAGATGCGTCACTTAGGGCTGGGCATCTCATAGACAGTTACTCTCTCTGTGACCAGTTGTGGAACTTCATATGGAATCTTTTTTTTTTTTTTTACAAACATGCCTGCAAATGTTTTAATAGAATTTGGCTTTTCTTTAAACTGTCTTTTTCATAGTCAAACAAAAAAATGTTGAATCCACTTAATAAACTTACAAACTTGAAAAATTAGACACTTCAGTTAGGCAATAAAATTCACATTATGAAAACAATATATTCTAAATTTCAAAGATGTGACAAGTTCTGTAGAGCATCTTTCATCAGAAGATGGAAGCTTTCAAACTGCATGATCTTCTGCCAGGTAGGACTGGGGCATCATTCACTGGTTTGAGGTCGAATCCATTTCAAGGCATGTCTTGGTGGCACAGTAATGGTGGGATGATAAAATGTACAATCTGGTCTTGTACATTGAATATTAAACCTACAGTGTTTTGGATGATAGAAGGGACATTCCATTTTCTTACAAGCTGGGAAGTAACGACACAGCTGGCCACTAGAAGACGGTGCTGGTGATGTAACTGCTGGCTTTGAACTCAGTACTGGAATTCTTCTACTCATGTGAGTGAAGGGACAATCTGGTTTAGTACACTTGGCATCATATTTACAATTTGGATGCACAAACAAACATTTTTCAGCAAATTTACAATTGGGGAAGGCTTTGCACGGTGAAACGGGATGATGGTACACACACTCATCCCCATTCTTACAAGCAGGCCAATACTTGCAACGCTCCAAAAGCTTCTCTGGCTTCTGCGCCACACTCAGGTCACTTATCTCAGCTTGACTGATCTCCATTGTTTCTACCATTATGGGCTCAATTTGAAGTCGGGATAATAACTGCCTCTCCTGAGTTCCTTGAATTTTTTCTGTATTATCTCCCTTTGCTTCCTCTTCTTTAATGGGGGGACTAACTCTGGTGGTCCTGCTTTGCCCCTGCACCATTTCTGCTAGCAATTCTTCTTGAGAAGTTCGGGTTCTGGGAGCAACAGGAAGTGTCTGTTTCTGTGGAACTGCAGAATAGTTAGTTGTCTTTGTTACAGATTCTTGAGCTTCAGAGATAGCCTTCAAAATGAGATTCTTGTTAGCTTGTTTTGAAGGTGGAAGAGAAGGTCTCCTCTCAGGCTTTGCTGGCACAGATACGCTGCTGGACACGCTTCCTACTCGGGAGCCATAATCATCCTCCTCATCTTCCTCTTCTCCGTCATGACTGAATTTTTTAACTTTAACAACTGAACTTACCACAGGTAACTTTCTCTTCTGAAAGTTTTCATCCTCAATACTCATTTTTTCCAAGTTGTTTCTGAAGAAGGGGCTGTACGTTTCTTCTAAGCTGGAAAGTACTTCTGGTTCACACACACGTCCTGTTTCATACACTTGGCTGTTCTGTAGATCCAGTTGCTTGGCAGCATGAATACTGTTTTGCTGCTGTTGAAATTGCAACTTGTTTAAATGAGTACCAGTGTCTGCATTCCTACTTGCAGGTGGCCGATAAATTTCAATGGAAGGGCGCGAAGAACCGTAAGTAAGTGTCACTGCAGGTTTTCTCTGAGATAAAGGATTCTCCTGCACAAAATTGAGGTCTTCATCAATGAGATCATCTGGTTCTGGTTTAATATCAATCACATCTTCAGAGGGTGCTGGCTCCCTCAGAGGTTTCACTGTTGACATTAGTCGGGTTGAAGCTCCATCATCGTAAATCTGTCTGACGTTAGTAGATTTCTGCTCCTGTGAACTTGTAGAAACTCTAGAATCTCTTTTTTCAGGTCTAGTGCTAGAAATGGCAAGGGGAGGAACTGCAGCTTCGTGCCTTCTCTCATCTCCCCTATTAAAACTGCTCTTGTTTGAAGGCACATTACTATCAAAGATGCTGGTATCAGAAGACTTGAGACTAGAGGGCTCAGTTGTAACAGAGCGAAGTTTATCTAATACACCATGTGTGTTTTTTGGTTTAGGTTTATACTTCTGTCAGTTATGTTTATTTGTGCTTCTCTGTTCTAGGTGCCGTGGGGATGGGTTGCCTCTTTTCTTTCGTGTCCTTTGAATTGGCTTCAAGTCTTTGAAGGGTTGGCGTTTCTAGAATACATTCTTTGCATCTTGTTTATCATGTGATTTTACGTAACATTTTTATTAGAGAATGTATTTTTTTTCATTCCAACATCCCAGGTCCTCTACCTCAAACTTGAATTTAATATTCACTGTAACAATACATTTCTTTTCAAACTTGAAAAATCTTTTTTCAATGTGCTTTCAGATTCTAAGTGTCTTCATCCCAACTAGAGGATATATATTCTTAAAGAAGAAACTAGTGGTTGTAGTCTTTTGCAGGGATCTATAAGGTATTCATTATGAAGCTACTGGGAAAGTTTTATTGTATAGTCGCTGCTTTTTTCATTTCATCTTATCTTTAGACATCCAGTACGACTAATTGACTAACTCGAATTGTGGAAAGGATCAATAATTAGATCTTGTTAAATTGATTATACCTAGTAATATGAGAGAATTACCAAACGTTTATATAAATGATGATCTGGGTATGAGTTGCATTTATCTAATCTCTCACTTTAGGATAGGGCTTTTAGAGGAAAGTTATTGTTAGGTCCTTATGGTAATTGTTGGCGCATCGATGGTTAAATAATAAAAGTACGGTATATAAGAAAAGCGTAATATGGCATATTGCGTCGTACAGAGAGTCTCTATTTCCACTGATTTCATTATTTCTGTCTCTTGTTAATATATGGAAGTGATTCTACTTGCTGAGCTACTATTGAAGTATTAGTAAAACTGAGAGAGAGTGATCTTGGTTGGTTTACTTGAATATTAATGATTGTTCAGGGGTATTGTCATATGGATATCGCCTTTATGAAAAATGATTATATCAGATTGCAATCAATCAGAGCTTCCATAAAATGCTCACTATTTCTCTTGCCTTGAGGAATTATGAGTTCTTCCTACACAATTTCCATATACTCATAGAACTCTAAAAAAGTTCACCCTAATACCCCTGCTGAATCAGAATTGAGTGGAGTGGTTGAGAAGTAGCCCATTTTACATTTCAGACTGACAGTAGCTGACACAAGGGATGCCCTCCCAACTTGGATTAGTTCCGATGAAGAGCTGGCGTTGCGTTGCTGTTGTGTTTGCTTTTGTTTCTTATCGTGCGACTCCTATGGTCTTTAGTATACTGCTAATAAGAATCCACGACTAATGAAGGCTGAGGTGCTACATAGCGAAGTTCGTATTCCTCTCTGTGTGATTTTTAATCCATCTCCAGACCTCAACAAATTCCCTCACGAGCCCTATTTTTTTAAAATATATATTAGTGTTGTGCTTTTCTTGTACTGTGCGTTAACGCACATATAATAGACGACCAGAGGCAAGAGCCCCTGGAGCTAGAAGAACAGACGGTTATGAGTCCTGACATGGGTGCTTAAACTTTGATCATTCCAACCCAATGTCTAAGGGCGATGGTCCAAGCACATCAATCCATCCCACTTTGAAGAAGCCACGCCACTTTCGGTCAGCCTCTTGTCCTTTAAAAACTATTTTTTTTCTAGGTCAGTCCACTATACTCTACAAAAGACACATACCAAATTAAAAAGACTAAAATAAGATACCTCTCTTACAGAGTAAAGAAATTTCCACCCCGCTATCCTTTTTGGCAGCTCTCATTCTAGTTACGGTGACCTATTTAAATAACCTCCCCACTTGTACCTTCTGGACAGTGGTATCAGGGCGTCCTTCAGGACATAGGACACTTAACGAGAGAGACGTCTTAAGAAACTTCTTGTAGAACCATGAAGACTAGAGTAGACTTAGTAGCCTATGATTCTGTCTATGTATATATTCACTTTTTTATAATACATAAAATGGGGAGGTCCAATTTGATTATTAGATTCTGACTTTTAACCTCCTTAGTTCCAAGCTAAACCTTGCAATATATAACCACAGTGGTATGGTTCATCAAGAGGCAGTTACACATAAACACTTGACATTCCCTTCTGCATTCGCCTTCATGGACCTTCATGCAGCCGTAAATTAAAACAATTACAACTTGATTAGCTATATTCTGGCTTGCATCTGCTCTGTGAAGTATCTTTGCCAATATCCATCTCGTAGAGCTATATTCTCTAATAACTACAGTTGTTTAAAGTTTATGATGTTGTTTTGTAAGTAGTAGGTTAAAGCTGAAGTTATTCTATTGCGTACCTATTGTCTTGAATATTGAACTTCCAGACTTTTTACCTTTCAATTAAAATTTTATGGTGGTACTGGTCTTATAGGTGTCGCAGAAAGATAACGCGGCAAAACGATAAGTGTCCAGCTAAGTTGTACTTTCGCAAATGGTTTCTCACGTGAGATAAAGGATTCTCCTGCACAAAATTGAGGTCTTCATCAATGAGATCATCTGGTTCTGGTTTAATATCAATCACATCTTCAGAGGGTGCTGGCTCCCTCAGAGGTTTCACCGTTGACATTAGTCGGGTTGAAGCTCCATCATCGTAAATCTGTCTGACGTTAGTAGATTTCTGCTCCTGTGAACTTGTAGAAACTCTAGAATCTCTTTTTTCAGGTCTAGTGCTAGAAATGGCAAGGGGAGGAACTGCAGCTTCGTGCCTTCTCTCATCTCCCCTATTAAAACTGCTCTTGTTTGAAGGCACATTACTATCAAAGATGCTGGTATCAGAAGACTTGAGACTAGAGGGCTCAGTTGTAACAGAGCGAAGTTTATCTAATACACCATGAAGCCATACGGTGAATCGAATTGTGTTGTTCCCTAGAAAAAGGGACAGATCCTCTGTCATTTGGTCCTGACTTTTCTTGTTGGCCACCATCACCATAATGTAATCAGGAAGTTCTTCATCGACATAAGCTCCTAATTCTTGCAATTTCCCCTTAATGGCACTCTGAGTGAAAGAAACAAAAGCGAAGGCGCAGGTGAAATCCACGACCGAAGGCAGCATCGGCCCCCCCCCCGCCCCCGCTGTGGGGGAGGGGACCTGACCCCCGCTGGAATCTTTTTTTAATTTTATTTATTTTTCTATGTGTATGAGTGTACTGTCTGCATGTAGGTTTGCGCACCGTGTCATGCAATGCCGCGGAGGTCAGAAGAGGGTGTCGGAATCCCCTGGAACTGGAGTTAAAGACGGTTCTCAGCCACCATGTGGGTGCTGGAGATCGAACTCCAGTCCTCTGCAAGAGCAGTTGGCGCTCTTAACCACTAGGTCATCTCTCCAGCCCCCATATAGAATATTTTATATAGGTGCCACCACACACTGATATCAAATCTCCTTCCCCCACTAACAGACCCAAAGTTTCTCCCTAGGGATTCCACATAATCTCTTTTGAGGTGGCAATGATGACTTTAATAGAATTCTTCTACCACATTCCTAATCTTAAACTATTCATTATTTGACTTTTACTCTTTAGCATAGGTTGGTACTTAATCAGCCTGATTCATCATTCTCTTCCTTCATTACATCATTACTATGCAGTAGCAACAGATCTTACTCCTATTTTCACTACTGCACCAGTATGCCAAAGAGATAGCACAGCAAACTCCTTCTGTCTGTGTCATGTCCTTATTCACAATAAGCTAAAGTCTTACCATTTGCACTGTAACAGCTTTTCCAGGCTTTGGCCTCATGATCATTTGTAATACACACTGTTCTAGGTAGGGTTCCTAAGGACAGGGCCTAAAGATTTTTTTTTAGATACGTGAGGACGGAATGGGGCTGGAGAGATGGCGCAGTGCTTAAGTGCACTGACTGCTCTTGCAGAGGACCTGGGTTTGATTCCCAGTAAGCACACAGTAGCTAACAACCATCTGTAACTCCAGGTCCAGGGGATCTGATGCCTTCTTCTGATTTCCACAGGCACTGTGTGACACAGGTGCACTTACATGCAGGTAACCCACTCATACACATAAAAATAAAAATAAAGTTATTTTAATTTCAAGAAAATGAAGACATGAAAGAACATGTGACCAGCTTAGCACAGAAAGCATTCCAGCCTTGCCTCAGCTTAACTTGTTATGATTAATATTTGTTTTTATTTGTGTTTTAATAGTACAATTAAAAGGAGACCGCTAAAAATGAAAAAAAAAAAAAACTGGAGAAAGTCAGGACAGTTATGGCAGAATGCAAATCTGGAGATGGGATGGGGGGAGTGGGGAAGGAAGATAAGCCGAAATAAATTTGGAAAAAATGTAATGAAATGCACAAAGCATCAATAAAATCATAATTTATATTATAAACAAAGGAAAAAAAGGAGACGCCTAAACTAGGACACCAGTCCAGTTGAAAACAGAGTCTATAAACAGAGCCCCAAGGTGGTTGATGTTTCACAGTCTGATATAAAAGGGTTGTCCAATCTCTCTCTCTGCACCCTCCTCCCTCCAAGGCCACAGGGACTCTTGTGGAAGAGATTGGCCCCCTAGTTTGCAAGGGCCAAAGAACGGGGGGGGGTGAATTATGAATCACAGAAACTAAAAATAAGACTGAACTTTATTTGATCACATGCTGTGGTAATGCAAACCTCTACCAACTGAACTGGGAACATTGGTTTACTTAGATATTGCGTATGTGTATTATTGTGTAGATTTTATAGCTAACGTGGCTAAAAAAAAAATGTTCTGGCCGGGGCATGGTATGCCCGTAGTCCTCAGCACTCAGGGCAGAGGCAAGCGGATCTCTGTGGGAGTCAGAGCATCCTGGTCTAACATAGAGAATTTCCCAGGACAGCTGGGGCGTAAAAGGAGACTACCAAAAAAAAAAAAGAACCAAAAAAAAAAAAAAAAATCTGTATATATATATATGTTCTAAAAGGATGGACCTAGTAATAAACTGAGAATAAGGTCTCTTGCAAAAAAATAAACTAACAAATAAATAAATAATCTACTTAATAACAGTTCCTGAATACAGCATTATTCCTTCCCCAGTATTGGAAATGAGGTATCTGTTGCTGAGAATTTAAGTAATTTCCCAGAATATCATGGGTTGGTAAATAGGAGAATCAACATTGAGACTTAAGTTTTAAAGCTAGATTGTCACTATCAGAAGTAAATTCCCACCCACACTGCCCCACTGCAATTTTATTTCAGCGAATCAAGAATACACCATCAGGGCCAATAATGATGCTATACCCTTTCATTCCCAATGCTAGGGACATAACGCAAGTGGATTTTTATGAGAGTGAGGCCAGCCTTATCTACAGAGTGCATTCCAGTCAAGCTTGGCCTACATGGAGACTCTGTCACAAAAGTAAAACTAAAGACTATCATCAGTAAAAAGAAAATCTAGCCTCATCTTGATCTTATAGAAAGATCTGGAGCATACATTGTTTTCCAAAAGACAAGGCCTGTTTTACTCCAGCATTACTCAGTCATCGACTTTGGAATTCCACTTGTGAGGCAGTAAATCCCAAGTATTCCAAGCCAATTCTCATTATAAGGGTAGGCTCCTGTCAGCCAACACTTCTCCAAGAGGAGAGTGTAAGCCTTTATTATTAATTAGTAGTTGAAGTATATAGTTTGTCCTGAAGAATTGGATCTGGACAGAGCAATAGCAGCTACAACAGCTAAGTAGTTCACAAATGTGAAGATATTCTTGCGTTTATTAATTTTCAAATAAAAACCCATTGATATGTGTTCCATATACATTTTGAAAGAGAATGTACATGCTGCAATTACATAAAGGAAGATAAAGGCCCAGATGATAGTTACTCACAGCTACATATTTTCTTTTTTTTATTTTTTTATTAATTTTATTTATTTCTGTATGTGTATGAATGTACCGTCTGCATGCAAGTTTGTGCACCTGTGTTGTGCAATGCTGCGGAGGTCAGAAGAGGGTGTCGGATTCCCCTGGAACTGGAGTTCTCCTGGAATTGGAGTTTCATATTTTCTAATTCACTATTCTATCCATTACTGACAAAGACTTCAATTGTGACTAGAAACCTGTTAATTTCTCTTTATTTCTGTTTGCTTTGTATGATATTAACAGACTAATGACATATGTTCCTATAATACCTCCTTCTATTAAAACCTAATGCTTTACTGGCAAGCTTATTAAAAGAATTAGTAACTGTACAATGAAGGCATGGATTTGGGGAATGCAGGAAGGATATAACTGGAACATGGCACTTGATTTTGTGTCATGAGAAAGGTTTTATTTTTTTTTTTGCATGTGGACGATGGGGACACAGATGTCTTATCTGCTTTAATAATTCACTAAACATATTTGTGTACTTTTTTATATTTGTTTACTTTTTTATTTTTAAAAACATTTTATTTAATATTTTCTTTATTTTATTTTATTTTTTATTTATTTATTTTTTTAAAATAGATTGTTTTCTGTTTTTTTTTTCTAATTAAATTAGTTTTTATTGATGCTTTGTGCATTTCATACATTTTTTCCAATTCAGTTCAGGCTTATTTCCCTTTCCCTCCCCCCCCCACCCCCACCCCATCCCAGATCATGCATTCTGCCATAACTGTCCTGCATCTTTCTCTCAGTTTTTTTTTTCATTTTTAGCTATAAGTGATAATCCATGAGTACAAGCATCCTTCATGCAAAACCTATCTGCAGGCTGTTGTGCCCAAACACCTACAGCCCCACCATCCAGTGGGGGGTGACAGGTTGTTTATTCAATCAAGTTGAAATGAATGTTTTCTGTTTTATTCAACATGGATTTAGCAGTTTATAGCCAGTGGTTAGACATAGGTTCAAACAATGGCTGTGCCTTTTTTCTTTTTTTTTTTTTATAGATGTGGATAACTCACAGTGGAAAAGGCCTAAGAAAAAATATGTTCATTATGATATGCACTCAAAGAATATTTACAAAAAGTTAACCACACACATCACAGAGGAAATCTCGAATGTCCAAAAAGTGATATTACTCCAATTGTATTTTAGCAGCATGTAATTATGTCATAAATCAACAATAAAAAGTAATTTTTCAAATCTGAATAGAACATATAAAATAAATAATACATTAAAATCTGTAGAACTAAATATGCATCTATAAATATGTATTGACATAAAATTTAAATAACTAGATAATAAGCCAGAAACAACTCTTCTGTATAGTAAAATTCCAGGCAGTAAATGTTGAAAAAGTGATAAAAATAGAAAATCACTGTTTTGTAAATATCAGAGAAATCATTATTTTAGGCATTAGTCATCAGTGGATCCTAAAATTGGTGACTCCTTTGTTTCTTTTATCTAATATCAGAGTGTCTGCCTGCAAGATATATGGTTGATTACAGAGGGAAAAAAAATAGTAGCTTTACTGTGGAAAGCCTACCATGGTAGACATGGGAACAGCGCAAATACCACCTGAACTGGGACACAGGAGACCTCCTCATACTTCACATTCTCACCTATCATCTTGAGCTCAGTAGCACTTTGGCAAAAATGCACGTCCCATTTCCATCATGAGGAAATTTCAGACAACTCTAAGCTGAGGGACACTGTACAAAGTAACAATTTCCCAATCTCCTTCAAAACTGTGAAGGTCATGGATAACAAAGACTGAGACAGTGGATTCATGGAGATTGAGGAGACATGACTGCTTCCTCACATACATATACTCCTACATGATATTCCCCCCATTACACGGATAAATCAGTAAAGGACTTGTCCTGCTGTAAAACTGTAACTTTATATCTAGTGGAAGATGCTCCATTAAGATGTTAAGGGATAGCTGGGCATGGTGCTGCACGCTTGTAATCCCAGCACTCTGGAGGCAGAGGCAGGCAGATCTCCATGAATTTAAGGCCAGCCTGGTCTACATATGAGTCCCAGGATTGCTGGGGCTACAGGGAGACACTGTCTCAAAAAGGTCCCCTCCCCCCCAAAAAAGATGTTTAAGGATGCTCACTTCTACCAGTGTCCTTCAACACTAGCAAGGACCTCCCTATTTGTTGATGTCTGGTCATGGACCTTAAGTCTGAATGCCTTTTCCACTTAAAAAGAGGTGAAAGTCAGCCAGATCATAGAGGAAGAAATCCTGCTGGAGAAACAGCCCAGAACTACAGCAAAGGTGCAGAGAACCTATGGTGACCACCTACCACAAACAACTTAGTTCTTTGTTTATGAACATGACAAAGATCAGCAGGCATGAGAGAAATAGCTGCAAAATAAACAAGAATAAAATGAGTTACTCCAGAAATGAAGGTTGTACAAAAAAGAAAAGAAAAAAAAACTTTAAACCTTATTTAAGAGACAGAAAGAGACCGAGGCAAGCAGATCATAGTAAGTTTGAGGGCAGCCTGCGCTACCTAATGGATTTAGTGAGACCTTGTGGGTTTTTTTTGACCTATCAGAGGAAAATTGCACATGGAACTGCTGCCTCTTGAGCAGGCCTGCCTCGGCTTCCTCTGGAGCATGCTTTTTCTGCAAGTCTGGTGTGCTCTAGGGTACCTCAACCCACAGCTTGTCCAAGACTGCAGAGAGACCTTGTTTTGATCCAACCAACCAACCACAGCAACAAAAGCCATGGAAAGGAGAAATCAGCAGAATTCTTAAAGATTAAATAAATGAGATAAGATCTACTGTAGTTTCTTTTCAATTGCCGTGACCGAACACTCTGAGCAATACCAACTTGGGGAGGAAAGCATTTATTTGACTCACATCTCAGTCACAGTTCATCACTGAAGAAGCACAAGGTAGGAACTCAGGGCAGAAACCTGGAGGCAGGAGCTGAAGCACAGGCCATGGAGGAATGCTACTTACTGGCTTGCTCCCTAACCCTTCCTCAGCCTGCCTTCTTATGCAATATAGAACAACCTGCACAGGGGTGGCACCACCCATAGCGGGCTAGGCCCTTACACATCACTCATCAATCAAGAAAATATCCCACAGACATGGCCATAGGCCAGTCCAGTGGAAGAAATTCCCCAGTTGAGACGACCCCAACCCAGGCGTGTCAGGTGGACAACAGATGCTATCCAGCACAAGATCTTTAACCACAGGGAAATGCAAATTAAAACTACTATGAGGTTTGATCTTATCCCAGTCAGAGTGGCTAAGATTAAGAAAACGAAAGTGGCTAAAATTAAGATTAAAAAGGCCAGAATTGACTAGAGACCAAGACAACAGCTCCAGAGAAAGTAGACTGTTTTGCATCTCATCCACCTGTGCCCCTTTTCTAAGCCTGGGGAACAATCTGCGGAAGAGGAGGCGCAGTAGAATGTAGGGGCTGCGATGGGAGTGAATGGTGAAACTGTAGCAATGTGGACTGGACACTCGTTTGATCAACTTGATTGAACATGCAGGCCCCCCCTGCTGGATGGTGGGACCCATGAGCTGTGTGGGTTTGGGCACAACTGCTCGCGGATTGGTTCTACATGAAGGATGCTTGTACTCACAAACTATCACTTATTGTTAAAAAAAAATAATAAAAACAAAACAAAAGGGAAAGAGAGAGATGCAGAAAGGTTACGACAGAATGCATGATCTGGGGTGGGTGGGGGTGGGGTGGGGTGAAGGGAGGGGGATATATGCCTGAACCGAATTGGAAAATGATGTGTGAAGTGCGCAAAGCATCAATAAAAAAAATTAATTAATAAAAAAAGATTAAAAAGGAAACAATGCTGGAGATGCAAAGAGCAAAAATGCTCATGCATTGTTGGTGGGAGTCATTGGAAATCTATAAACTGTGAGTTTGTGCAACTACTGTGGAAACCCGTGTGGCAGTTTCTCAGAAACTCAAAGTAGAGCCACTGTATGACTAACAATATAACTATAGGACTCTGTTTCTTACTACAGAGACACATTCTCACCCCTGTTCATAGCTTCTCTGTTCACAATAACCAGGCCATGAAAACAGCCTAGATGTCTATCAAGTGATGAATGAAAATGTAACAGTCAGCTGTAAACAGAATAGTCACCTTAGCACTGAGTCTTTATATTTTTGCATTTAATTTAGAGCACTAAAAGAACCCAGGAAACTAGAAAGGGATCATTGGTAAGAAGGGAGAAGAAAGATCTTAGGGAAGGAGGGAGAATAGAACACAGGTGATGGGAAGGGGAGAAGGGGAAGAATGCAGAAGAAGGCTTACATAGAGAGAAGGAAGACAGGGCCAAGGAAGGGCTTGGGGAGTGTATTAGTCACTTTTCTGTTGCTGTGATAAAACACCATGACCAAGGAACTTATAAAAGGAAGAGTTTATTTGAGCTTACGATTGATGGTTCCAGGGAATTAGAGTCCATTGTGGTGGGAGGCATGGTGGCTGGATCTGGAGCAGGAAGCCGAGGGTCACATCTCACAAAGACCACAGGAAGCCCTAAGCAGAGAGAGAGCAACTGTAGACCACGAGGCTTGTTAAACTCACTAAGCCTGCCCCCAGTGACACACTTCCTCCAGCATGGCCTCACACCCCAAGACCTCCAAAAACAGCGCCACCAACTGGAGACAAACATCTGAATACCTAGAGCCTATGTGGGACACTCATTCAAACCACCACAGGGAGGGTTAACTAAGCATGTTAGAAAAGGTCATTGTGGAGCAGGGCTGGAGAGATAGCCTAGCGGTTAAGAGCACCGACTGCTCTTGCAGAGGACCCAGGTTTGATCCCCAGCACCCACATGGCGGCTGAGAACTGTCTGTTAGTCCAATTCCAGGAGAACTCCAGTTCCAGGGGAATCTGAGACCCTCTTCTGACCTCCACGGCATTGCACAACACAGGTGCACAAACCTACATGCAGACAGTACATTCATACACATACAAAAAGTAAATAAAATTTAAAAAAAAGAAAAGGTCATTGCAAATCTATAAGCTTCATATATAAATGAATATATATATATATATATATATATATATATATAGCCATATAAAATAATTTAATGCAGTTACCCTACACAGGTGTCAGAGTTAGCTTCAGCTGTCCCCTTTACACAAACCTAGGGTCACTGGGAAAGAGGGAGCCTCAAATGAAGAATTGCTTCTGTCAAATTGTCCCGCAGCTCATCTGTAAGACATTTTCTTAGTTGATAATTGGTGTAGGAAGACCTAGCCCACTGTGAGTGGCTGCCATTTCTGGGAATATGGTCTTAGGGTGTGTAAGAACCAAGCTGAGCAAGGCAGACAGAACAAGCCAGTAAGCAGCATTCATCCAGAGTCTCCGCTTCAGCTCCTGTCTCCAGGTTTCTGCTGGAGTTCCTGCCTTGACGTCCTTAAGGAGAGACTGTGACATGGAATTGTGAGCCAGATAAACCCTTTCCTTTCTCAGGTTGCTCTTGGTTATTAAGTTTATCATAGGAATATAAAGCAAATTAGAAGGTGTGCTCATTCCAGAAGCCATGGGTTGCCAAATAAAAGCCCAGTGCTAGGTGTGAGATACCTCCCCTCAAGTTGTTAGCCAGCGTGTCCCAGATAAGTCCAGAACAACACAGGCTATTGCTATCTCTCCTCATTTCCCTCAAGAATTTGGTGGTAGGATCCTATTGCCAAGGACTCCACACATACTGGTCACAGGACATTGAGGAAATCAAGTTGGTGCTGACCAGGAAGCTTCCTGCCTGCTGGCTAGCTAGAACTGGAAGGTGCTATGCAGACTGCTGTGGGGAAAAATCATCACCAGGGTTACCCAGCTGTGACTCGTTTTAATTGTAATAATGACTGGCCTAGCAAGATATACTCATGGGTTCAATAGTGCCATGAAGGGTATGGAAGTAACCAACTGGAGAGCACATGCCCGATACTGTAAATCTGGCCAAGAATTGATGGTTTGGGATCTTACAGGCTCCAGGAGTGAACCTATTACTGTTATTCTATTAAATGGACATAGTATCAAACTGCCCTCTAATAGATTCATATCTCTATACCCATATCATAGTACAGCTCTCAGATCTCTTCAGAGAAGTTTCTTTGTATGGTGAATCCACAAACTCACAACTGATCCAAGTATAGAATATGTGTCAGTGAAGCACTCAGCCACAAATGGGGCATCCATATCACACCCCCTCCAAGGTTTGGGTACCATCAGAGAAGAGCCAGAGGTTGGGGAGGACCAGAGTAAAACAGTGTCTTCTGGATATGACAAGACCACTGCTCTCATGAACTCACAGCAGCTGGGGTTGCTACCTAAGACCTGCACAAGATGAAGCCAGTCAACATTCCAGCCTGATGGAGGAAGGTGTTTATAGAATTCAACCACTAATTGAGGAGCTACAGACATTTGATGGCTTCTAGGGGGGAAAAAGTCAGTTTTCTTTTTTTTAATGCTTTTATTGATGTTTTGTGTATTTCATACATCATTGTTCAATTCAATTTAGGCATATTCCACTTTCCCTTCCCCCCACCCCACCCCAGATCATGCGTTCTGCCATAACTGTCCTGCATCGTTCTCTCAGTCTTTTTTTATGTCTAGGAATTCATTTTCCTCCATTAATTTTATATTACTCTAAAATGTGGATACATACTCTCCACCCATATACAGTAATTACAGAGTCTGAAAATAAGTTGTGGGTGGATTCTAGAGCCCATTGAGAGATTTACATTATAACAACATAGTTGCTTTGAGATAAACAGAAATATAACAATAACATTGTTCAGCTTGCCTTTCATCTGGGGATTTAGTGTTAGCATCCACAAATGAGGGAAAGCATTCACTTTTTGTTTTTCTGGGACTGTGTTACTTCACTTAGCATAATGGCTTCAAGCTCCATCCATTTACCTTCAAAGTTCATGATGTCATCTTTCTTTACCACCGAGTAGTACTCCATTGTGTAGATGTACCACATTTTTGTCATCCACTTGTCTGTTGAGGGGCATTTGGGTTGGTTCCAGCTCTTCGCTGTTGTGAAGAGAGCTGCAATAAACATGGATGTGCATGTATCTTTGCTGTAGGATGAGTCTTTTGGGTATATACCCAGGAATGGTATGACTAGGTCAGGTGGTAGGTTCATTTTGAGTCTTTTAAGGGTTCTCCACACTGCTTTGCATAGTGGTTGTATAAGTTTATATTTCCACCAGCAGTGGATGAGTGTTCCCCTTTCCCCAGAACCTCTCCAGCATTTGGTTTTTCTTGATCTTTGCCAGTCCTATCGGAGTGAGATGATATCTGAGAGTGGTTTTAATTTGCATTTCCTTAATTAGTAATGATGTTGAACACTTTTAAGATGTTTCTCAGCCATCTTTAATTCCTCGCTAGTGAAGTCTCTGTTCAGCAGTTTTCTTTAATGGTGTGGGCTCCTGGTAGGTCCACCAACCTCCAGTGGATGGCCTCACACCCAGGAATATATGAGCAGCACAAATTGAGCACGGTGAGTTATGCTTTCATTTTGTTTTCTTTTGTTTTGTTTTGTTTTTGTTTTGTGAAAAGGACATCAAGTTGTTTGGGTAGAGAGGTGGAGGTGGGACTGGGAGGAATTATGTGGAGGGAGGAGGGTGAATGTTTATAGCATAGTAAAAATATAGATATGCTTGATAAAACTTGATGTGCAAATTGGAAAGTCAAAAATATATACATTGTGTGAAATTCTCAAACAATTAATTTAAAACATATTTTAAATGGGCTGGGGAGAGGGTTTGGCCAGTACAGCACTTGTCTCACAAAAAGTCGAGGCATGGTGGCAGGTCCCTGGAGGATTACAGGCCAGATAACCTGACCTATGTGGCTAAGTCCTAGATCAGTGAGAAGCCCTGAATCAAATAAAAGTGAAGGTGCTTGAGAAGTGAGCCCCGGGACTGGAGAGATAGCCTAGCAGTTAAGAGCACCGACGCTCTTGCAGAGGACCCAGGTTCGATCCCCAGCACCCACATGGCGGCTAAGAACCGTCTGTAACTCCAATTCCAGAACTCCAGTTCCAGGGGAATCCGAGACCCTCTTCTGACCTCCGCGGCATTGCACGACACGGGTGCACAGACCTGCATGCAGACAGTACATTCATACACATACAAAGATAAATAATAATAAAAAAAAAATTTTTTTTTAAAAAAAGAGAAGTGAGCCCCAAGGTAGGTTGCCTTCTGAGCTCCATGTGTGCACTGTGCACAGATGCACCCACCCCGCACCTCACTCCCAAATAAAAAGGTTAAAAAGGATGACAAAACACAAAGATGTGACATGGGAACTAAATAATTTGAAAGGACCTTACTTCCAGCATAGGACCAAGAATGTGAACAGACACCAAAGTCTTTGTGCTCAGATACAAGGCTTTCTATAGCCCATCAATTCTTCGTAGCTATGTTGTTCTTAGTATTGACATTTCCAAAACAGAATGTTACTAATTTAGAAAACAACCAGTTATTTCAGGAGAATGAGCCCTGTAGAGAATATGGCCCCACTCCTCTCTTTCTCTGGCGCTGTCCCAAGGGAACTTCAGTTGAGGACGTGGCAGTTTCTAAACAAGCACAGCTACATGTGAAAAGTGCTGAAGGTGGGCAGGATTCTAGTTATTTCTCCACATCCTGCTTTCTTTTTTTTACTTAAAAATAATGCTCTGGGATCTTTTCATGACTATGCCTACTTATCTTCCTCCTTTTAACATAATTTTAATATAATTCTATAGCACTCCACACAGTGAATACCTTACAGTTCAAGCATCCATCTGCTGCTGATGAACTGTTTGCACTCTAGCAATAGTTATAGTTTCATCATGAGATGTTCTTTACTTCAACTATGATCCTTTAACGTTATTTTCCTTTGTTTTCTTTTGCATACTGGTTTTCAGTATACTTATTCTTCTTTTCAGAGTTGTTTACATAATTTTTATTTCTGATTATCTTCATCTCAGTTAATTGTAATTCTTGTTGCTTAATCTTTAAAATCTTTGGCACAACTAGAAACCTTTAGCTTCTAAAAATGTCTGCTGTTTTTAGCGCCTGCTGTGCAATAGTGTTTAAGAATGGTAGGAAGGGCTGGAGAGATGACACAGCAATAAGAGCCCTGGCTGCTCTTGCAGATGACCTGGGTTTGGTTCCCAGCAACTAGGTGGCAGCTAACAACCATCCATAATTCCAGTTCCAGGAGATCCTGCACCCTTTTTCGGCCTCTGTGGGTACTGGATGGCATGTGTGCCTTACATCTAGGCAAAACACTCATGCAAAACATAAAAGATAAATTTTTAAAAAGTTATGCCAAGCATGGTGGTGCATGTCTTTAATCCCAGCACTCAGGAGGCAAAGGCAGGCAGAACTCTGTGAGTTACAGGCAGGCTGCAGTGAAGACGGACCCTATCAAAAGAAAAAAATTAAGTTGGTAGTAACTGGGAGTAACAAAATATTAATATTTAAGCATTTTACTTTATAGCATACAACTACATCCATTCACCAATCTTTAGATGAAAGGTTGCCCCAGGATCTTTTGCTTTTCTGAATATAGGTTATTAAATGGTATTCTGGATGTTCTCACACAAAAAAAATCTTATCCTTAATGCATGATGTATGGGGTTTTGTTTTTTGAGACAGGGTCTCCCTGTAGCCCCAGCTGTCCTAGAACTCACCATGTAGATCAGGCTGGCTTGAACTCACAGAGATCTGCCTGCCTCTGCCTCCTGAGTGCTGGAATTACAGGCATGGGCCACCACACCTGGCCATGATGTATGGTTTTTAATGTTGATACTTTTAGAGAAAGGAATGCTGTTTTGAATGATATGAAATAAAGACTGCTTTTAGATACTTATGTTGTTCTTTAGTCTTCTCCAGTGCCATGCCCACACCACAAGCTATTAGGGATTGCTTTATTGAGCTTTTTCGAACATTAGGCTTAGTTTGTTGCTGGTTTTAGAGTTTCAGTCCTCTTTTTACATTTTTATTTTATCATTTTATTTGTATTTAAACTCTTAACAAATATGACAATTATAAATAGTATTGGGGAAAAACAGAATTAATTGATCTTTAGTAATTTTCTGCTGGGAAGAAGTATCTGGCCATACTAAAGAAAAGCTTACTGGCAGTGAACTTGCATCAAGGTGGACAGAGTCACCATTTTACAGAGAAAATGAAGGGTTCAGGACAGTGTGTTGAATCATCTAAGTGGAATCAGCCTAGTGAGATTCTACTGGGTGTTACATTGAAGAAGATTAGTAACCCGCAACAGCAGAGCAGGGTAACAAGTAAAGCAAGAGAATTCGTGCAGCTGTATTCACTTTGTAGTACCTGAGTTACTTTCAAGGGTGTATTTCACAGTGGACACACTTATTTTTATTGTTACTATAATATCACAAAGAAAATTGATTTAAGACTGAACTTAGTAATGCAAAACCTCTTTTTTATGTACATGAAGGCTAATGATGTATATCTTGCCTAAAATTAAGTAGTATTTTATTCTCCCTTTAAAGAATAAATACAGCTTACCTAAAACCATGTCCTAAATCTACTTGTATTTCCAAAGAATTCTTGAGAATTTCTCTTGGCAGCAAAACTTAAGCCATGAAATAAATTTACACTCCTTTTTCTTAACACAGTAAATCACTTTTAACCTCTTTCTTCAGTGGTCACGAGATATTTCCGTAAACTGCTGAGAACATTTCACTGTGTTCTCCAAACACCTAGCTTCCTGGCAGGGCACACTGCCTCGGGGTTCAATAAGTAGGTGAATTCTTCCTTCAGGGTTGCCCTGAGGGTTAAAGTTCCTGATGAGCCAACTGGAGCTTACAAGTAGGAGGAAAGTGTGTGGGTAAAGTGTACATGGATATGGGCAAGGCGCGGCCGTTCACATGCAGCTGGGTTCACACACGTGATTTTCATTGTTTCATGTGTTTCATCTATTTCTGTGTTCATGTTGAGGCCTTTGTTTGTTTCTGGCTTATTTTACAGCCCTGTTAATAACCATGCTCTGTCAACATCTGGAAAAATGGGTTTTATGAAAATATCTTCCAGTGTTTACATGTAGTTGTTTTGATAAAAGTTTTAAAATATAGTTCTTTGTGTCTCTTGATCTATTCAAAATCTGTTTCCCTTTTTACCTTTTAGTGAAAAGGTGAAATATGAGAGAAATAAATCTTAAAAAATGAAAAGGCATACTTTTACTTGATTAAATTTTTTTCTGTGACATCAGTAAAAGTCATGGTGACAATTTTTACATCCACCAAGTTTTATACGATATGAACAATTATCCCCGTTTAAAACAGACTTTACATTTTACTGAAGGCCAAAGACAAACTCTTGGAACTTAAGACACTTGACCCTGTTGGGCAGCTAATAAGTAGTAAAGAATTAATAACTTCACCATGGGAAGGGAAAACCCCAGTGTGGAGCACAAGAGCAGGGCTGATGGTTTCTGCTCAAAACAGTAAATTTCTGCATCAAAAATTTTAAAAGACACTGAGAAAAACATGTTTGGCAGAATGCATGAGCTCTGGTGGAGCGGGTGGGAGCAACGAATGAGGAAAGGGTCTAGACCTGATTGGAAATTTTGTATGACATGCACAAAGCTTCAATAAAAATTGGCTTTAATTTTTTTAAAAAAGAATAACTTCAGTAAATACACACACATATAATTAAACTCGTTTATTCAACTCCCCAAGTGAAGCCACAGCCTCTTTTTTTTTTAACTTCACACACTGTGATTATTTTTTTTATCTCTAGAAGTTCAGTTAGGTGATTTACATTTTCTGTAGGGCACAGGTGAAGGTGCCCTGGGGCTGTAGAGGATGATGGAAAATCTCTTGGTGCCTGGGAATAGGAAAGGTCCAGCATCACGGCCTGGGTGCCCAGGAGCATGTGGAGTCAAGATCATAACTGGCCATCAAGGTAGACGTGTTATGAGTGTACTGTCTGCTTGTAGGTTGGTGCACTCATGTCATGCGATGCTGCGGAAGTCAGAAGAGGGTGTTGGATTCTCCTGGAACTGGAGTCAAAGACGGTTCTTAGCTGCCATGTGGTGCTGGGAATCGAGCCCAGGTCCTCTGCAAGAGCAGTCAGTACTCTTAGCCACTGAACTATCTCTCCAGCCCCATGATATATTATTTTAATCTATATTATATATGTTAGTCCAAAGCCTCAGTATTATTGTATTTTTGTTAAATTATCATATTCTTTGAAGATATTAAGAAAAGATAAAATGATAAGAAAATCAAATAAATTTGACAAAGTTACCAGTTCAACTTCTTTCACTCTGCCTATATAAATTTCCAACCAAGTCTCCTTAGCCTGAGTAATTTCCTATATATTTCTATAGTATAACTGCTGACAATGAGTTCTCTCAATTTTCATACTATTGAAAATATATTTTTATCTCATTTTAGGATTTTTCCTGAATATAGTATTCAAATGTGACAGTTTCTGCTTCCCTTGACAGCTAATAAATATTCCATTATTTCTTGCCTCCCCATAGTTTCTGAGAAGTCAGTAGTCATTTGTATCATTCTTTCCTTGTTTACAATGGAAGTTCATTTCCTCTGCTTGAAGATGCTGCAGGTGTTCTCTTCAGTTATCTTGGGTATTGTTCTAGTCTGTCTTCCATTGCTGTGACAAAACACTCTGACCAACACCAACTTGGGGAGGAAAGGGTTTATTCAGCTTACATCTCCTGGGTCACAGCTCATCACTTAGGGAGCCCAAGGCAGGAACTCAGGGTAGGAACCTGGAGGCAGGAGCTGAAGCACAAGCCATGGAGGAATGCTGTTTACTGGCTTGCTTCCCTGGCTTATGCCCAGCCTGCCTTCTTATACGGTACACAACAACCTGCCCAGGGTGGCACTACTCATTGTGGGCTGGGCCCTTCCACATTGCCTGACAATCAAGACAAAACTCCACAGACATGGCCACAGGCCAATCCAATGAAGCCAATTCCCCAATTGAGGCTCCCTCAACCCAGGTGTGTCAAGTTGACACTAAAGCTATCTAGCACAGGTACCCTAATCTTTTGGGGCTCTCAAGTTTAGTTTTCAACAATTTAGGAAAATTGTTGAAACAATTGACCATTGTTTTCTTGGAGAGATGGCCTAGCGGTTAAGAGCACCGACCGCTCTTACAGAGGACCCGGGTTCGATCCCCAGCACCCACATGGTGGCCGAGAACCGTCTGAAACTCCAATTCCAGGAGAACTCCAGTTCCAGGGGAATCCAACACCCTCTTCTGACCTCCGCGATATTGCACAACATGGGTGCACAAACTTGCATGCAGACAGTACATTCATACACATACGGAAATAAAATTAAAAAATTAATAAAAAAATACTTTTATTAAGAGTGTTGCACATTAAACATAATAGATGTTAATCAAAGTTATACCCCCTCCCCATCCATGTCTCCCATAGTCCCCCCACTTACTTTAAAAATTATTTTTATTCTTTGAAAATGTCCTACATGTATGCACCACATACTACTTTCTTCCCACTCCCCATACACCCACCACAATTGGCCTGTCTCCCCCTAGACTTCATGGATTCTATTAGCATCATTATTATTCCCCTGAGTTCAGTTAATGTTACCCATACGCACACAGGCATGGGGCCATCCACTGGGTCATAGGAAAATTGCCAGCATCTGTGTTCGCAAAGGAGAGTGACTCTCCCTCAACAACCACCAAGGGTGGGACCTTGGGGGTTGGGGGGAGCCCTCCCCACTCATGCTAGAATGTTGACCTACTTGAACTCATGCAGGTGACCACAGCTACTGCTAGTTGATGTATGTGATATCCACGTCATGTCCAGAATTCAGCATTTCACAGCTCTCCTCCCTATCTGCCAGCTCTTACATTCTTTCTGCCCCTCTTCCATGATGTTCCTTGAGCCTTGGGTGAGGGAAGGCTGATATAGATGACCCATCTGTGGCTAAACACTCACAGCCACGGATTCTCAGTACTTTACCAGTTATGAGTCTCTGCATTAACATTACCCACTTGAAAATTAAAAAAAAAAAAAAAAAAAGCTTCTCTAGGTCGAGAGCAGCCCAAATCTATGGCTATAAACCTAAATATTAAGAAAGTAGTTTGACAGTATGACCATTTATCAAAATTATACCAATATGCAGACCAGCATGAGTACACACACACACACACACACACACACACACACACGCATACCATCACCACCACCACCACCACCAGCACCACCACCACCGCCACCAGAAAAAAAGGGTAGAAAGGGACTGTGAGAGGGAAACTACATCTAAAGAAGGGGTGCTAGAGGGAACAAGAAAGGACAATAGTGTATATGGGACAAGAAGCAGAAGGAGAGCCTGTTTGGTGGGAGGAGGAAAACCAGAAATCTGGAAAGACATGAGGAGAGGCAGTGGAGGAGGGCTAAACGAAACACAGTGTAATGACCTACGATGAAAGGTCTCAGTGAAGCCCACTAATTTGCATACTAACTAAAATATTTAATATTCCTAAAGCCCATAAATGCAGAGTCTGTGCAGTTCTCATCTTTCTTTTTCAGCATTTAAAATATGGTTTTTTTTAACTTTGAGGGTTTCATACAATGTAATTGTTCATAATCAGACCCCTTCCCAATCTCCACTCCCGCCTTACTACTCCAACCCCACCCCGGACTTCAGGCCCTCTGTTATTTTTTTTTTCTGTTATCGAATTTTTGTGTATTTCATACATAACATCTCAATCAGTCTTAATCGCCTTTATACCCCCTTCTCCACTGGCTCCCTCCCCCAGCACCCCTCCCCCCGAGTTCACACATTCCGTCATTTACGCTAGGGCCCACCGTGCCAAATTAATCTCCCTGACCACTCCCCTGTGCCAGTTCATCCTCTCAACTCTAGTCAGTCTATCCAGAGTCCCTCATTTAAAGAAGGCCAGTTCTTCCCCCACCCAACCATAATCAGCTGCCAATATTTCTTCAGCCAAGAGTTCTCATCTTTCAACTGTCTATTGCCCTTCTGATTTCTGCCTGCTTTACATTGGTCATAGTGTCTTAACCAAGTATAAGCAGCTGCACCCTTTCTTGAAGAGCAACCCCTACATATTTTTATTTCTAAACATGAAGAACACATTTATACACAGAATGCTCTTTGTTTTGGAGACAGAGTTTTATTATCTAGCTCAGGCTGGCCTTGAACTTACTAAAGAACCCAGGCTAGCCTGAACCTCACTATGTCGCCTAGAATGGCATTGAACTGATCCTCTGGCTGCTGGCATTATAGGTGTGCAGCACCCTACCTATTTTACTAAATGGTGGAGATCAAACCTCTGTTTCAGGTATACTAGGCAAGTACTCTCTACCAATTGAGCTAAATACAAGAATAAGACATGTTCAGTGAGAAAAACAGGAACTCTAGCTCTATTATATATAACATTTTTGGAAAAATATTGCAAAGCCTAATGGGGCAAGATAATTAAGATTTTCAATGTTAAGCCAACTGGAATAGATTTATTAATAGTGACGTTTCACATTTTTACCTTTAGAGACTACCACTACAAATAAAGCTATATATGTCTAAGAGAGGTCAGGCCAGTCTTCAAGCAAGTTATTTATTTGAAGGCTAATTTTATAGTTAAAAATTCACAAGAAATAATTTTTGTTGTTATTTTGGAAAGTTCCTTTTTATTATCTCCCAGTTCTCTAGCATATTCCTGGAGGGGCCTAATTAGTTAGAACTAGTAAAAGGCTACAAACCAAACATTTTGTTCTATCTTTGAGCATGGGCAAAGGATATTGAGGTTAAGGACTTAGTTAACTAAACAACAGTAGGTCTACATTCTAAGCAATTTGATGCACTGTAGAAAATAAAAGAAGGGATGGAGTGTTTAGATCCTGACACTTAACTGAGTTATAAAGTGTATTAGTCACTTTTCTGTTGCTGTGATAAAACCACCATGACCAAGGGAACTTATAAAAGGAAGAGTTTATTTGAGCTTATAATTGATGGTTCCAAGGAATTAGAGTCCATTGTGGCGGGGAGGCGTGGTGGCAGGAGGTGGAGGAGAAAGCCAAGATTCACATGTTCCAATGAGCACAGGAAATTGAGAGAGAGAGAGAGAGAGAGAGAGAGAGAGAGAGAGAGAGAGAGAGACTAGAGACTGGCAAGGCTTGTTAAACTCACTAAGCCCGCTCCCAGTGATGTACTTCCTCCAGCATGGCCACACCTTCTAAGATCTCTCAAAACAGTGCCACCACCTGGGGACAAAATGTCTGAATACTTCAAGCCTATGGGGGACACTCTCATTCAAACCACCACATTCCACTCCCTGGCCCCCATGGCTCCTGACCATATAAAATGCAAAATGCATTTAGTCCAATCTTAAAAGTCTTTACCAGTCTCAATTCTATTCAAAAGTCTATAGTCCAAAATCTCTTCTGAGACACAAGCCAATCTCTTAACTGTAAGCTCCTGTAAAATCAAAAGACAAATTACATACTCCCAACATACAGTGGAACTGAATACACATTCCCATTCCAAAAGGGAAGAATAGAGGCATAGTGAGGAAATACTGGACCAAAACAAGACAGAAAACCAGCAGGGCAAACACCAAGTCCAGTAGCTCCATGTGCAACTTCTGGGACTTGACTTCCAAAGGGCTTAGATGGCTCAGCTCTTCCAGCTTTGCTTGCAACATACATCTCTTCCTTAGGCTGGAACCACTCCCTGTATGCAGCTCTCCTTGGCAAATAACTCACAACTCTGGCATCTTGAATGTCTTCTTGGGGTCTCTGCTGCCAACCAAGCTTCACATTCATAGCTTCATACAATGGCCTATCAGGGCCTTCTTTATTCAGGGACACCCCTGCTGCACTCTGCCTGGCCTCTGTGGCTCTCTGAAACCACTGAGGAAGAACTGATGACCCCTTCACTCTTGCATCCTTCATGCCTCTAAAGCCACCACCATGTGAATGAAACTGCTGAGTTTCGCTGCAAGTTTGGGATGGACCCTGGCCTATTTCAACCACATTTGCAACTTTTCTCTGCCCTGGACTTGTTGGAGCAGAAAACCCTTTCAGTATTTTCCTTTCAAAAGTTGGAGGCTTAGCTGAGTGTAGTCTTGCCCTGAAGGTACTGTTTCTGTTGTTTATTTGTAAATCTCAAGGCCTCTCCTTAATCACTTTAATCTCCTTATCAAAGGGAGCCTCTCTTTCACATGCCTTGGCCCCACCATTAATCTTCCTAGTGCACTTTTCAGATCCAAACTGTACATTCCACATTTCTTTCTGTCCCATCTGCTCTTTTTCATTGTAAAGCTGCACAATATTCACCATTAATAGCCACACCACCATTTCTACATTAGGCTGTCTTGAAATATCCTTCACCAAAGACATTAGTCCATTGCTTTTCAACTTACCATCAGGCAAGCATTTGGGCTGTGGGCAAATTTCAGCCAGACTCTTTGCCAAAATATCCCAGTTGCTACTTAAGTCTTTATTTTCCTCTGGAACTACATTTTTTGCAGCAACGCTTTCTTCCAGGCTTCTACTAGAATGGCCCATTAAGCTCTGCTTACAGTAGTCAACAGCTTTTCTAGCCCAAAGTTCTGAAGTCTTCCACATTTCTCCAAACACCCACATGGTCAGGTTCTTCACAGCTAACAGCCCATTCTCTGGTACAAAATACTGTATTAGTCACTTTTCTAGTGCTGTGATAAAACCACCATGACCAAGGGAACTTATAAAAGGAAGAGCTTATTTTAGCTTATGACTGATGGTTCCAGGGAATTAGAGTCCATTGTGGCAGGAGGCATGATGGCAGGAGCTGGAGGAGAAAGCCAAGGTTCACATGTTCCAATAAGCAGAGGAAGTCGAGAGAGAGAGAGAGAGAGAGAGAGAGAGAGAGAGAGAGAGAGAGACTAGAGACTGGCAAGGCTTGTTAAACTCACTAAGCCCCCCAGTGACATACTTCTTCCAGCATGGCCACACCTTCTAAGATGTCCCGAAACAGTGCCACTACATAGATACAAAATGTCTGAATACTTCAAGCCTATGGGGGACACGCTCATTCAAATCACCACATAAACTAATCCCAGATTTTCCCTTGAAATCATTGTTATATATCCTGGGTCAGAAAATGAGAATAGATACTTTTAAATCAAGGAGAAATCTTTTCCTTTGATCATATATGCCCAGGTCACCAGAAAAGACAGAAAATATTAGTCACTATGGTAGCTGAGTCCAGAAATTGCTTCTTGCTTCTGTGGGTAGCTCTAGAAACAATATTTGTATATGTGTGCTTAGGCTCAAAGATCTAAGCTTAGTCCATTGGTACATGGCTACGCCCTAGTCATAAGAAGCAATATGTGCAAGTGCAGCTGAACATCCATACATAGATGGACTCACAGGCTTATAATCAAATAGGCATGCACTGAGTTTTCATAAAAGAACCATGCCCACTTTATCATAGCTTATCCAGCAACAATCAGGAAATACAGCACTATAGTATTTCTACACTGACAACAGAGACTGTTGTTTCAATGAGCTTACATAGTGGCAAAGACATTAGTAACAGATAAAAAGAATCTACCTCCATAGCTGACTGGTCACAGGATGGTTACTAGAACTGGCCTCCAAGCCTGAATAAACACTTCTAGATATCTTAGATTTGTCAGCAGTGCACACATCCTTGAAAGAAAAAAAATGCATAGAGATATTTAATTTGAAGATTAAACGCTTGTGCCAAATTATTTGTGTCCTATGTTGACAACCAATTTATACATATAGCAATCATATATCAATAGAAATATTTTAAAGTAACTATATAAACAATTCCATACTTAAAAATTCTAAAAGAAAGTGCACGGACTTTAAACATAGGTTTTATTTTAACCATGTGCAGTCAGTCTAGGAAGGAATCTTGATGGTAAATGCAGAAAGACATTTTGAAGAGAGCCAAGACTATGAACCTAAAGATGGAAGAGGTCAGTGCTACCAAGCCCAAAGAACAGTAAGCACTCTTGAGTTCCCTTTGTGTGATTGCAGAAGAAATAACTTTCCCTTCTGTCCTTTTAGTGATTTCCCACCCCCATTATGCAGTGGTGAACCCAATGGTAGACCCAAGGGCAAAGTCAAGCTTGTGGATACAGCTTGTGTACAGCAGCTGAAGTATATTTTATTTTTATTTAAGAGAATGTTTGTCTCTGTGTGTTTGTATATGTGAGCAAAGGTACCAATGGAGGTCAGTAGAAGTTGTTGGATCCCCTGCAGCTGGAATCATAGGTAGTTGTGAGCCTACTATGTGTGGCGGAAATCAAATGGGGTCTTCTGCAAGAGCAGCAGCTGTGAAGCCATCTTCAGCCCCAAGTAGAATATCATTATGGAAGTAAAATTGTAACTAATAGAATGGCAGTTTTAATGATGAAGTACTTTGAATAATGAACTTATTTGTAGGCAGCCACTGTAGGTACTTGAGCTAAAGAATAATTAATGTTGTACAAATAGTATCAAAATTTGGTTGGTGTGGGAAAAATCAAATGATAAGAATTCCTGGCAAGCCATTACAATAATCCACACATGAGATAATTAAGGGCAGGGTGCTGGGAAGTAGAAGATTTAAGAATGGAGAAGGGATATGGTAAAGTCATGATGTTGATGAAAATGAATAAAAATAATTGCAAAGAAAGGATTAGCAGAATTTGTAATCAGAGTAAAAAAGAAAAATGATACCAAAGTTATTAGCCTAGAAATGCTTGGGGTGTTATTGATACTTAGGGAAATCAGTGAAGATAGCTGTGTGGCGGACTTGTTTTTCAGTTGTAGTATTTAAATCAAGATGCTGAATAGACCATAGAGGATATAGGACCAGGAAAACAAAAAGGGAAAGGGAGCTTAGTTGGGAATTGGAAATGGCAACTCAACCTGGTGATAAGGGATAAGATCCATCTAGAAGCTTCAGAAGGGTTGCATCAAAAGAGTGAAATTGTGAAAGAACCTTTTGAAATGCCCAGAGTAACAGGACATGAACTATTGATGGACACGTCAAAGATGAAATAAATTATCTAGTCTCCAAATTGTTGTGAATTTAGCCTCTAATAGTCTGCAAGAGTGGACCTCCAGTCTGCTAGTAAGATGAAGATGCAGTGTTTCAGCAGATGACAACTGCCGTGGTTTGGCATGTATAACACTGCCGGATGGTTCAGGATTTCCCCCAAACAGGATCTTTACTTCCACAAGTCACCAAAATTATTAAGGATACTAATGACTGGGGATATTGATAGGGAACTAAATGTTTAGCTAATTGTCCACATCTCCAGAACACAGTGTAAAAACATACTGAATTTAGACAAACAAATAGTTCAAGAGCATACTGATTCTCTCTAATTATATACTGTGGCTGGAAAGAAAGTTATTTGCACATAGGTCTTACTTTAAAGATGGGGACTTCTGCCCTCCCAGTCCTTGCTGATACTGAATGTCTTGGTTGCTTCCTAATTCTGTGATTAAAAAAAAAACACTGACCAAAACTAACTTGGGAAGGAAAGGACTTATTTGACTTACAGCACAGCTCATCATCAAGGGAAGCCAAGTTAGGAACTCAGGGCAGGAGCCTGGAACACAAACCATGAGACCAGTGCTGTTCACTGGCTTGCTCTCTAGGCCCGGGTTCTGCCTGCTTTCTTATACAGATCAGGACCAGGGGTGGCACCATGCATAGCAGGCTGGGCCATTCTACATCACTCATCAATCAAGAAATTTCCCCCAAAGACATGGCCACAGGCCAATCCAATGGAGAAAATCCTCATTTGAGGTTCCCTTTAACCACTTTTGTCAACTTGACAACTAAAGCTATCCACCACAATCTACCCCTTGTCAACTAAACACACAAAAACACTGTTATTAAGCCATAACCTTTTCATTTCTTATCTCCAAGATATGTTGTTAATATCACAACATAAACAGTAGAATTTTAAAAGTCCCATGGTCCTTAAAAATCCAAACACTTTAAAAGTTCAAATTATCTTTTAAAAGTCTTTTAACCAAAGCAAGTTAAATACTGTTTTATTTCAAAAGGAAGAATTTGGCACACTTAAGCAAAACAAAAGTCCAGCAAAGTAGCTCAAGGCTGGACATCTGGGCTTCACTCAAGATCTTCTGAACTCCAGAGGGCTTGGGCAGCTCCACTTCTCTGACTCTGCTGTCCAGAGCACACACAACTTATCTTGTAGGCTCCACACCTGCTGCTGCCCTTGATGGTTGTCCCATGGTCCTGGAATCTCCAGTATGCTAAAGTCTCTACTGAAACTGAGATTGCAACCTTTACCTTTGGGCTTTTCTGGCCTCTCAGGGTGCAAAGCCTTAGGCTCTCTCCATGACCCTTTCAACCCTGGGGGATCTTCACTGCAGCTCAGGCTGCACCTTCACCCATGGCCTTTCCTGGTCTTTCCAGTCCAAAGTTCCCAAAACTTCTATAATCCTCCCAGACATATGTGGTCAGGTTTATCAAAGCAAAACTTCACAATCCTGGTACCAATTTCTGTTCTAGTTAGCTTTCAATTGCTGCGATAAAAACACTGGCCAAAAACAACTTAGAGAGGAAAGGATTTATTTGGTCTACAGCACAGTTCATCATCAAGGGAGCTTAGGGCAGGAGCCTGGAGCACAGACCATGGAGGAGTGCTGCTCACTGGCTTGCTCTCCTGGCCCATGCTCAGCCTGTTTTCTTCTACAGTAGGACACCCGCCCAGGGTTGGCATCACCCACAATGGGCTCGGCCCTCCCACATCACTCAGTAATCAAGAAAATGCTTCACAGACATGGCCATTGGCCAATCCAATGGAGTCAGTTTCTCAATTGAAGTTCCCTCTAACTAGTGTGTCAAGTTGACAACCAAAGCTATCCAGCACATGGAAGACCTACCATTTGTGAAGAAGTGGCATCACAATGCAGAGCAGTGAAAAACCAGGACATCTACTCTATTCACATTATACTATGTCTACAAAAAAGTCCTGGGTTTAATGCTGAATAAACTGCCTTGATACTTTCTTTAAGACAGACATGTGCATATGGTTAGCTCAAGACATTTTACTTGGTTATGAGCTTATCCTGGGACCTGCTGTTCTTGAGGAACTTCTCTGCTTACCTGTAAATTCATTTAAATTGTAGATAAGAGATTATTTGTAGAAAATATCAAAGAGAGGCCAGGCGTGGTGGTGCATGCCTTTAATCCCAACACTCAGGAGGCAGAGGCAGGCGGATCTCTGTGAGTTCAAGGCCAGCCTGGTCTACATAGCGAGCTCCAGGCCAGCTGGGACTAAAAGGGAGACTCTGTCTCAAAAATACCAAAAAAGAAAAAACAAAGGAAATATCAAACAGAAAAAAGAAAGAAAATCCTCTAACTCAGGTGATATGTGTATGTATATATTTATCTATGTATATATTTATCTATGTGTGTATATAAAGATATTGAAGCAATACAAGTTGGAGGAAAAAACTGAAATTTCCCATGTTAAAGTATCACTGTATTTTAATGCTTTTTTTGGTATCACAAGTTTCATTTATGTTACTTTGATGCTATGTGTACTCTAAAGTTAAAGTTAAAGTAAAATAAAAGAAAGCCGAGCGTGGTGGTGCACGCCTTTGATCCTAGCACTTGGGAGACAGAGGCAGGCAGATCTTTGTGAGTTCAAGGCCAGCCTGGTCTACAGAGTGAGTTCCAGGACAGCTGGAGCTACAGGGAGACCCTGTCTCAAAAAGACCAAAAAAATAAAAATAAAATAAAATAAGATGAAATAAAAGAAAAGAAAAGAAAAATGAAGAAAAAATGGAAATAAATCTTTAAAATTTTTTTAAATATATAAACAACAGGGATAATACAATTATCTACATTCTGTGTTTAAAGAACCTTATAATCTATTGTTCTTCATCTTTATTGAATTTTTGTAATTTCCTATAATATATTTTGATCATATTTAGATCCCCTTTCTTCTCTGCATCTCCTTACTACCCCCATCTAATTTCATGTATTCTAATATATATATTAGAATACACATATATATACATATATATATATATATATATATATTAAGGACTATAGAATCAAATTTGTTCCCACACACACACACACAGTGTGGATTCATCAACGGGAGCCTAGTCAACCTACCAAAAGTTTCACTCTTAAATGAGATTGATTCTTCCCCTCCCAGCAGCTATCAGTTTGATTCCCAGCACCCACATGGCAGCTAAGAACCATCTTTAACTCCAGTTCCAGGGGAATCCAACACCCTCTTCTGACCTCTGAGGTACTGCACAACACGGGTGCACCAACCTACGTGCAGACAGTACACTCATACACATAAAAAATAAAAAAATCTACTCCAAATGGATCAAAGACCTCAACATGAAACCTGAAACTCTGAAGGTGATAGAAGAAAAAGTGGGTAGCAATCTACAAGACATAGGAGTAGGAAAAGTCTTTCTAAATCAAGCAGCAGCTGCACAGGAAATGAGGTCAACAGCTGACAAGGGGGATCTCATTCAAACTCAAAAGCTTCTATACAGGGAAAGAAACAAGGAAGTGAAGAGAAAACCCACAGAGTGGGAGGAAACCTTCACCAGTGATACATCTGACAAAGCATTGACTTCCAGAATATATAAACTACTCAAAACACAAAGAAGTAAAAAAACAAACGACTCACTCAAAAGATGGAGTAAAGAGCTGAACAGAGACTTCATCAGTGAGGAAGTTGTCTGAGAAACATCTTAAAAAGTGTTCAACATCACTAATAATAAAGGAAATACAAAGTAAAACCACTTTAAGATATCATCTCACTCTGATAAGACTGGCTAGGATTAAGAAAACAAATGATACCAAATGCTGTAGAGGTTCTGGGGAAAAGGGAACACTCATCCACTGCTGATGAAAACAACCACTGCAGAAAGCAATGGAGTGCCCTTAAAAGACTCAAAATGAGCCTTGCACCTGACCCAGCCATGCCACTCTAGGTATATACCCACAAGACTCATTCTACTGCAAAGATACATGTACTTCTATGTTTATTCCAGCTCTCTTCTCAATGGTGAAGAGCTGGAACCAACTGAAATGCCCCTCAACTGATGAGTGGATAAAAAAATGTGGTACATCTACACAATGGAGTTCTATGCAGTGGTAAAGAAAGATGACATCCACAGAGGGGTTTGATGACTGTAGCAATCTGTGGCTTTTCTTCCTTTCAATGTTCGGACGGGCCAACCTTTCTGTTGGCACTTTCTGGTACATCCTACTTGATGCAAAGCTGTATCTTTTCTTTCGCAGCCATTAAGTTGGTGACATTTTGACCTGTTGGAACATACAAATCTTTTCCCGTAATTAGTTTTAAGATTTGAATTGCAAGGTTTTTGACAAAAAGGTTTCGTATCTATCTGTATCCCCCATTTTTTTTTTAGGTTTTTATTTTTTGACCCATGAGTCTCCAGAAGGCAGTTGTATTATACATACCTATAGGGTGGAATCAAGGCACAGATTTCATCAAATTCACCCATGCTGTTTTGGGTGATTGTATGTGATTAACTTGGGAAGCAAACTTAATTTTTTTCTGTATTTTTATTTTTATTTAGTTTATTTTTTTAGTAGCCAAATTTATTTTTTTCACATAAATTTATTTTTATTTTTTTAACAAATCTAGTCCCATGTTCCCACCAATTTCCCCACCCCGCCAGAGCTCATGCATTCTGCCAAACATGCTTTTCATCTCTTTCTCAGTCTTTCTCAATATTCTCCATGAGGAAGTTGACTGTTTTGAGAAGAAGTTCACTGTTTCAGTCAGTTCTTTGATGCAGTCCTTTCTGTTGTTGTTGTTGTTGTTGTTGTTGTTGTTGTTTCCAATATGCATTATGCCCAACTGCTTTGGACAAAAGCTCAGGGGGCCCTACACAAGAAATACTTACAACTAGGTAATTGGCACTAGCATCCACAGATGAGGGATACCATTCGTCGTTTGTTTTTCTGGGACTGTGTTACTTCACTCAGCATGATGTCCTCTAGCTCCAGCCATTTTCCTGCAAAGCTCATGATGTCGTCTTTCTTTACTGCTGCATAGAACTCCATTGTGTAGATGTACCACATTTTCTCTATCCACTCCATTTTTTAGCAATAAGTGATAATTTATTGGTACAAGCATCCTTCATTGTAAAACCAATTTTGCAAGCAGTTTTTCCCAGAACCCACACAGCACCTTGTCCCACATCCAGCAGGGGGGGGGCTTGTTATGTTCAATCAAGTTTGATCAAATGAGTGTCCAGCTATATTGCTGTAGTTTCACCCAGTTCACTCCAATCGCAGCCCTTACATTCTATTCACGCCCCCTCTTCGGCAGGTTGTTCCCTAGGCTTAAGAAAAGGGGCACTATGAGGTGATTTGAAAGAAAACTGTCTACTTTCTCTGAAGATGTTGTCTTGGGGACTCTGGTCAATTATGGCTGTTTTCCTTTCATGGGCTGTCAGTTTTGTCCAGGAATAACCTTTTGATACTACTAATGAAGCACAATCAATTAGTATATAGGTATTTAAACGTACTAATTTGTTATTGTAGGTTTACTTTTTTTTTTTTTTTATTTTTTTTTTTTTTAATTTTTATTGATGGTTTTGTTGTGCATTTTATACATCATTTCCAATCAGATCAGGCATATTTCCTTTCCCTTCCCGCCCCACCCCCACCCCATCCCAGTCATGTATTCTGCCATAACTGTCCGCATCTTTCAGGTTTATTTTTTTTCATTTTTTAGCTATTAAGTTGATGATCCATGAGTATAAGCATTCCTTCGTTCAAAACCAATCTATAGACTGTGTGCCCAAACCCCCACAGTCCCACCATTCAGTGAGGAAGTAGACAGTTGTTATGTTCAATCAAGTTGATCAAATGTGTGTCCAGACTACTACGCTGTGGTTTCACCGTTCACCCCAATCGCCAGCCTTTACATTCTACCACGCCCCCTCTTCCGCAGATTGTCTCCACTAGGTCTTAGAAAAGGGCTACAGCGGTGGATGAGAAGTAAAAAACTGGTCCTCTCTCCTCTCTCGGAGCTGTTGACTTGGACTCTGGTCAATTTCTGGCTGTTTCCTTTCATGGGCTGACAGTTTGTTCAGGAGTAACCCTTCGATCCCTTCTTAATGAAGCACCAAGCAATTAGATATATAGGTATTTAAGCAGCACTAATAGTTATTGGAGGTTACTTTGGCTATAGACACAGATGTTTTGGATGATATGTTAATTCATGAATTATATTTTACCCCCTGATAAATATAAAAGTGTCTTACTGTGGCTTATGACACTCCAACCTGTGGAGGATGTAAGCTTGTGGCCAGCCATGGGTTATTCCTCCAAGGAGAGAGCCAATCATGCCAATTAGATTTGGATATACAGGCCACATGGCTGCCCTGCTGCACAGTAAATTTCCAGGCAGGTGAAGTGTAGCTGGGTCTGATTGGTTGAGAGTTCTTGCTTGGGCTCAGGGAGGACGCTATTTGCTTTATTGGTTAGTGGCCTTTAGTAACACTATCTTGGCAATTGTCCAGGAGGCCTATTCTGTACCCTTGCATTGCCGGTCTCACTATACATCCCTCCCATGTTAGACGTCAGGTTCTCTTCAGCAGGGTTTTATTGCCTCTCCTCCTGTAGTTATCCCAACTTAGGGGCAAGAGCCCTTACCTTTTGTGGTGGCTTGTATCCCCTGGTCAAATCCCCCTGTTAGAAACAATCCTCATTGTGCTTTGTCAGATGACTCTGCTTTATTAATATTTACTTTCCTTAAGTGCATAGCTTAAGGACTTTTTAGTATTATATTTGGTTCTGAGAACAGGAGTTAATCCTTTTTCACAGGTCTTATGTCTATTAGTCAATTTAAAGAAGGCATTTTTACCGGTTTATAAGAGATTACCTCCTATAATAGTTGTCTCCAATTTACAGTTGGAAAATGACATCATCAGGAAAATGGACTGAATGGTGAATTGGGAAGGAGGGATGGGTTGGGAGAGGGACACGGGACTATATTCATCCAAAGCTCAAATATTTAATTGATGTGAGGTCAGCAAGTACTCAGTTTCACCTAGACACTGTCTACAGGATTACAGGTGTTTTAGGACCTAGTAAAAGTAAATATGTGTATATTAAACAACATTGGTTTTACAGACTCTGATAAAAACGGTATGCTCTGAGTTAAATTAGATATAATTTTGCTGTTGTCCACATTGTTTTACACAAAATCTCTAGAGCAATAACTTTTGGATTGGCACATACAAATGTTTCTTATAATTTCTCTTTGTACAGTATCACCTTGTAGCATTCTCTTTAAGATGATTTGAAGCAAAAATTAAGTTTGCTTCCAAAGTTTACAGTATATAGTCACCCAAAACACGCCAATGTGTGAATTTTTAGATGATAAATTACTGTGCCTTGATCCGACCCTATAGTTATGTCTATAATACAACTGTCTCCATAGGGACTCATGGGTTAGAAAAAAAAGGGGGGGGGCGCTTTGTTTCACAGACGAGAACATGAAACCCTTCTAGGTCAGAACCTTGCACATTCCAAATCTTTTTAAAACCTAACGTGATGGCGAAGAGATTAGTTGTATCACAACAGGACAATTAATGTCACCAACTTAACGGATGAAAAAGAAAANTTTTCTTTTTCATCCGTTAAGTTGGTGACATTTTGTCCTGTTGTGATACAACAAATCTCTTCGCCATACGTTAGGTTTTAAAAGATTTGGAATGTGCAAGGTTCTGACAAAAAGGTTCTTCTGTCTGTGATCCCATTCCTCCGCCCCCCCCCTTTTTTTTTAAACCATGGTCTCCAGGAGACAGTTTATTATAGCATAACTATAGGGTGTGGGATCAAGGCACGTAATTTCACTCTAAAAATTCACCACATTGCGTGTTTTGGGTGGACTATTATATGTAAACTTGGGAAGCAAAACTTAATTTTTGCTTAAATTATCTTAAAGAGAATGCTACAAGGTGATACTGTACAACAGAGAATATTATAGAAACATTTGTATGTGCCAATCCCAAAAGTTATGCTCTAGAGATTTTGTAAAACAAATGTGGACAACAGGCAAAATTATATCTAATTTAACTCAGAGCATACCGTTTTTATCAGAGTCTGTAAAACCAATGTTGTTTAATATACACTATATTTACTTTTACTAAGGTCCTAAACACCTGTAATCCTGTAGACAGTGTCTAGGTGAAACTGCAGTACTTGCTTGAACTCACATCAATTAAATATTTGAGCTTGGATGATACATCCGTGTCCCTCTCCCAACCCATCCCTCCTTCCCAATTCACCATTCAGTCCATTTTCTGGATGATGTCATTTTTCCAACTGTAAATTGGAGACAACTATTATTAGGAGGTAATCTCTTATAAAACGGAAAAATGCCTTCTTTAAATTGACTCAATAGACATAAACTGTGAAAAGGATTAACTCCTGTTCAGAACCAAATATAATACAAAAGTCCTTGGCTATGCACTTAGGCAAAAGATAATATAATAGCAGAGCATCTGACACCAGCACATGGATTGTTTCTACCAGGGGGATGTTGCCAGGGGATACAAGGCCACCACAAAAGGTAAGGGCTCTTGCCCCTAAGTTGGGATACACTGAGGAGGAGAGGAATAAAACCCTGCTGCCGAAGAGACCTGACGTTAACATGGGAGGATGTATGTGAGACCAGGCACATGCAGGGTGTACAGAATGGCCTCCTGACATGCCAGAGAGTGTTCTAAAGGCCACTAAACCAATAAAGCAATAGGTCCTCCCTGAGTCCAAGCAAGACTCCAACCAATCAGCAACAGCTACACTTCACCTGCCTGGAAATTACTGTGCAGCAGGGCAGCCATGTGGCCTGTATATCCAAATCTAATTGCTGATTGGCTTCTCCTTGGAGGAATAACCCATGGCTGATGACCACAAGCTTACATCCTCTCACAGGTTGGAGATGTCATAAGCCACAGTAAGACCACTGTTTATATTTATCAGGGGTAAAAAAAAAAAAAAAATTCAAATAACAATATAAAACATATGTGTCTATGCCAAAGTAACCTAACCAATAACTATTAGTGCTGCTTAAATACCTATATATACTAATTGCTTGGTGCTTCATTAGAAGGGATCGAAGGTTACTCCTGAACAAAACTGTCAGCCCATGAAAAAAAAAAAGAAAACAAAAATGACAGACAACAACAGCTCCAGAGAGGAGAGGACAGTTTTTTACTTCTCACCACCGCTGTGCCCCTTTTCTACAGACCTAGGGAACAATCTGCGGAAGAGAGGGCGTGATAGCATGTAAAGGCTGGCGATTGGGCGTGAATGGTGAAACACACGATGTAGTCTGGACACACATTTGATCAACTTGATTGAACCAACTAACAACCTGTCACTTCCTACTGAATGGTGGGACTGTTGGGGGTTTGGGCACACAGTCTATAGATTGGTTTTGCAACGAAGGATGCTTTACTCATGGATATTTCATCACTTATAGCTAAAAATGAAAAAAAATAAACCTGAAAGATGCAGACAGTTACTGGCAGGGAACCCACAAGGGCTACATGACTTGGGTGTGGGGTGGTGTGTGTGGGGGGGAAGGGAAAGGAATATGCCTGATACTGAATTGAAAATGATGTATAAAATTGCACAACAAAACCATCAATAAAATTAAAAAAAAAAAAAATAAAAAAAAAAAAAAAGTAAACCTACAATAACAATTAGTCACTGTTTACAATACCTATATACATAATGTGATTGTGCTTCATTAGTAGTATCAAAAGGTTATTCCTGGACACAAACTGACAGCCCATGAAAGGAAACAGCCGAAATGTGACCAGAGTCCCGGGGGCGACAACAGCTCTCAGAGAAAGTTAGACAGTTTTCTTTCAAATCACCTCATGTCGCCCCTTTTCTAAGCCTAGGGAACAACCTGCCGAAGAGGGGGGCGTGATAGAATGTAAGGGCTGCGATTGGGTTGAATGGGTGATGAAACTACAGCAATATAGCCCCTGGACACTCATTTATCAACTTGATTGAACATACAAGCCCCCCCCCCCTGCTGGATGTGGGGTGACAACGGTGCTGTGTGGGTTTGGGAAAACTGCTTGCAAATTGGTTTACCATAAGGATGCTTGTACTCATAAATTATCACTCATTGCTAAAAAATGAAAAAAAAACTGGGAGAAAGATGCAGGACAGTTATGGCAGAATGCATGATCTGGGATGGGGTGGGGTGGGGTGGGGGGAAGGGAAAGGGAAATATGCCTGAACTGAATTGGAAAATGATGTATGGAATACACAAAGCATCAATAAAAAAAAGAAAGATGACATCATGAACTTTGCAGGTAAAATGATGGAACTCAAAACCATTATGCTAAGTGAAGTAAAACAGTCCCCCCTCCAAAAATATGGGGAATGGTTTCCCTCATTTGTGGATGCTAGTACCAAATCCTCCAATTGAAAGGCAAGCTGAACAACATTATCGTTATACTTCTTTCTAATTGAAAGCAACTGCGATGTTATAATATGAATCTCTTAATGAGCCTAGAATTAACTTATCACTTACTTTCAGACATGGTAATTAATGTATATGGACAGAAGGTATATATTCATATTTTAGAGTAATATAAAATTAAATGGAAAAATGTGAACTCCTAAACATATATTGGAGTTAACATACAGTTATTCCTGGAGGACATAATTCTGGTACATCTATGACATTTATATAGGCATATTTTGGAGCAGTACAATTGGGAGGGAACCACAGCAACATAAGGACTGGGTCAAAGAATTAACTAATATAGTTAAATTCTGTCCCAAACAATAAACCTTTGCAGAGAAAAAAAGTTAAAAAGACTGAGAGAAACATGCAGGACATGTATGGTAGAGTGCATGATCTGGGGTGGGGTGGGGAGAAGGGAAAGGGGAATATGTGTAAATTGAACTGAAAAATGATATCTGAAATACACAAAACATCAATAAAAGTATTATTAAAAATAAAAGACTTTTTAAGGATTTTCTTAAATGCATTCTTTTTTCCTACATCATGGTTCTCTCTTTCCATCTCTCTCTCCCTTTCTTCTTCCTTCTAATTCTCTATAACTTCTTCTCTCCTTAATTTGTTTAAATCTTTAGAGAATGGATTTCCTTTCTTAACATTGGTGCTCTCCACAAGTAGCTTCCAAAGTGGGAAGATGCTCTGCAGATTGGAAAAAGTTTATTTTCTAAGCTGAATATTGATTTCTGCAAACCTAATAGTATATTTTCTTCTTGCATACCTTAATATATGTCTGTATATATTTATTCATTTATTTTGTAATATATATCATCTAAACTTCATAATTCATAGATTCCTAGACAAATTCATAACTAGCCTTCCCCCAAATAAAATGTAAACTTTATAACAATTTTTAATACTTTTTTTATAGATGTCCTATATATTTTTCACAGTTAAATGACTCTTAGAATGCAATAATTTCCATTTGTTTCATTTTCTGTGTCCCTTGGATCCCAAACTGAACCCCTGAACACTGCAGCTACTGCACAGGAGTAGTGAAGAATATTTTAAGCATTTGAGAAAGACACAGCAACATCTACTGGGATGCCCTAACTACCACTGCTCCTAGAGGAGCCATTAAACATCCTATAGGACAGAGAACCTGAAACAAACGCTGTGGAATTTCTTCTCTAGATAATAAAACACACTTCATATGAAATTATTATGTAATTTTTTAAGTTTTATTGAATTTTTGTGCATTTCATGCATCTTGATCATATTTAAATCCCTCCTCTACTTACACTCCCCCCTAGCACCCTTCCCCTGCCCCTGGATTTCATGCATGTCATGCAGATTATGGTCTATTGACTCAAGTTTGTGACTCCAAATCTTCAGTGTGAGTCCATCCACTGGAGCATGGTCAACCTACTCCTGTAAAGAAGATCAACTCTCCCTCACCCAGCAGTGATCAGTTGCCAATAGTTCCTCAGCCCTCAGTTAGGGCTCCTGCCACGTTCCAAGCTTAGCTCAAGCCAGACAAAATCCCAACATAAACTTAGTGCAGTGAGTAAACAACCCCAACCCTACCTGAAGAACTAATAGTGACAAATGACTATTGGGAAGGGGAGATTCAGTCTCTTTTAAGAATGAGACTCTCAGTAAGTTAATCATACTCAAGTGGATAGACCCAAACCAAGGATCATTTGGGTACCCAAACTATATATATATATATATATATATATATATATAGCTGAAGGCTATATAACAAAAAGTACAGTGCCAGCAGGAGAAACCTCCCAAGATGTTGGTCAGCATAGTCCAAGAGACTCCTAAAGTAATACAGGCTATGGCTTCAGCCATTGATTAACATCAAGAACTTGAAGGTAAGACACTATTGCTGAAGAAAGGACATACTTTGGACACAAAACAGAACAATTGAACTGGAACTGACCTGGAAGCTTGCTCCTTGAAGACTAGCTCTCACAGTATCAGAAGATACTATGCAAGCTTCCAAGGGAGAAAAAACAAACATTGGTCTTCTCCAGCCGTGAAATCTAATATGCAACAATGACTGGCCCCGCAAACTCAATACTGATGGAATCACTGCACTTTTATTCTTGGGGGTAGTCAACAGCAGCTGTCTAATTGCAATTAAGGCCCACTCAGTGGGAGGGACCTTATGTGCAGTACTGTAAACATAGCCAAATATACATGGCTGGATAAGTCATAGATCCTAGAGAAAAACCTAGTCTTGCCATATCCCTAGACAAACTTATTTCTAAATATGTATCCTCATATTTACAAACAAATGTACCTTTCACTCCTCATCAAAGAGGCTTCTTTCTGCAACAGATAGGAACTATTATGGCATTCTACAACTGGTCAAAGGCAGAGAATGTGTCTGTGAGATCCTTAACCCTAAGTGACATATCTTCAATGCAACTGCTACACTTAAGATGAATGTGTTTCTTAACTCTCCCCAGAGTTTCCCTGTGCAGTAGACTGTGATTATCAGAGACCCACAATTAGTCAATGCACAGAGAACAAGTCGTCTCAGAATAATTATCCCTGAATAAGACAGCTATTTCAAACCTCTGCCTCCCAAGGCTCAGGAATCATTGCAGAAGAGGGAATGGAAAGATTGTAAGATTCAGAGGGGGAGGGTGACCACAAGGAAACAGTCTTCTAGGCAGCTGGTCATTTACTCATATAAACTCACAGCAATGATGACAACATGCACAAGTCCTATGCAAACTCAGACCAGACATAATCATAGCANTTTCATAGAAATTAAAGAAATAATCATCAACTGTATGTCATATGACACACAAACAACAACAAGATTACGGATAGCCCATAATAAATTGTTGATCGCTGAACATGCTGGTGCTTTGAGTGCATCGCAATCTCGCTGATCTCGGACATTATTAATTACAGAGCTTAAAAGAAACTAGCTCCAGAGAAAGACAAGTAGATCTGTTTTTTCCTCCCACTGTGGCCAACTTTCTAAGCACCTAGGGAACAATCTGCGTAAGAGGGACGAGTCCGATGGCTAGAATAGAGAAGGGCTGCGATCGGGGTAAATGGTGAAAATACAATGTATGATAGCAATTAAATGTTTTAATGTGTACATATATTAAATATGTACAATAAAAAAAGAAAAAAAAAAAGCCCCCCCCCCCGCTGGATGGTGGGACCCATGAGCTGTGTGGGTTTGGGCACAACTGCTCGCAAATTGGTTTTACATGAAGGATGCTTGTACTCACAGATTATCACTTATTGCTAAAAAAAAAATGAAAACTAAACAAAACAAAAAAACAGAGAAGGATGCAGAAAAGTTATGGCAGAATGGATGATCTGGGATGGGTAGGGGTGGGGTGGGGGGAAGGGAAGGGGATATATACCTGAACTGAATTGGAAAATGATGTATGAAATACACAAAGCATCAATTAAAAAAAAAGAGCTATAGTAATAAAAACAGCATGGCACTGGCATAAAAGCAGACACATTGACTGACGGAATAGAACTGAGGACCCATGTTTTAAGTTCATGCACTTACAGTCATTTGATGTTTTTTGCAAAGTTGCAAAAACACACATTGGACAAAAGTCACCATTTTCAACAATGGTGTTGGTCATCTGCATAACTATGTGTAAAAGGATGAGAGTCAATCGCTTTCTCTCACTCTACACAAACCTCAACTCTACATGGATCAAGGACCTCAACATAAGACCTAATTTTGATAGAGGAGAAAATAAGTAATATTTTGAAACTTGTAGGCACAGGAAAAGATTTTATGAACAGGACCCTAATAATGTAGCCATTAAGGCAAATGAATAACAAATGGGGTTTCATGAAACAAAAAGGCTTCTTTACTTCAAAGGACACCATCATTTGAATGAAGAAGCAACCTACAGAATGAAAAAAATATTTACCACCTATACATTTGACAGGAGTTTAGTATCTAAAAAAATACAAAGAATTAAAAAACTAAATATAAGAAAACCTTAGGGTCTGGAGTGATCACTCACTGGTTAAGGGCACTGGCTACTCTTGAACAGGACCCTGGTTCAGTTCCCAGCACTAATATGGCAGCTAACAACCATCTGTAACTTAAGTTATAGAGGAAGAAGAGTGGATGAACTCACGTTGAGGGAATCTGGGACACGAACTTAATTTGATAGGCCTTCACGTGCTGCCAAAAATGCATGAAATCCAGTGGGGGTGGATGGAGCTAGTGCAGATGGAGGAGGAGGTCTAAATATGATTAAGATGTATGAAATGCACAAAAATTCAATAAAATGTATATTGTTATTTTTTAAATCAATAAAGATAATAAAAGGTGTCTACTCCAGAGGCCATTATCAGGACAGAATAGAGCAATCAAAAAAAAAAAAGTTCTAAAATGACTATGTGACCAGCCAAAAAAAATCAGTGGTGTTTTTTGTTTTTGTTTTTGTTTGTTTTTTTAGTAAAAATAAAAAATAGCAGGGACAGAAATCCACCCCTCTCCCAGGGACAGAAATGCACCCCTCTCCCATCCAGACTGTCCTCAGACTTTCTTCATCTTGCACATTGAAAATTTTTAGGACTAATTAATTTGCCAGTTCTCCTCTGATGTCTGTTCATATAACCTTTGTTTCTTATATTGAGAACAGTTATTTGGGGCAGAAAAAGCACGTAGCTGATCGCGCATCTGTCTCAGAAAATCACATCAGAAGGCCCCTGATCCTGTTCTGCTTTAATCCTGGTAGCAGTGTGCTAGATCACCTGTTTAGGGTAATACCTACTAAACTCCCTCCACTGTCTGGGTTACTGCCTTTCTCATTGTAATCAGCCTGTACTGTGCTGGAGTAGATACTTTGGGGCTTTTTTTATGTGTATGAATGTACTGTCTGGATGCTACAGAGGTCAGAAGAGGGTGTTGGGTTCTCCTGGAACTGGAGTCAAAGATGGTTCTTAGCTCTCATGTGGGTGCTGAGAATTGAACCCAGGTCCTCTGCAAGAGCAGTTGGTGCTCTTAACCACTGAGCCATCTCTCCAGCCCTGATACTTTGGGTCTTTGTAAAATACCCCAGTTCTCATCAACTTTCACCTGTTAATTTTGGCAAGCACAAATTGTGATCTTACATCGCTATTCGTCTGTAACTCCAATTCCAGGAGAACTCCAGTTCCAGGGGAATCCAAGACCCTCTTCTGACCTCCGCGGCATTGCATGACACGGGTGCACAGACCTACATGCAGACAGTACACTCATACAAATACAAAAATAAATAAAAAATAAATAAAAAAAGAAATCTCTTTCCCCTCCTGCTTATGTTTATTATTAATACACGTAGGCACTTGTAGACACTGATTTTATTTAATATGACATAGCCTTTTAATATAGTTTATTTTAATACAAAAATTTTCCCATATTTGGTGAGAGTCTCCTTAAGTTGTGGCCTTTAGAAATACCCTATCTTCTAAGCATTTCCTTAGTTATTGGAGCTAGAAATTCCAGATTCATCTTGTAGCTCTCTACACCAGTCTAAGATCATCTTTTCTCCATAAAGCCTAATCACTTGTAGTGAATTTAGAAGTGTTTTGAAACCAAGCCCCATGCAGGAAGTATGCTCAGGCTCTGGTTTGTCATTGCATCTGAACTCTCTCAACTGAAAGAACAAGAAAACTCATTTTATACTCCTAAACACAGATTCTCATATATATGTATATCTATTCTTCTATCCAACCATGAAAAATATATTTATACTAATAACTCCAGTTCCACTTCAATTCCATAGATTAAAGTCTAGTCTTCTCCTTTCTCAAGGACTTAAAAGTATAACTTTCAGTATTGTCAATATGTTTGTTTATTTGCTCAACACTAGAATTCATAGTTTGAAATGACTAAATCAGATTATGGCAAAAAAAATCCCTACTAACTACAATTTGATACTCTGTATTTATTTTTAAAAAGTATTCAGCATATATGTATGGTTTTAGATACAGTTTGGTAAGTTGTTTTCAGATGGTCCTCCCTGGTAAAACGCAGGCATGTCCTGTTCAAGTATACTAGGTTTCCATTACTTATGAAAGCTGCTTTGAACCCCTTCCCAGGCATCCTCCCCGGATACAAAAAATTTTCTTATCCCTTTTCCCAGATTAGTTTTCCTGCTGTGGAAGTTGTATAAGTTAAACCAAACAATGTGTGCTCTGTTTTGTCCAAGTCATTTTGCTCGGCATGATGGTCGACATTCTTTGTTACTTCAAATGTCAGTTGTTTATTCTTTACTGTAGGACTTCAACACATGACTATACCATGGGCTGTTTCTTCCTTCTCCTGTTCATGAATACTGGAGCTGTGATCATCTTGGGCTTCTGTGAACAAAACTGCTGTAAATGTTCCTAGCCACATCTTTGGCCCCATATTTTTTTCTAGCAGTTGCTGAACAAAGAGTAGCTGAATACTTAACTATATGAAAACAGTCACAAAATATTTTCTGAACAATATTGGTACTTATATACAGATTAGAAATTATTATAAACTTTGGTTTCTCCTAATTTTAATATTTAATGCTTTTAATTTTATCTACATAGTATCTTGTATATGTGGAATCTTGTGAGCTAATCTTGCACTTTCCTACTGTCTACTTTAACGAGTTCTTATGTGCTTAACGGCCTTGGTATCGCTTTCTTTGTGAGGTGTCATGAAATCTTAAACCCTTTTTAAGAAATTGAGTAAATGGTCAGCCCATGAAAGGAAAAAGTCAGAACTGATCAGAGTCCAAAACGACATCTCCAAAGTAGACTGTTGTGCTTCTTGTCCACCTGTGCCCCGTCTCTAAGCCTAAGAAACAATCTGCAGAAGAGGGGGAGTGGTAGAATGTAGGGGCTGCGATTGGGGTGAATGGTAAAACTACGACAATATAGTCTGGACACTTATTTGATCAACTTGATTGAACATTCAAGCCCCTCCAGCTGGATGGTGGCAGCCTTGGGCTGTGTGGGCTGGGGCACAACTGCTTGCAAATTGGTTTTATATGAAGGATGCTTGTGCTAAAAAAAAAAAAAAAAAGGAGCTAGATACTGAAAAGTCTTAAAAGCAGGTTTTCCATGCCGGGCCTGAAGAAGGCCAAGAGCTTGGACGAAGATAGTCATTAAAATCCACTCTGAAGCTTTCGCAGTTTAAAAAGGTATACTTATGAAAATACAATAATTTATATGAGAGGTATTTCAAAGAGATTGAGACACAAATCACAATAAACCTATAAGTTAATGGACTTGATTTCTCTGAAGCTCATAACTCCGTCATAAGCTTAAAAGAGCAAAGTGTATATTGGGGAAAATTAATTTAGCAGGTACTCAACTCTGCCCAAGCTTTATCACCATAGTATAGGATATTTAAAGGCTTAGTGAAGTTGTTTAATATTAAGTTAAATTGTAGAATTAAAAATGGTAATACATTTGAACTACCTGGGAATATAATTGCTGTTTGTTTTATTTTCATCTTGTATTGGGGTTTAAGGTACACACGAATGGTCTCTATATTTTTCTGAATTATTACAACATCACATTATAACATTTTCTTTTATTGTAGGACAATTTAAAGGAACGAAGCTTACATCTACTTCCCAAATAAGTAGAAGTCTTAGTCCAGTCATATAGCTTAAAGAGCAAAGTGTTTATTGGGTAAAATTTATTTAGTAGGCACTCAACTCTGCCCAAGCTTTATCCACAAAGTATAGGAATATTTTAAAGGCTTAGTGAATTGTTTAATTTAGTTAAATTTAGGTGTAGGTTTTGGTGAAATGGTAATACAATTGAACTAATTGGGAATATAAATGTTAATTTTATAGTTATATGTTTGGGTTAAGGTACACAAATGGCCTCTATTTTTTCTGATTATCCAGATCTCCCATTATAACACTTTTTTTACTTGTAGGACAATTTAAAGGACTAAGCTTAAATTTCCTTCCCAAATAAGTAGCATACGTCGAATGAAAACTCTTTGGGTAAATTATGAAAGCTTATGCTTTGTGCTCTTGTTTATGGGTATGGGTGTGATAAACTTAGTGCATCTATAGGTCAAAAAATAAAAACCTAAAAAAAAAAAAAAAAAGGGGAGGTTGGGAGGTGGGGTAGTGATCCTTTCTGGTATACAAATGGAAAACTCTGTGTTCCAAACATATTGATAATTTTTCAATTTTTGAGATCTGGAAACTACAATGGTAGGAGAATTTTATGTTCCCACAGGTAAAAATCAACCACTAAATGCCTGAAAACATCAACTTATGGCTGTGCTAGGAATGGACTGGGAAAGTGCCAGCAGAGATGTCTGACCCATACTGAAACATGAAAGAAAGAGGAAATCTCAGACCTCCTCGAGTCACAGACTACTGAGCAACTCTCTGAAACTATTGTGGGGAGTAACTGTTTATATGTGGCCTAATGAAGTTTACCTTACACGATACTGAGAAACCTTCGACCTCTCCCCTTATAGGAAAAGAGAAAACATATGTATATGAAATCATGTCATTCTAACTGGTAAATTAGAGCCAATTGGTTTACAGTGGAATTTCCTAGATAAACAGGTATAACTACCCTTTCTAATTGAACTGATAGGCATAAAACTTAAAGGATAATTTCTCTATCAGAGCCAAATTCCAATAGTAAAAGATGTTTTTAAAGCTGTATAATTGTCAGCGCAAATATAATTACTCACGGAAAGCTCTGATATCAGTCAGATGAATATATTCTGCCTAGGAGGATGTTGGTAGGGGATCAAACCTTCCCCACACAAATTATAAAGGCCTTTATGCCTATAGTGGGATATATGCAAGGAGAAAGGCATTAAGTCCCTGTTTGTCAAAGACCTGGAGAGCTGAAAAAATGTCATGAGATCGTCCTTTGCTGAGCATACAACTGGCCTCTGAAAATGCCAGAGAGCGTTACCAAAGCCACAAAGCAATACAGCAAAAATATTGGTCTCCCTGGACAAGCAAGACATCAGATGGCCTACGGTTTAAGAGCGTCCTGACCGCTCGTTACAAGAGACCCGTGGTTCGATCTCCAGCGCCCACATGGCGGCCGAGAAACCGTCCTGAAACTCCAATTCAGGAGAACTCCAGTTCCAGGGGAATCTCCGACACCCTCTATCCTGACCTCCGCGGGCATTGCAAACGACACGGGTGCACAAATTGCATGCAGACAGTACATTCATTCACCTACAGAAATAAATAAAGTTAATAAAATTAAAAAAAAAAAAGACTTCCTCCTCAGTAGCAGCTACACCTCAACAGCCTGGAGATACGGTGCAACAGGTGGCAGCCAAGTGTCTATATATATCCCAAATCTAATTGGCTAATTAGCTCTCTCCTTGGAGGAATAACTCACAGCGGATGCCACAAGCTTATGTCCTCTAGTGGTTAGGAGATGTTATAAGCCACAATAAGAACTTGTCACCCTTTATAGAGAAACCACAGTTTGCGGATTAGCATACCATCCAAGCATCTGTGTCTATGCTCACAGCTTAGCTTGACATAATAATTGGTACTGCTTAAATGCCTGTACATCCAATAGCTTGTGCTTTGTTAGTATGACTAAAAAGGTATCACTGGAAAAGCTGTCAACCCATGAAGGTAAACAACCTGAACAGACTGGAGTCCAAAATGACAACTCCAAAGAAAGTAGACTGTTTTCTTCTCACCCACTTGTGCCCCTTTCCCAAATCCCAGGGAACAAATTGCAGAAGAGGAGGTGTGGTAGAATGTAAGGGCTGTGGAGAGATAGGGGTGAATCATGAGACTACAGGAATATAGTCTGGACTCCTAATTGATCAACATGCCTGTGCATATAAGCTTCTCCAACTGGACTATGGGAACCTTGGGTTATTCAAAATTTGGACATAGATACTTGCAAAATGTACCAATTACCTAATTGTATGGCAAACTGATTAACATCAATGTTATCTGCAAACAACTGTGTTATTATATTGTAGAATCCCTTAAAAATAAACAAATAATAAAAAAAGAATTTGAGTGATTTTTAAATTGTTGATTTTTAAGTGTCTTTATATAATCTGAATACAAATATATGTTTTAAATAAAATTTCTCCTGGTTTATAGCTTGCCTTTCATCTTAACAGTGTCTTTTGTAAATTTTAATGAAATATCTTTTTATAGCTATGGATTTCTGCATCTTAAGAAATATTTACACACTTTTCTCCCTTCATCCACCCACACAACTATCAAGAAATTCTTTTGTGGTTGCTTCTTGAACACTTGATACCTTGGGATTTTAGACTTCTGTCTATAGCAATCACTTAAAGTATTGGTTTTGTGCTGGGTATGGTGGTGAATGCCTTTAATCCCAGCACTCAGGAGGCAGAGGCAGGTGGATCTCTGTGAGTTCAAGGCCAGCCTGGTCTACAGAGTGAGTTCCAGGACAGCTGAGACTAAAGGGAGACCCTGTCTCAAAAAGACCAAAAAAAGAAAAGTAATGGCTTTGTTGTTGTTGTTTACCCAGAATTTATCATCAGTATCTATAGAACAGTTTACCTGATGGCATTCATCTTACTATTTCCAGAAATAGAGCCTAAATTTTGTTTGGTTTTGCTTTGTCTCTGTGAGATAGTATCTTGCTATGTAATCCAAGCTGACCCAGGACTTTCATCCTCTTGTCTAAGTATCCCAAGTTCTGAGATTACAAATGTGTGCTACCATGCCCAGTGTGTGTATCTGGGTATGACTGCATCTGTTTCTTGTCTGTACAATAGTCTTTGGTGCTATTGATTAAACCCATGGTCTTCTTCATGTACTCTATACTGAATAAACTAAACCCCCAGCCCCAAGTTTTTTCATTCATACAGCAGTATTGATTTAGATTTATCCATGTTTCATATATTTGGTTTTTGACCCCTTCTCTGTTTTTGCTTGTGGTTTTTTATTGTACAGTACCTCCCCTTTTTCTAGAACTACTTTTTTTTTTTCTTCATTTTTTAGCTATAAGTGATGGTCCATGAGTACAAGCATCCTTCATATGAAACCAATTTGCAGGCTGTTGTGCCCAAACCCCCACAGCCCCACCATCCAGCGAGGGGTGAGGGGTTGTATGTTCAATCAAGTTGATCAAATAAGTGTCCAGACTACATTGCTTTTGATTATCTTTTATTTATTATTCAGTGCCTAGAACAGATCCTGGTTTGTATCAGATACATAATAAGCTATGTGTTGAAAATTGAATGAGGAGCTGGGCAGGGCACTGCCTGCCTATAATCTCAACCCTCTGGAAGAAGAGGCAGGTGGATCTGTATGAGTTCAAGGCCATATAATAAAATAGATGCTGAATATAAAAGCAAATTGTGGGCTAGAGAGATGGCCTAGTGGTTAAGAGTACCAACTGCTCTTGCAGAGGACCTGGGTTCTATTCCCAGCACCCACATGACGGCTGAGAACCATCTTTAACTCCAGTTCCAGGGAAATCCAACACCCTCTTCTGACCTCCTAGGCATTGCATGACATGGGTGCACAAACCTACATGCAGACAGTATATTCATACACATAAAAATAATAAATAAAAATTTTTTAAAAAGCTAATTTTCAGTGTGAGATGATTTATTGTATATATGTATCTAATTATGTCACATATTGTATATGAATGCCCAACATGTTCATTAAAAGTACAAAAGTTGTGGAATGATTCAGGAGGAGGCAAAGGATGAAACAATAGAAAACATACTTCTGTTTATGAAGGAGTTTCCAGACTGGGTTAATTAAAGAGGGATGACCCAGCCTAAGTGTGCATGGACCACTGCGTATAAGAGAACTAAGCACCAGCATTTCTTTTCCTCTGCTACTTGATTGCAGAAGTAATGTGGCCATCTGCCTGAAGCTCCTGCTGCCATGTCTTCTCCACCATGAAGGACTGTCCCCTCAAACCATGAGCCAAAACAAACCTTCATCCCTTAAGTTGCTTTTGTGGTATTTCATCCCAATGACAAGAAAGGTAATACAGAAAACTGGTACCAAAGAGTCTGGCTGTTGCTGTGATAAATCTGACATGCTGTGCTTGGGCCAGTAGAACTGGTTTGTGGGAAGAATGTGGAAGAGTTTGGAATGGTGTCTCAACACATTAACTCCGGCTCACCTGAAACTCACTATGAAGCCCGAGCTGGCCTTACATTTGCAGTGATCCTCCTGCCCCTAACTCCTGTCTGCTAGAATTACAGTTGTGAA